>LQNS02278099.1:4084162-4144812 GCA_001587735.2 Parhyale hawaiensis | reverse complement strand
ACTCTACAGTTTTGATATCAGTGGCGTTTCGAATATGCCGAGGCATTTTGTTAAACA
Source organism: Parhyale hawaiensis (assembly GCA_001587735.2). Lineage (NCBI taxonomy): Eukaryota > Metazoa > Arthropoda > Malacostraca > Amphipoda > Hyalidae > Parhyale > Parhyale hawaiensis. Next base: position 4,144,755 of record LQNS02278099.1, on the reverse strand, counting down.
ATCTTGCTCCTCGTACAGCGAAGCTATTGGAATATTTTGTGGCCACAGCTTTTCCACCATCCGCTCATTCACATTCACAGTGATACGTTCCAGAATTTTCCAAACATATATGATTGTAAATCGTTCGACCTAGTGTCTGTCATATATTTTCTTTGCGTGTTTGCCCTAGCAAGATCTTACCGGTATAAGTATTATATCCGCAACATCTTTCATTTACAAAATTGTACTCTTTGGCTGTCACACGTCAGTCATTTCCAGCCGTCAAGAGACCGGCAATTTACTAAACAAACATCGTCAGTAGAGTCTCAAAATTAGCCATGAAGATCTAGAGCGTGCAAGACATTCAAGAATAATAGTCTTTGCTATACTAGCTATTACTCTTGGAAAGTCCCCCATAACTCATAAACTTGCTTTTCAAGAATAAATTCTTCCTTTGATTCTGAAAATCATGCATATCTCATTAAAAATCATTTAAGAGACTTCCATACTTCCTTAACTGTTCATTTTTCTTAAAATCATTATCTTTTAGACACTTCAGACAATCTTTCAGATTAAAGTCACCCGTCGACTCTCAAAGTCAACCATTTCACATCAAATACCACCTGCAAGATTAACCCCATTCCTCCACCGTCTATATTTTTTAGCGATGGGCGTAGTGCACTCCACTCACAGCTACTCATGTCTCATTCATGTATAAATATAAAAGTGCCACCTTGCGTCGCACTCACGAACTGTTCGAAGGTCGCGCACCCCCCCCCCCCTCCCCTCGTAACAAAGGCAGTCGTTAGTTTCTAGGAACCAATCGCCTTTGTTTGACTCACAGGCTTCTCGGTGGCGTCACTCTGCGTAATATTGGTAATGTTGCTTTTGTTTAGCTGCTTACAAATATAATATAAGTTTAGAGTTGTTAATGAGCTGTGAAAATTATGTTGGTAATTTCCGTAAGATGTATTGCTCTCTATGTTCAGGAGCCGATCAGCAAGGAATTTATTAATAAGACGGTACGCACATTAACCACACGCCTCTCAAAATAAAAATTAGGCAAAAATCAGCGTGGTACATTAATAATCTACTACCAATTATTAGAGTCGATAACAAGTATGATATCCAATTAAAACTGCTAACAGCTGAAGGTTTTCGCTAGCATGGATAGGACTACAAACAACTGGCATGTTAATCTTTTCAAAATGTGCGTCCTGCAGCGACTCTCAAAGTCGTTCAAACTGGAACGAGGAGTGTAATGCTTATGTAGGAAAACACGTAACGACAGTAAAATCGACAGAAAATTTAATGATATAAAGTCTACGGTAACTGGTTCGAATATTTTACTATCCTAATAACGACTGTTTAGACTGGTAAACGGTATTTTAGCACTTAAAACACACAGAGGATTTAACGAATATAGTGTATAGTAATACGGAATTTAATTTCAGTGATACTGCTAATTAAATGAACTTTAATAGTGATGGATTTAACAATTTCAAAATTTATATTTTGCTATGGAAATGTCGTGTGCTCATTGCTTCTCTTTAATAATTGACAAAATCATTACAAGAGCAAATAAAAAATAAATAAGATGAAAGTAATGTATAATGTAAGACAAATTATTGCATTTTTACATTTTCCTTAATCCCCCGCTGTATACGTCCTACTAGTTGCTTGAAGCAAATCAATGCGGACGCGACGCGACTTAATATTAATAATTTGTGCCATGAGATATGTTGTGTCTTCTGTTGAGGAGTAGCTATTTTTTAGAGGCTTGTACTACGGCATCTATCGCTTCCATCATTAAATGCTTGAGACATACATGGCATGTAACTAAGAATTCTATTACCACTGAGTAAATTAAATTAAAATATCCCATCAATTGCCCTTGCAGTTTTTATGGTAAAGAGACTTTATGGAAATACCGGCAAATTCCGGTTAGCAATGCAGTTTCTAATCATCTTGCGTGTTGTAGAAGCCTTGTTCTGGAGATTGTCGATCGATTTCTAGGTGTGGCTTTACTAACGGAATGCCAGCTAGCATCACTGCCACTGCAATTAGCAGCTGTTTACTAAAGGTATTAGCTCATTGTGGCATCTGTTTGTTGACATACTGTCTTTGTGGCATAAACGTGGTGTCTTTAGCGCTTGCATAGGCAAGTATGCAGACGAAGCGACTTGCAACTTTGCTATAACAGAAAATGAAAACACAAGTCAGAATAAAATATCTGCCTTTTCTCCAGTTGCTAGCTTCTGCAAATGGTTAGCATGCTTCAGTGGTCTCTTTACTACTGTTAGATCTAGAGACACTTTCTCAATATCTCACATTACTTTGGGAATAAATTTGAATTTTCTTGTATACTTTTGGCCCAAATTTATAGAATAAGATATATACTGAGGAGTTATGCAAAAACACTTGTATGATATCTGTTATCAAGCAAGGACAATAGAAACATTAACTTTGAATCTTAGTCGGGCGGTTCAATGCAGAACTAGTCAACATTAGTTGCGTATCAGGATATTGTAAACAGGAAATTGAAATCACAAAATAGAATTAGCACCCATCCTTGTCTTGAAACAAACTAATAAATTATTTTATGTCTGATTTGTAAACAGATCAAGTTAGTGAAAATACCAACTAGTATCTAGTGACCATGCCTACGGTATCAGGAAGTTTCAGTATTGCTCCCACACGCGTAGTTTTTAGGTTCGACACTGTTGCATTCGACGTCGATATGCTCTTATGAGAGTATTACGGTAATCCTAAGCAGAAACGGGGATGGTCCAGAGGAGGGGTCGCAAGTCATCGCATAGGAGCCTTTCGTCGCTAGTACCATAGCTCAAGACGATCTGTGCTCGATTACTACTGTGCACTCCTCTGGGGCCAGTTCTCATATCTCTGCAGCACGAGCCAGTGCGTGTGGGATTCACAGTTGTGGTGCGCGGTTTAGCTGACTTTCCTTCTAATGTAGTTTTACGCAGCCGTCCATTTACACATTCTTATTCTGATTCAAAGATTGGAGACTCCCAGGCTAAGTAATTTTGGAGAATTAGGTTAGAAAATTATCTGGTATTTTAGTTTTATTCGACCCAGAAGGTTTTTTTTACTTACTAGAGGGCCTAGCCGTCAAAAATGATGGCAATAATTTTGTGATTAAGCTTTTTATTTTTCCGGTTCCCAGTATAGGTTTTTCTGTATTATAGGTCTCATTCCTGCAGGCCTGATCTTCCATTAATGAAACGTAAATTGTACAGCCATAAGTTTTGCGGTAGCAAAATATCCCCCCTGTAAGATAAGGCGTGAATATCAGCTTGAAATTAGGCAAACTTTAAGCTGCACTAAGAAAACATAGTTCAGTCAAAATAATTCACTTCAAATACAAAGGGCTCACCGTATCGTGGATACCAACTGATTGTTGAATCACAAGCGTTGATATTTTCCTGCGATACAAATTCAATATAAAAAGGCGTCTGCTCAGCGTGAAGATTCAACTGCTACGATATCATTCCGCTAATGAAAGCGTAAGTGGAATGGATTATGCACCAAAGAAACGAAAACTCCAAGACTGAGGAGTGTGACTGAGCTTCTCTAACTGCTCCAACTGCCGGGGATCCAAAGTCGGGAATTCAGAGCCCAGGATATAGAGCTCGAGATTCAGAGCACGGGATCCAGAGGCCAGAGATCCAGAGCCGGGAATCCAGAGCCCGGGATGCAGAGGCCGGAGATCCAGGGCCAGGGCCCTCAAATTTCCAACTACCTTAGTCTCATTCATCGGATCGCTACGCCCTTGAATTTATACTTATCATGTTCCCATAGAGCGTGACGGAGAGATGGACCAACATTAGAGCAAGCAAGCAAGGGCGCAAGCGACCAACAATTGTGTTTAATTATATAGTGGATTTCTCCAAAATATTCTTATTCTACGAAACATTAAAGCATTCACACATAAATTCAACTATAAGGCCGCGAGCACACTGGTCACTTTGTAGAGCCACAAGTGGCGGCCCAAAGTGGCGGGGATATTTTCTCCCGTAGGTTCCTACTATTTTCAAGTTTTGCCAATCACACTGGCGTCTGTGGCTCGGGACTGTAGCGAGCTGTCGCTCGTCCCCGCCACAGACAGCGCGTTTTGTGGCCGGCGGCGCGCACACTAGCCACTTGTGGCAACCACAAGTGGCAGCAACTCAATCATGCAGGAAACTTCGTGTAGTACGCGTGTGCTGCTCCCGCTGTTCCAACAAGGTAAATTAAATCACAATAATTGTATTTAGCATTCCTTTATCTGTGTGAAGGTCAATAATTATTTACCATAAGTCACCTTGTATATGTAAATTGATGTTTTAACTGAATGCGCCGGGTGAGCGCAAATCTCCGCGTTACACCTTGTATTTGTAAAAAAAGATATGAAATATTTTCAATATGCACAAAAGCGTAAGTGAATGATGAGAAATTGTTTACAGTGGCTGCATCGATGTAAAAACATATATTATATCTTCAGTGGCGACCACATGTGGCCGGGTGTTCAAAACACAGCCACATGTGGCCGCCACGTCTCGCCGCCACTTGTGGTTCTACAAAGTAGCTAGTGTGCTTGGGCCCACCAATTTGCGCCGCCACTTGTGGTACCACAGAGTGGCTAGTGTGCTCGGGGCCTAAATAATTAAAGTTATGTTCCAATTCTACTGAAAGCGGCACGAGCTGAAATGCCTTATATACGCACCATAGGAATTTGGACGATGGCAGCCATCTTCTTATCCAATGCATCTGATGCGAAGTCTAACGATTTCCTTCCCTGTCTCTTCCAATGGTGGCGTAACCGTGGCGTGCTACAGCTAAAGTTTAGCGACCTTCTTTCTACCTTATTGCTTCAAAAGAAGACGCAGGCCTGGATTCACGCTTCGCTTGCATTCGTTATGTTCTCCTTCTCAATTGCGTGAACGGCTGCAAGTTTTTGCGAGAACCTTGCAGTGTCACAACTGCGCACCGGGGCGAACTTTAGCAGCACTTTGTCAGCTCAATCCTGCATACTTCATTGATTTCGAATAATGGCAAAGTCACGGGGGCTTTCAAGGAAATGAAATTCGTGCAAGGACGCTCTCCTCCTGCGTTTTTTCCTCGTCAAAATTTCAAACTTTGGAACAATCGTTGCGACGAGCTCTGAGTTTTTTTTTGTCCGAATACTTGGCCGTGGTTTGAGGTCGAGCATGGATCGGTATCTAGGATACGAACTGCAGGACCCGCCTTGTGCTGCATACTGGGAGGAGATTCCCATCCACTATAGCCCAGCCAAGCCGGGTCCACACTGAAGTTATTTGGTCCCTGCATGTGCTTTGAAACTTTCAACATTTTCTTGCTTACTTGTAAGCACGACAGCGTGTGTATTAGAAAATACTGAGCTAAAATATCGACCATAATGTCGGCTGGCTGATAGCAAGCATCGCTACTAAAGTTTTAGATTTCACTTCAAATTTGAGGTGACATAGAACTAAAAACTGGAAAGCTTTCTGTTGTCTGTAAGGAAGTAAGAAAACATTTGGATTCGTGAGGGCCTCTGACGGCATCAAAACACTGTCGTATGGAACATGCCATACAGCACCTTCTAGTTTGCAATATAAAACTAGACAGTTCAATCCAAGCTTTAGTTTCTCCGGATCTCCAGTCTTGAGCGGTAGAGTTACCAGTTTGGATCGGGTTTCAAGAGGCAATCAAAAGCAATGGTGCCAATGCTCATTTGAAAATGGGGAATCGAATTCTCAAAGTTGAACCTCTGAACGGGATAAAGTTAATCGGATTAGTTTAGCTTGCTCAACGTGAGCCTATCGCAGCCACCCGCCGAACGCTGGCGGCCGTGACAAAGTAAGCCAAAGGAAACAGCTTAGCTCTGCATGCCAGTGGAAGAGAAACATAATCATGGCATCCAGCACACAAAACGTGTGACGTCATTTTGTATCGAAGCTCTGCTTGAAACTCCAAGCATGCGCAAGATCACATGAATGACGCAATTTCCCTGCCGAAATTCAACCTGAGACTTGGACCTAGTAACTCCAAGCATGACATAAGTTAACCCTCTCAGGACCTTCACCACGGTCAATCATAAAGGATGCTTCAACTCGTACTGTTCTTACCAGAACTTAGATCCTAAAAGGGTTGAGGGCTCGTAAAGTGTACGAGTGTGGAAAGGAAAAATAGTTTAAAATACTGACAATTTTATGTTTAGTAATTCCGAAAAATTCTATCATCTGATTATGCATAACTTACAGGTTGAAACGGTTTTTGAATCCCAGTTCAACCAAAATCAGTACCCCGAAGAACCGAAATATGACCGGTGACAGCGATACATGTAGACTGTTCACGGGGCTGCACAATCTACTTTTTTGAACTTACGACAGTCTTAGAGTTTTCAGGCCCAGATTTGTGACTGTGAATAGATCTGCTTCAACCTCAGCTTTCGTTTTCGACTTACTTCAATTCAGTGCAGCGTAGTCAGCGTTGCACCCCAATATGTAAATTGACTTAGCGTTGCATAAAACATCAGGTGTTCCAAATTACTTCAATTTACATTCCGTACCTGTGAACATTTTCTCATATTCACATCAACCGACACGCATATTTTCATTGGTGTCAGAGTAATTTCTCAATCATTCCCATCGTAATTTCACATTCTCTTTCAGTATCTACCTCGACATAGCGTGTCATTCCAGTGAATTTTATCTTTCACCTCCTTTACATTCAGAAAGCGATATGGAAATGGAAAGTGAATTTCATTTCACTAAATCTAACGTGTCGAAATGATAGCTGTCAGTTGATACTTTAACAACTACGGCCATGCATGATTAACAGCTGCTCAAAAGTCAATTATTGCCGCCAAACGACGCTCTTATTTGGAACGTGCGCTAAAAATATTTACAGAGGACACAAATTATTTCGTTCACCCGCACTGCAATGAGAATTTCACGGCCTGACTTCCACCTGACCTGGCAATTACACGGCAGAGGCTTTATCAATACTTTTAGCTCTGAAGTTTGTTCAGCTTATTGGAGCTGCAATAATTAAGGTGGTGAGACGTGAGTGTGGTCACCATGAGTGAGTCATGAGTGCTGTGTACCCAGCATGCGACGGTCGGACACGAGCACAGCAGTGACATACTATAATACCTTACCTTGATGATACTTCGGACGAAGTCCAGATGGCGCTATGCACGTCACCCATCTTGTGAGGAGGTGATGCTGCAGTCCGTAACCAGCGGGGTGGCTAACAGCGAGTTATCCCCACATTGCACGCAGCCGCTTACAGCAGGTTTATCTGGCACTTTCAATAAGTATGCGTCCAGTAAGTGTTTATGAGCAGAGTTACATAATTTGACTAGTTCATTCTTAACCGGGCCACTGAAAAATGCTCCCCGTAAAAATACATCGTGCAAGGGACTATTTATGATCACTTTATGATCACTAAACGCATCAGTTCATGAGGATCATATAACATGCATAGAGTTACGTCTAACAACAATAATTGGAGTTACATGCACTCATTGTACAGTGCATGCTGTTTGTCATGAAGGCGTAACGTTCCAAAACATTCCCTACATTTGGAAATTGAATTCAGAAGAATGAACGCTACACGGAGAGGTCATCGCATACCAAGCACAATTCAATGAATCATTACACACAAAAATACTAGCACACTGTTTGTCCTTTGTGAATGCGCATGGCACAAAAATAAAATCCCTAGGTATAATGCTCACTGGGAATTTACTTCAAACTTACAATAGAATGCATTCTAGAAGAGATCATTTTTCTCAAAATTGACACAGAGTGAAAGCGTGAAAAATTTTTGTAAAGTCCCCACTGCAGTAAACTAGCGACATAGAGTGGTTCGTGTCTTCCCGCGTTTCCTTGACCCCTTGTATCAAAACCCTTCTCCGGAGGACAACAATTTGGCCACCATGCTCATGAGTGGGACGAAGAGGGTTAAATCGAAAAGGCCGCACAGATATGAGCAATCTAATATTAATACAGTGTCACAGATCACAACAATCATTAACAGATCGGTGCAAAAGTAGCGGCAAGATTGTAAATATTCATCAAATCCTAAGATTACCTAAACTTCCTTTTCCACCATTGATCTACTATCTGCGTATATTGCAAACATTTGCCGCATGTCCATAGATTGCTGAAGTGGAGCATAGGGACAATCATCTATGGTCCCAATACCATATCACGGCCAGTGGTGCGAGCCACCATTCGTTAGCAGGATCGTCACGCCCCAATGTTTATTAACACATGTGTCACAGTGTGTCACAGTGTGTCCGACACGCTGTCCTGTGCACAGAGCGTGAAATACAGCTCATATTAAGGGTACTCACGATTAATGTGCCTATTTGGCCAACATATGGTCCATTAGTACTTAGATCAACGGCACTTGCAGGGAGAATAGGACATCCAGGTTTGACCGGAGCTTATATGTTGCTTAAGGTGCTAAAATGAACTCTTATCAGACGCCGTTCGACACAGTTTTAACCTGTTAGTCACAGAATACTTCAAAGTGAACAGCACAGATCGGATTTCCTTGTTGTAAAAGCCTTCTCCTTAAAAACAATAGCGATCTGTAACAGCTAATCAATCCATGTTATTTTCTACCCAACTTTTACTAAATTAGCACACCAGTTTAACGGACAGCTGTGAGAAAGTCTCTTGTTACACTTCTCATTTCATTACTATAATTAGACAGTGTTGGATTCCTCTACTTTCAGTGAAATAATTTAGGCCAATTAACTCTAAATTGTGCCTAACTTCAATCTTTAACGATTGATTCACTACACTATGGGTCGGTTCTTATTTTCACTCAAACATATTACACCGAAGACGGGCAAAAACTGAATTTATCGTAGTCCGGTTCCACATATTATGTACAGATTTTTTTATTATATTGAAACAAAGCTCTTTAGTTTGGAATACTTTTTTGCAGGTCTACGAATGTTGTCCTGCCCAGTGCTTGATATTGCTGTATAGAACTGAGTTGTTATATTCGTTAGACCCAATATTTACGCTCATCATATTATGATTCCATAGAGGAAAACCCGGTCCATATGCGATATTTTCAGGTCAAAGTGCGAACTTTCACGTCTACCTTCATGTTAAAAGACATTAGTAATTAATCCCATAAGTTACAGTGTTTTTCAAGATAACATTTGAAGGAACGCTATACCTACAAGAAACCGAGCTTTTTAGTCGGTCATGAACTGGTTCACCTCTTGGTTTCCTCAGCCAGCGCAGCGTGGCGTCATATATATTTCAGCAGCTGTCTGCCTGCAGTACATTTATAGCACTAACTAATCATGGTGCAGAACATTTATAGCACTAACTAATCATAAGGAGCAGAACATTTATTTCACTATCATTATTATTGTATACAGCTAGCCACCGAAGTGACTGCATCCCATGTATCTATGTTAAAGATAGAGCTTGCCGTATAATATATGAAGGCTATAAGGCTGAACCACTTACTGTTACTACCGATATTATGAATGAGTGTTAGTTGTCGATATACTTCTTCGCTTTCCGTTTAATAATTACTGTGCCATGCACAAAATATCTGCAACATCGCCGAAGTTTTCGCCTATGAGCCTAGAATTACACGAGTAAAAATTGCAATTCACGATGAATAATTAGCTACATATATTTCAATGCCATTAGAATCAGTTAAATAATTTGACATAAATTAGGATAAAGAAAATATTTGGCTAGCTTTTTCCAGTTTCCTAGAATGTTCCTTGATATTTTTGTCAATAAACAATAAGTGGGAGACAAGTGAATAATAAGACATATTAATATTATACCTATCTTAAGAACTAGAAAATCATAATTGAAATGTTATATTAGTACAAATGTTGCTAAGTTTCTAATAAAAAATTTGACAAATGAAACATGTAATACGAAGACAGCTTTCAAACCATACACCACTTCAGATATATGAGCGTAGATAAATCTTGTTATACACTCAGGCAAATACTTAATTAGAATAAGTAACATATGCTTACATACGTACACCTGTAGAACTTTATGAATTAAGTATAGATAATATTAAATATCCACTGTAAATATGTCAAAAAAAAAAAAAATCCTATTGTGTAAACAAACTCAGGGAAAAATTTCTAAAGGAAAGTTTACGCTTCATCAATAAAATATTACAATTTTACTCAGCTACAGGGTATATTTTTACATGACTGAATGCTGGAATTATTCTAACAAGCGTTGGCAAAATAATCGGTTGAACAGCTTCTGAAAACTTTCGTACAGCAGTGTGATTCCGTTGAGGACGCTCTGGTGAAAATAGAAAATAGAGTAGAAACTACAACAATTTCATATCATTAATATTATTGCAGACTGAAAATACATGAAATTTGTAGTCTCTATATTAAGAAGCTTTTGATTCTTCTGGTAAATAGTGTACAGGAGTTTAATTTTTCTCCTTTTTATTCTAATAAACAACTGAACATGTTTGATACAGGACACCAATTCAAATAGAACGGATTGTTATATGTGGGTATAGGAAAAAAGCCCGGTAGGAAAAAAGCCCCGATGGAAAAAACCACCCGGAAAAAAACCCGCCTATCTCCTAATGTACATTTATTCCCCATACTTGATTATTGTAAAGCAAGTTATATTAAAATAAATTAAATTATACTGTACTGCATTTACCTACTTTAACCTAACGAAGCCAACCCTTAACCTAGTTTAGCTCTTTCTAATTGAATGCAGTCTAATCTAACCACAACTAATTAACCCCAACCTATTCTGACGTACATTACTTAGCTTCTTCTAACCTAACTTACGAGTTTGTAACTTTTCCCCTTACCCACACTAACCTTACTTAACCATAGCTAACTAGACTTTAACGTTTTTTTAATAACAGCGATTAAGAAAGAGAAAAGCAGGCCTCGCCCACCTAACATTTCCTAAAGGTTTGAATACTTGTGTACTTACCTAACTCTTCGTACATTAGCAATTTTTGCCTAATAGGCCCAGCAAGCAGAGAGTGTAACGGCAGGATTCAATAAGACTAAAATACTTTTTTTTTGCCGTGACCGCACTGCATGTAGCCAAATAACTCACACCGACGAGTCGAGTTACATATTTGAGGGGTCGGATCTCACGCCTTCATAAGTTGGGTTCGTAATCCTAACCAAAAATGTATTTAGTGTTATATTCTTGAGGCAGGAGAAACCATATGAATATTTATTGCTCAAACTTTCTCTACTTAAATGACGACAATCATCTTACTGTGTTTTGTGCATGGGTGCAACGCAAGTAGCTGGCCAGTCAGGAGCGGGGGATTGGATGAATTAAGTCCAAGAAATACGGCGACGTGATTAAATATGTTATGCGAAGAGCACTGCAACTGAGTACGAAGAGTACTTCAAAGAAGATGAATCAGGGGGATATAGGTACTGGACTAGATTTTGCCTCTAGTGCTGTGAAAGTTTCCACCAGCCTTCACTGCATGCTTTATTGATAAAATAATATAATTATTTCTTGTTCAATAAGTTTATATTCCCTTCTTTTATTCATTTGCTCAAGGGATGGAATTCACACTTGGTGACTTTTTTTAGACAAACTTGATTAGAATGCTCATAGGCTGCTCAGCAGGGGCGTTGGTCGATGTTGGCGTGATTAATGACGTCACTTTTTGATGCTAGTTTCCCGTGAGTTCCCCCGTTACGCTGTAGCTTCTTGAAAGGGATGTTCTGAAATACCCGATTTTTGGACTAAGAACAAGTTCAGAATGTAAAAATTAGGCTCATATGCATAGGTATAGCCTAACCCAACCTCGAAGTCCTCACTAACCCAAACTAACCTCACCTATACCTAAGCTGATCTCACCTAACCTATTCTTGCTTAAGCTATACTCACCGAACCTAACCTTACCTAGCCCAATTTCACCTATACCTATAGCTCACCAAGCTAAATCTAACTTAACCTCACATCACCTACTTTAGGGGTTCTTGCAACCCACGGTCGCACGTGAAAATATTGGGTCAAATTTAGCTTAGCACAATATATTTTAGTTTACTTAAATGTCCTGTATTCAAATAAATGAATAGAGCTCTCAAATATAGCTTCAAGAGAAAGCGGGGCTTTTTTTCCGGTTACCGTTATATGTAGGGTGTATATATAATTAATTGCCTTCATGTGGTCCTACTGAACATCAATAAATTGTTATTGATGTATTTGCGGTAGATCAGCGTAAAGTTCCTAATACATTTTTGATGTCAATTTATTGCTTGTCATACATTGTGACACCTCATAAATTGTGGTTAATGCTTGTCTTAGTAGTCATTACGGGGAAAATTGTACTATTTATTTTCGGTAATAATACCTGAGCTACCATGAAATATGTATCAAAACATATAAATTGATTATGTCTGAGTCATACAACAATACAATTGGGCTATCATTATTACAATTACTTGGCACAAGTTCCTCGACAATTCTAGAGCTAAGGGATCTAGTGTGCTGTAATAAGTTTCTGTGATGAACTTGTTTAAGAGATGCATAGACTGTACGTTAAAAGCATTTAAAACTGAATACCTTCACTAAATAATGAAACGAAAAATAACTCTAATAATAAAATGATGACAGTCCTGTTGTTCATAATCTTGTTGCAGGTTTTTAAACCTTGTAGCTTCGTGAGCACATTCACTGAACCTTTCACTAATGGATAAAAAATATCATTAAACAGTAAAAGATATTGAAATATAATTACCGAAATGGCCGCAAGTTTCCCACAAATAGTACACTACAACAACAATGGCTAACTAGGTCAGCCTATCAGAGGCCTACGAGAAATCGCTGTCGTTGCAGCACCCAGATCTGATAATTGCTTATCTGTAATTTTAAATGCAAAAGCGCCCAAAATAATGAGCCAAAATGACAAAGCTTTTTGGACTGACTACTGGCGATGACGTCCCAGTTCCGAGGCACAAGAATGTTGTGATACTGCCAGTATGGAGCAAGGATATCGCAACAGATGGCACGTGTGCTGCCAGACGCACTCATGCCGCACTCAAGAACTGTTCACAAATCGATAACAATTAGCCACAGAGTACCGATGGCTTTCGCCCAGGAGTAGCTCCATGACTGCTCTGCTCTCGTACTATTGTATGAATAGTTTAACGCGAACGACTCGTGGCGTAAGACCATCACTCGCGGTGAGGGGGGGGGGAACTAAAAGTGCTGAGTCAGGAGTTACAAATTCAATGCCAGCATCTTTAATTTCTAATAGACTGTTTACTCTAAAGTTTTGTCATTTTTCACATCCAGGTCAACCCACCAGACTGCCCGAAATATTGTGACAATGGCTCAATTCCTGCTTCTTTTTGGGTGGACAGACAAACATACATAGAACCGTAAACGAAAACAGTATTACCACTTTTCGCTTCGCTTGCAGGTGATTACCAGTTACAATACATTTCTTCAGCACTAAAACAGGATGTTATAGTGTTACCTATGGTGTGTTATTGTACTGGGCTAAGCGCTCATTATCCCCAAACAATGACGATATTGATGACGAAACTACCAACCTAAAACGCAAATGTAAATCTTGAAGTAACAGCTTACCAAGTTTTTGGTTTGCCACAATGGTAAATCAAATAGTAAAGTGACCTGACTAGCTTTCTCTACTATCATCGCTAGAGCATGCCACTGTCGTCCCACATCAAAGCTTTGTTATTTTTGAACAACTCTCTTTGGGTAACAAAACTAATGACCAGATTCATTAAATAATATTATCGTAGCTGCTTCATAAGTCTTATACCGTTAAAAAAATATTTGGCTTCGTGAACGTCCATTTATAATACACACCGCAAAATATCTCCATTTCTTCTGGCAATAAAAAAAATTACAACTACAGTACAACGGAGGGTTTACGAGTGTTTCTCCACTAACATGACTGCTGGGCTGTGTGAGGCCATACTCAATCAGTACTATATAATATATAATTCACGTAGTGTTTTTATTTATTTACAATTATACTAGTGGTCCCAGCCGTCATTATACATGAATGCAGAAAATTAGCATTTCACCGAAACCACCGCTGTCTCCTGTGCTTCTGACTTCTCAGTGAGCTTCTTAAATAGAAATTCAGCATTTTGCCTGAAAAGCAGGCGAGCTCAGGTCCCTCAGTTCGATTCATTTGAATTTCTTCCTATCTTCTTCCCATAGAGCGTGACAGGAGAGATATAAATATATTTATAAATAAGTAAAAACACGATGTGAATTATTATTATTATATAGTACTGATTTATATCATTTCTATCACACTCTATGGAAATAAGATAGGAAGAAATTCAAGGGCTGAGCAACCCCTTGAAACATTCACGACTTGGCGGGCCTTTCAGGTTGAACCCCTGGAAATTCCACGACCATAAACTTATCAGTAGCGTAAAATAATTCACGTCGCGTTTTAATTTCCAGGGAATAGAAGCCCGGCACAGGGGATAACTTTTTGTTGAAGTACTAATTTTCCGCCGTCATTTATAATGACGGCTCGAGCCACTAATATATCATCAAACACAAATGGTTTCTTTTTACTGCGCGAGTCCAGTAACCATTTCTCCGCAGTGCATGAAAAAAAAAAAAAACTTCAAGGTCGAGGGTTGCTGCAGAGCTATGCACGGATTACATGGCACGCACGGTGTACTACTGTATTTTGACGCAATAGTAGCGTCATTTTTTGTGTGAAAAATTTCCACATCCATCAAGATTTTCCAAGCATTTCACTTCATGTCTGAACGGAAGCTCTCATTTTGACGTTACCCTTCAATGCGCTGTTGTCGGACCCTTATAGCTGCTTCGCATGTAATTCAAAATGATCCTAGACTTTTGTTTTTCTTCAGAAATGGGTTAATCTGCTATATATAAGCTTATCTTCGGGAGAAAAGGAAGCACCACACCCAGCGTTAAAAACAAAAATGTAGGATTACTAATCCGAAAAAGTATAATTCTTGGTAAGTATAATTCTTGGTATTTCGGAATATTGGTGATAAATTTTTGGCAATGCTGAAACGTTTGTTTGTACAATAGTTGTGGATACGTTGGCATTTCTCGTCAAACCGGGACCACACTATTCAGTCACTTGCTCAAGTAATGAGCCAACTTTAGCTTGCGCGGTGTCCCATTGAAATATTTTTCAGACTACAAAATTTCAGTCTGAGCTCAACGTCCAATCATAAGCTGAGCTCACGTTTGTATACTGTAGTCCCGGCACAGCACCCGGACACGTCCAGAACGATTCAGCAATTTTCTTCTAATATTTCATTCATCGAAGTGCTGGCAGCTCATGCAACGACCGCCTCACTAAGACTGACAGCACCTCTCATTTGCTCCACCGATGTATTGGCCATGAAATTGCGCTTCAGCGAGAGGCTTAATTTTAAAGGACTTAAATTGTTGGGACGGTTTGAAGGGTCGCAGTAATCCTCTTCAGTGAGGTACTGATTCTACACTCAATCTCTGTTACTTTTAGCCCTGGGTATTCGGGTAACGAATAAAGGTAAAGTTAATATCGCCTTGAACGCACACTCCAACTAGGAAAAACACATGCATTAGTTTGTGCTGCAGTGAGGCGACCACTTAAGCTTTCAGCAATGTACGGCTGCGGTGAACCACACATTGTCCGAGCTGTGGCGTCGTATCGACGGAATACTCGATAGAGTCATTGACAACTGCGCCCTCTCCTGACCCTATAAAACCAGTGCCCTTCTAGTGACTACGAGTGAAAAATTTCGCTGATGCCATACATTCCCAAGTGGTAAGACGTTCCTTCCCTGGTGCGGGCTCGAACTGTCACTGGCCCACTCGCTAATGCACGAGTCAGCAACAATGCACTGAGTTATTAAGAATTTTATTCAAAAGCATACTACGAAGAATTTGAATGATGGGGGATATTGCATATTCTTTAACCCCTAAACATATTCAGCCGAAACGTGTATCTGGCTATTAAAACTCTACAATAACCCACTTGTGTTTGTATATGGGTGTATAGTACTTTCATGTTGATTCCCGCTAACTTTGCTGGTGAAAAAATTAAATAAGTTATGCGTCTTCAGGATACGAGTTGTTTACACTATCGGTGATAATGCGACTTGTTTTGGGGTATGCATAACTAGTTGCATGCTTAATTTCTGCTGCCTATGGCATACAAATGAATAGAGACGGACATTTCGTCAGTAGTTTTGCGAGAATATTTGCGGTAACGATGTCACGGTCTCTCGCTTACTTGTTTACATCATATATTCATAGCCAGGATACCAGCATTAGGCAAATATCTCCAGCTCAAATTTCGTTGATGCCCCTTAATGACTAGAGAGTGAAAGAAATAAACCAGAAGGCCTTCTGAATAAGACATTCATAACGCCCCTTTCTTGTTGTCTCATCTACTAAAAAGAGTGAAATGAACAGAAAATATTTTTGAATAAAACCACAGCTTGTTAGCTCCCGTTTTCTAGTTCTACGTAGTGAATATAAGAGTTTTGATATCGTGAATTAGCTGTGATATCTGCTCTAATACCTCTAGGAATAGCTCTGCTGGCTTAACGAGACCCGCGAAAATTATGAGGTTGAGGTAGATTTCATGTGAGCTTCGACCTTATCTGTGTGTGTCTTCCTTTATGTGTGGTGCATATTTTAACTAAAGGTTTGCCCTTTCTGAAAAGCTTACGTCATTTGAAACAGCAGGTTATACGTCACAATTTTCAAGAATTTCGCGAGGTACAATTTACTGTACAGTGTGCCAAGTCGAAAAAATTTCTGGCATTTGTGGGATATTAATTTTTTTATAATTAAATATAGTAACAAACAAAGAGGCCAAACTTACCGTTAAAAAGGCATATTTGATTGTTCCTGACCCAATCTTCTTTCTTTAAAACTTGTGAATGAACTCGAATCACTGTGAACAGATTGAGTACCAATGAGCCCATTCATTGATTCCAAGAGGTTGAATTTACCGAGTTCGTATAGGTTTCACATTGAACTTACTCGCTCTGAAAGACTTAAGTGTGAACTTAGTTAACTACTTTAACTTTGAGAATGTTCAAATGCACGCTGTGCCCATTTGTACTCCTTACAAACATAAATAATTCTTTGAAGTTTGATCTATCATTGCGAGGCAATTAGTGCCTAAATTGCAACCAATCTGGAGGCAAATTCTTCCCCATTCTGCTGCTTTGCGTCACGTACTCAGCAATAATCTTGCGAAAATCTAAGTAAGTTACTTACAGATATGTTCCAGATGGGCCACAGAAAAGCCCAATCTAACAAATCCAATGAACTTTTCTCCCTAATCCATGCTTGCTACGGTGGATTTTAACTGGGATAATTTTCAACATTAATGCCTAGGATAGTCACTCGTATTAGTTCACGGCGGCTAAATCCAGCAAACATGAAGAACGTTTCTCATCTACCCTGAGTAGATTGTTATTCCAAAAGCAGCATGCTTGCCTTCACGTGTATCTACGAGAAATTCCTGGTGAACTTGGGCAGCACGAAAATGGATTTTTTTGCTGTATCAGCAAAAGGCCAGTATTTCCTGACGTTTAGTAGTTAAACGTGCTTGTTTTCGGTAACACTTTCCTCAGTGCATAATACATGCCACCGGAAAAACTCGTGCTTGTACTCTGTACAAAACACTGACGGTCGAGCTCGTGTCCTCCCTCTAATTCGTAAGTAGGCTGCAGAGTATGCTGGCGGCCGTCAGCTGCTGGCAGTGCTGCAAGTGCTGCAGCATACGTTGGATGACAGCACGCGATTGATGTCCCGCTGCAGCACCGTCATTAGGTCCCACCGTGACGCCGCCAAATGACCCACAAAAATCTACCCATTTTTTGCCAGTTAAGAAAATTGCTGTGACTTCAGGCTGTGGTTTTTTTCAATTTCACTAATGTCAGTAAGAATCTTCTGTTCTGCAATACTGGGACACATTTCACTAGCGGATATTCAGGTCTGCCACCTGAACAGAAAAACAGGCCTTATTCTACAAAGTTTGGATAAAGTTGATTGGATAAATGTATATGTTGGTATTCTGGGAATTTTAAACTTATAGTCTGATAAGGTACACGTGATTGAAGCCCGCTACAGCTCACTGTTAATATCAGGTAGAGAGTTGCTTGGACAATTGTAGCAGTAACCTCAACATACTTTTAAATCTTTTTAGTCCTCATTAAAAATAAAGTTTCGGATAGATACAACACTCATTGAAATGGGGCTGTGACCGAACCACCTATCGGACAGCTATAGGTCACTGGTTCTTCGTTGAATATAATATATTATTATAGTGCTATCACCCTCATCTTATGCTGCTTCAATTAATGGGTAAGTCTTTTAATCGTTGTGCTTAAAGTTATCTCCAAGAATAGAAGATATAGGTTGAGTTCCATATTAGTTAGGGTAGTTGAATTTTCTTGAATCATAAGTCCAAAAGTAAGCCAATATGCGGGTGCTAACTGTACCCAGACGGCACATTTTGTATACGACTGCAGATATTTTACTCTCTCAGCTGAATAAAACTTTTTGACAAAATATACTTAAACGAATGAGGTCATTCATAAACTACACCATACTTCACTGGCTTATCGAAATTGAGCCGCTTACAAATGAGCCTTAAAACTGAATTTCAACGAAGCATTAAAAAAATGGTAAACTTTCACAACAGTGCATAAAATGTATTTATTAGCAACAAGAAAATTTTTTCATAAATTCATATGGGACAATGGTAGAATTGATATAGTTTTCTGACGCCAAGCTCCCTGAGAACAGCAGGTATGATGGATGCTCCAAAACTATCACTCCATATCAAATACCGTGCTCGTCCGGCCAGGTATTACACTCAGTGCACGCTAAGACGTGTTAATTATGGGATAACCAACACCTATTACCTCCTTCATCGCAGGACCATTTTAGCATTTGCTTAAGGCCCCAATATATCAATTAGATGAACTCTAAAGTATACCGAATCAGCCCCAGTTAGCATTACTTTAAAAACCGGGCAGTCATGTATGTTATTGCTTGTAGTCTGTGATGCAGCATTTGGTACCTGTATACCACAACACAGTCAACTGTACAGGCCCTACAATTTTATACACACTAACTAGCTAGCTGTTGGATGAACATGTACAGAAAGGCATTTCCTTTTGCAAATTTTTGGTTCAACTTATAATCGTATACTTTTGAACCTATAACTGCCGCGTTTGTTTTTTGAAGTAATACAAAAAGTAAATTACACCAAGACCAAAAGACCGCAGGCTTTCTGGAATGCAGTTCTTTCTGGAATGCAGTTACATATCTTGGTCAGCATTGCCTCGAAGTGATGAGAGCCAGTAGGCAATACATCACCGGCTATATGTTCATGTGGCTACATCTGATGTGACATTCAACATGATTGAGTGGCCTTGATGACATTGCGGCTGCAGTGACAGAACGACCTTCTCTTTTATGTTTAAAATAATTCATCAATGTCGACATGGCTGGAGTTACTCAGAGTCAGGAGGTTTAGCAATAGGTAGTTCATTTCACTTGACTTGCAGTAATTTCTAACAAACTCAGCACAAGGAGAGTTATGTATATAAGCGAGTTCCATTACATTATGGTATCTATTTTAGATGCTACAAAAATATCTTGCTAAAGTAAAATGTTCTTTATTTTTCTCCTGCGTTTAACTAATGCGAAACTTAGTGCCAAGGAATGAAGTGAGCTTAAAGGTTAAGTTAGTTAAATTAACCCATTATAGGTATATGATGGGTAGTTGCCACTCCGCCACATCACTCTCGTTTGCTGGAAAATTCCGTAGATCACTTAGCTCCTTACAACTTTCAACATCTTCGATCTGTGCCTGTCTTTTCTGTTTCGGCGTGTCTACTGATATTCTTTTATTGGTTATTCCTCTTCTTTCACGATTTGTTGTCCCTACTTGGTGCACGCCCCTGCTCTGGCTCCATATTTTCTGGACATACTACAAGTTCCTTGCCCTTATCTTGAAAAACAGTGTCGCTGGTTAACGAGAGCCACAGTCCAATATATTATACGTGATGATAAAATTAAGTACTAACAAAGATGACTGGAAGATACAAATAAATTGACACTTTATTCACTTAACTTCTTCAGAGTATGGTGTATTCGATACCTCACATTAAGACAGTACCATGCGGTGCACGAAGCCGTCACAATTAATGACTACCATTGCGCTGTGATTGGCATAGGCGCGTCTTGCCTAATGGACGATAATGCGATAATAAGTGACTGCGATATTGTGTCTTGCATTGGAGCTTAAGAAGGGCAGATACAGCTAACGTCTTCGATTTTCAAATGGGGTTACCTCAGTAGTCATTTTCGTGTCTCAATTATGTATTGACGAAATGACAGCGATCTTGACCCTAAACCGCAGAGCCAAAATTCGGCTTCTGGTAGAAATGCGATAACGTGGTTTGAAACACTCCGAAGAGTTGGTATTTCTTGCTGCAGAGATCAATGGATAATGCCCCTTACGGTGCTGTAATGGGAGTTTTATGTTCAATTGTCCTAATCCAGTGGCAAAGACGAACTTCTGTCCCGGAGAAGAAGTTATAAATTTGTCTTTTGCGAAGCCTGCCGATGAAATTTGAAGCGACCACAGTTCATCCACGAGTGAGCTAAGCCCAGTCATCTTGTGGTCAATTTTAGCAGCTTTGAGGACGTTCCACAGGATATCGCGTGTTATATATAGTTCGTTTGGTAGCAGAGACTGTTGCCATTTATAATTAGGTCTAAACATGTAAGATAATCAATTTATTAAATAGAACAATGTATTGACTCTGCTTACTTTTAACATCACGCATCTTAGTACAAGTACATCTTAATCACACTCCAACAATAAATACTCCAATATACATATATTCTGTATAAAGATATATATGCAATATATTCTGTACGACACTCTCTTTATATATATACATACATATATATATAATAGGGATAAGCCAGGACACGGATACTTTAGCACAGTCTACAGTACCGGCATGGTAAACTGGATATCCCCGGTTCAAGTATTGGCTTGATCACCAGTATTTATTTAAAATTAACCCCAACGATAGGCGGATGAGCTCTCCATCTGGATAAGACCACGGGTTGTTGGGGCCAACAGCTGTGTGATGTAACTTTTTAGATTAGTTCTTAGTAGGCAGTGACTGGTGTAAATAAAATATACTAGTCGTTTGATTTTTCATACTATGGCAAAGTTTCAAAACAATTCGATATATTTTTGGAATGGATCGTATGATTATAAGTCAATAATTTTTTTTTCAATAATATATTTATTTTTTGCCTGTAGACGAGCAAATACTTTGATAATACCTACACTGATCACTGTTTCATGACTCCTGTCTATATTTAATACTAATTATTTTAAAGTTTGAAGGTTAAGAATCGTGCCCAATAGGGAGAAGATGGGGGAAATTTGAGCATGCAATTCCTTAGTAACATAGAATAACAAAACAGGAGTAGCTCTGCGAGTGATGACGGCTACTTATAATTCTCAGACCCACAGGGGAAACTCCATATATTAGAAGGAAACAGGTGCGAAGCTGCCAGCCTAAAAGGAAAATTTGATCTTGAAGTAACAGCTAACCAAGTTTTGCTTTGCCACACTTGAAACGGAAATAGTAAAGGTGTCTGAAATAGCTATTACGTATAGAAGTATTACGGATAGAGAATTTGACATTCTCCTCAAATAAAAGTGTTATTTTCTCTGATCTTACACGTTACTGAGCTTGAATAGAAAAACAACGAAGCATGAGGGTAAGATCTTTTTCAGAGCAAAACCAAGAGCAGGAGCAAAAAATGTTTGTGTTAATCAAATAAAATTAATAAATACACTTTATTAAGTACGCATATAGACTTGGTACAAGTGCATGATGNCTCTGATCTTACGCAACTGAACTTTAATAGAAAAACAACGAAGCATGAGGGTAAGATCTTTTTCAGAGCAAAACCAAGAGCAGGAGCAAAAAATGTTTGTGTTAATCAAATAAAATTAATAAATACACTTTATTAAGTACGCATATAGGCTTGGTACAAGTGCATGAGGCACAGAGTTGCATTAGATATAATGATTGAGCAATGCAATCATTATTTCTTCGTTTCGTTGAAGTAATTAAAATTTGCTCCCATTCTATGACAGAAAGGGCTGCCATGGTGCCTGCAAAGAAAATCAGTATCACCGTTCGCTATATGTTGAGAACTTGAGAACTCTATTTCCTAGAAGTACAATTTTTTTTTAAATACGGGAGATATCTCGGATTAGGAAGCTAAAAGGCTAATATAGTATCAAAAATGAGAAATTAACGTGGCTGAAAATAATTGTATTTATTTGACCAAGTTCGAAGAGCAATTTGCTGGCCCGGTCGTTAGAGGCGGTTTGCTCTGGCTTCATTATTCATCGGCTGCCGTATTGCCCAGAAAGCAATAAATTATTTAAATAAATATTTGGCTCATAGAAAGTAATAGTCTGCACAGGTGGGTATGTGCCTCAATATAATATTCGAAAAGGTGAAAATATTATAAATCGATATTTGTAGTTTAATTCTCACGACTTACAGAATAGAATACTGTTAAGAAATAGTTGATGATAGAATTTTATGGAAAGTGAGATTTTTACTTCTAGAAAGATAATGGTTGAATCTAAAAACATATATTATAAACATAAAATTTTATATTTTATTGGAGTTTTTACAAGTCATCATCAACGTTTTGTTTAACTCTTATGCATTTCAATATCCAAGGTATAACGATATCAAAATATTTATATTATTATTATTTGGAGCAGATTTCTTCATGCAACTTATGCCGAGGCCACACTATGCAATCGCACGCTCATCTCGCACGTCGTTTCCATACACTACACGGTGAAAGTCATTGGCCAAGATACCAAAGGAAAGTACTAATGTTGCACCATGTCACTACATAAATGTCACATTTGAGCCCGACCAGCCTACGGCGCGATCTATGAATCAATGTCTTTCTATGTCACACCCGTAGCTAATTTACTGACGTCATTGTATCAGTGCTACCGCGTCTCGGGAAGCTAGGTACTTAATTTCTCTATTTATTCGGTGCCATGGCAACGGCAGCATTGTTGGTGTATTGGTATGGCAGGTTGTAAACAAGTCATGTGCTGTGACACTGGACTTGGCTTAGATTGACATGGGACAGTTGTATCGACCCCTATGACAGAGCTGTGACGGGGAAGCAATGTGTTCAGTGATATTTTAGTGCTTCATTGAGATTTTCTAGATTTTCTTTAATACTAGAGGGCCCAGCCGTCAAAAATGACGGCAAAAATTTTGTGATTGAGCTTTTTATTGTTCCGGTTCCCAGTACAAGTTTTGCTGTATTATAGGTCTCATTCTTGCAGGCCTGATTTTCCATTAGTGAAACGCAAGCTGTACAACCAGGAGTTTTGCGATAGCCAAATATCCCCCTGCAAGATAAGGAGTGAATATCAGCTTGGAATTGATCAAGCGTTAAGTTGCACTAAGAAAAATATAGTTCAGTCAAAAGAATTCACTGGAAATACCCAGGGCTCACCTTATTGTGGATACCAACTGATTCTTGAACTTCCAGCGTCGAAATTTGGCTGCGATGTAAATTTAATAAAATATAAAAAGGCGTTTGCTCAGCGTGAAGATTCAACTACTTCGATATCATTCAGCAATGAAAGCGGGGATCCAGAGGCTGGGGATCCAGAGGTCGAGATCCAGAGGCCGGAGATTTGTCACCGGTACTCCAAGCGCTGAAATTGTATGGTATCTCAACTTGTTTTTCAGTACATAAATTTGTTCCTATTAAACTCTTAACTGCGTGACGGACCAACATATGAGCAAGCAAGGGACGGAGCAAGGGAGCAACAACTATGCTTTATTATATAGTGGATTTCCTGCTTTTTCTTTGAAATTATGTAGCCGTGCAATGCAAACAAGAAAGAAACTAGAACGCCTCGTGGCGTAAGACCATCACCTGCGGTGGGAGGAAATTTAACGAAGTCATTTTTGATGACCAGCTAATCCTAATTCCTCGTATGGATGCTGTGTCCAACAAGGCTAGTGCCACGCTGACCGCCCCGTGCAGATCTCTTAATAATAACATAGGGCGTATGGGAGGCCTCCTGGCTTGAGACAATCTGCCGCGGTGGAAACAAATTCGACCCGGTGGAGGAAAATTCAACGCCGTCATGTTTTTATGCTCAGTTAGGTCTTTTTTTTTTGGCATGGGTCTGGGTCAACCCACCAAACTCCCTATAAAATATTATGAAGATTGCTCTACTCCTTCTACCACTTATTGGGTGGACAGACAAATATATATATATATATATATATATATATATATATATACACAAATATTATGCAGTTTCTCGTCCCGTCAACACCTGGAATTATCCAGACTGGGGCTCATCCGTCCACCCTTGTGTTTTAATAGAATATATACAAAGCACCGAGCCAGGACTCGATCTGGGGACCTAGACAGTACAACGCCGATACTCTACCAGTAAGCCACAACAGCTAAAAGCAACGCAAGCACACGAGATGTTTGTGCTTCCCGCTGCATTCTGTCAAGCATATTGCCTCTTATACACGTACGGCTCTGCCTTCATATGTTTGCCAGAAGGCAGCGGGCAGCACAAGCACCTCGTGTGCTTGCGTTGCTTTTAGCTGCTGTGGCTTACTGGCAGAGAACCGGCGTGGTAATCTCAAGGTCCCCAGATCGAGTCCTGGCTCGATGCTTTGTATTTATATACAAATATATATATATATATATACATCGTTAAGGCCTGATAGAAGGTACATCCCCTCCGAGAACCTTGTAGGTTAGGTGCCAGGGCTGGTTCTGCTAATATCCAATATCAAATATAGGTCATTATACGGGTTCACGGTGCTCTAAGCTTCATATTTCACTACGGGAACCAGTCATGGGGACCTAACCTACAAGGTTGGCGGGGTAAAAGCTCATTGTAAGGGGGCTAGTACTAGGGTTGGTTGGTCGGGGTGGATGGTAGCAGCACAAAAAAAAAAAATTGGAGCGTTTTACTATCGAAAAGTTTGCGTGCATTCGAACGTAGATTTATTTTCCTTCGAAATGAGAGCAAATTATCATAAATCTACGGTGTTTATAATACTTTTTTCACTTTTTGAAGACAGAGGCCTTCTGGTGGTCAGGATTTTGGTACCTCTATCGCACAAGAAATCTTTCTAATAGGCTGTTTTTCAATGTTGTTGGCATTCTAATAGCTCATATCGAAATATATACAAATATATATGCAAGTACATATATTTACTTAAATCTTCAACGAAAACATTATCCGCTCTCTCACTTCGTTCGCGGCTGATAATAAAGACTAAAGGTCCGTGGGTCTGTTTGGAGACTGACGTGGCTCTGAGAGGACCAGGCCTTTTTCGTGACGTTTTGAGGACATATGAACAGCAGGGCTTGGTGCAAGTACATTATTGCGGGTCTATAATTTTTTCTGTATGAACCGTTGTCAGTAGAATATTTTTTTCTTTCCTGCTTAGATTTCCGCCATGCACGTGCACCTTATAATGCTATTTGCATGACACCTTTGTTTGCTTACAGAATGTTTCTGTTGTTTCGAAATAGTATAGACGTCGAGTGGTACTATTGATAACTGTAATGTATCCGTCAGACTTACAAACTTTATTCTCTTTTATTTTTCGTATCACGTACTCGTGTAAAGTATACACAAAGCGTAAGCGCACAATTTTCTCAAATAAGGTACGTACTCACAGAAATATAAGAAGCTACTCGTGAAACTTCAAACTTTCCAAAGTTGCCGAGCTCAACAATCAGTGGTCTTATTTGCTTTCCTCCCAACATATCTGCCACATTCCAGATTACAGCGAAAGTGGCTCGCAAATTGCAGCTTAAGCGTTAGGCAGTTTGCCATCGACCCGGGGCAGTTGCAGCGATTGACACGGCGGTGTGGACTCGCCTTTGCTCGTTATTTGCATGTTAAATTTGGTGTCTGGACAGCCAAGCATTTGCGTTGTTGGTGTACTGGCCTGTGCAATAGTCAGTGCCTGTGATGCGTGAACAGAAGTGATACATGGGGTAAATATGGATACTCTCAATGCTTTGCACGGAGGGGAAAATTGTGTTGGACAGCGTGAAGAATTAGATAGAATGTCTAATATTCGGCCGAAATCGGCATGTTATGGTAAAATTAGCCATTATTACCGTAAAATTGAGGTCAAACAGAATCAATGTCCGACAGAAGCTATCTTGTAGTGGCGAAATTAGTTTTCGTCAGAGGAAATTCAGCTGAAAAGACTGACAATAGTTTGGAACGTCAGATAGAGCGGAAGAAACTTTGCGATCAGTAACTGAACTAATTCGATAGGTATGAGTGGACAGTATGACTTGTAGTGACATTGCATGAGCTAGGACCACTGTAGCTGTGTTTCAATGATCGAAAGTTTGTAATTTAGTGCTAACCATAAGAAAAACACTGTTTGCTAGAGACTATTATAAACATAGTGGCAGAATATTACGGAGTTACATGCACATGCTGAAGAACCGGGATTTACCTCTTTAGCAGCAAGGTAAAATTTTTGCGGTGCTAAGCTTGCTGAGTCGGCATTTCCAGCCTTCAGAAGCTGTTGCGAGGGTACTGCCCCAACCAGTAATGGGAATGGCTGGGAGATCGCAGGTGTGAGAGTCTAACTGCGCTGCAGTTCTAAATAGGCATTACTCATTATTGCATTTGTTCAATCAAGGAAATGCACTTCGAACAAACAACAACAACTGTGCACTGACGGGATGTGTATATCTTATAATTTCTTGATCTATGTAAATTTGAAAAATATGGGGTAGTCAGACTTACAATAGTAGTCAAAGAAATGCTACGTACGTATGTCTGCAAATTATGTACGTTAATAATTAATTGGAAACAATAATAAATGAGGTGTTAGTGGTAATCTAGCGAAAAGTTTTGGACTCAACGGCATGCCCAACTTCTGGGGTACTCTTGGTGATTAGCGAAAAATACAATGCGTATGGCGACTAACATTTTTCATAAGATCGTAAACTTATGCATTTTAGGGCTTTGTGAACAATGCTTTTGCCACAGACAAAGGCTGCTAATGTTTGGGTGAGAGCCAAGCTTTTGTTAGAGGTCGGTTTGTCGTTTGAAATGTGGGATATAAATCTCACACTGACGCTTGTATGTCAAGTATTGACTTCACAGCATGCGCCTGTGCGATAGTTCTGCTGGCGAAATATAGAGGTCTCTTGTCTTGCTGATATCAACTGGGGTAAATAAGACATGAGCAGGTAATGGACGTATAGCGTCAATCATACTTGAATGAAACTTCAAAATGTGGTTGTCACTTCCAGTTGCTGAAACTAAGTAACCCAATACTAGCCGAATCTTCACTTTTTTCGTGTTAAGAAAATTAAAAAGTTTTGAAAGTATTCCACAACTTTTCGAAAACATTTGGTTTGTGATAATAGTTTTTGAAACACGTTTTGTGGCTAAGTCGTTTATTTAAATGCTAACAATGTCTAAGAAGCTTGCAAATGATCGCTGGCAAGAAATTCTGCCACTTTGTACTTGTGACAGCTGCATTATTATGCTAAGATGAGCGCGACCGAGCTGCAATTCATGGACATTTTATGTTGAGTTCTTCTTTGACAAGCTGCGTTGAGACAAAGAAGAGTCAAAGGAAGATATCGAACCCGTCTAACATATCATGCAGACTCATAAATTTGGCTAGTGCACTTTGAAACTGCATCTTATCAAGACTCCAAGCTCCGTTATACTGGCAGAAATTTTGTCTGCCATGCAAAGAGTACGATATAGAATTATAATCCTCAGCCATTTACAGGTTCGGGGAAATATAGAGCTGCCTATGAATAAAATAATTTGCGCGTAACACAGTATCATTATGAGCTATTTATTCTAATTCGGTGCCATAAACACACAGCTCATGAATATGCTACGGAAATTGTTCTAAAAATTCATGTTATCCATCCAAAGTACGGATTGAAGTCAACGATAATCTTCTTAGTTACGTCACTGCTAAGAAATTTTATGCCTAAGGTGACATAGAAAATGCTTCTACGTATTCCAACTGAAAATAATTTTGCACAGTCATAGTTATAGCACAGCGGTTACCTATAGTATGTGAGTTCTGATATATGCCCGTAATTGATAAAGTAAGCCAAGTTCCATCATGATAATCTTTCTGAGCATAGATCCTGGACTTTCATGGAGGAATATCTTGGAAATAATCCAATTCAGTTTCTTGATTTTCTGTCTTGCAGAGGGTCAAGAAGAAACGGAGACGCAACAGAGACACCGATGTGACCTCCCCCTGGGGCTGGAGGACGGCACCATCCCCCTCAGCGCTATCAGGTCAGCTGGAGAAGCACTTAAGCATTTTAATTTTCAACACAAGGCGTTTCTAAAATATTATACTCACAAATTAATAAGTTTAATAGGTTAATAATATGAATCATTTCGTTTCTTCCAGAACATATCGAAGAAAATTAATGACTTAGAATGGGTTAAAGTACACGGGTTTTTCACTATATGGATGAGGTTAGGTTTAACGAAGAGGGTTTTATCAGCCCAATGCACACTGACAATGAAAGTTGCTCAGCCGCTAAAATCCTATCCCAGTGCATTACCGTGATTGAACATCACACTAGAATATAAATTATTACGTAACTAAACTTGTTCAGTATTAGGAGTGATTGATATGAAATTTTAAATGCTATCATTGGCACTAATATATTAAATGATCTTTTTTTTTATAATGCGTCACTAGGCAAGCCGAATTCGTTCTGGTGGCACTGCATTCCGACAAGAATTTTGGTTACCTTGTAGCATTTGGTTGTCCTAAAACTGACAAAAATAAAACATAGTTTTGAGGACTAGCGTTCCCACGTGTGTTGGATATCACAGTTCATGCGTAGTACGAGGACCATGTGAAGAAACACACTTTTTTGGAAAGGCAATTATGCAAATATTCAGTAACCAGTAATATTTACACATTTATATATAAATTCTCCCTCCACACCATGATTTCATCTTAGTCCAGCTTGTCGATTATTACGGCGTAGATATCTTTAATAGATATTATTATAGGTGCAAGTAGATTTTTTTGCCTCAGCATTGTCAAGTGAATATCTGCATTATTCTAACTTCGAGTCGCAACTTTCACTTTCTGTGATCTCTAATTCCAAATTATTTAACTTTGTTTCGTTCTACGCTCTCACCATTTTCAAAATTAGTGAGCTGCCTAACACGGATCTATATCATGTTCTGACTCTGCTAAGAAAACCGGACCGCGGTAAAGGCCTCCTAGAGTGCTGAGCTCATGACACTAGACGTAGTAGGTTTGAATGCCTACCCAGGCAGGTGAGCTCTTGCAGCACTTGACGAGCTGACTCAGCATTTGATATATGAACAGCTGCCGTGGGGCTACGTATCCTTCCCAAAAATAGGAGGCTAGAAGCCATGGATCATTGGATAAAAGCTTTTTGTCGATGACGCCATAGCTCTTGACGATTTGCCGTTGACTGCAGCAGTGCAGCCGTACACTCCTCTGGGGTCAGTTGGCTTTTAGCTGCAGCATCAACCAGTGTGTGTGGGTTTCCCCTGCAGTAAGGGATGCGGTCAAATTTAATTTACCTTTACCGATTCATCGATTTCCAATGTCCTTTCGCTGATAGCAGAAGACAAAGACACGTTAGCATCTCCCCGCATTTGCCCCTCACAGTTGTGTGGAGGTGGTCAGCGCTCGCAGTAGCGCCTGCAGGGGGTTACTTACTTACTAGCTTCGGCTCTACTAGCACCATTGTAGTGCAGTCGATGAAATTGGTTCAGATCCCTCGATGTATCATAAAGTATAAGAATATCTATCAATCCTCTGGAACACATGCCGGCTGCTTTATGGGATTATCTCCAAACTCTTAGTTACCTTCCAGTAAATAGTGCAACTTCACTGAAACTTTTCCAGGCATTCAAACTAGACCCCATAAAAAGTATGATGTAACTTAATGGAAAACCCATTCAACAGTAATGTTACAATGCAAATGACTTAATTGTGTGGTAATTACTCCCAGTAGTTGAGTTACAATGCCCCACAAGATACACTTATTTCTAAGAAGACTGCTCTTCATACTCAAAGTAGGTACAGTTCCAAAGTTTAAGCTATAATTTTTCCTACGCGTAGGTAAAGTATACGGAAATTACGCCTAAAATTTCAGTTAGAGTTACAACTTCACTTCACAATAAGGCTATTGCCCCTAATATTTTACCATTCCACAGAAATGACTCATCTGTACACGTTTATTTTACCCTCAGCTCGAGTCTGGAGAACAGCCCTCTGGCGGGCATCAGGCTCAACAGTAACAGCGCCTGGTGCTACAACCTGTCGGAACTGCCCCCGGGGCAGCGGGTGGTGGTGCTGACGGTGGACCTAGGCAGGAGGGCATTCGTGTCAGCGGTTCAGACGCAGGGGCCTCCCGCCACCGTCGCAGGGGCGGACTACGTAAACTACAACACCTACAGAATCTTCAATTCTTCAAAATCCTCCTCGGGGGAGTCCATTGCGGACGAAGAGTGGGACTCATGCTGTGGGGAATCAGAATCGGTGAGCATTCAGTTATTACATGGTAATGCAAATTCCTATTATTTTTTAATTTAGCTACTAAAAAAATTCGTAATTTCCTGTACAGGTGGTAATGGATAGCTTTGTCAGTTATTGATGTTTTCCCTCGTATTTCATAACATATCATTCATATCATGTTGTCTCTCTTGTCGGGTACTATTTCAGTTTCACGCCGAAGACAAACATGCGGAGATCGATGAGATCTCCACGCACGCCTTCGGCATGCTGGTGCTGGCGCGCTCCCTAAGGTTCGAGTTCGAGACCGGGATCAACACCGGCGACCGCAAATGCTACAGACTAGAAATTTTAGGCTGCCCGGCAGGTCTGTTGCAACTTCGACTCGATGCTGTTGAATTAATTTACTTATTACTTTACTTAGCAAATTAATATTTCATGGGTATTAAATCAGATAATACACATTCGTGTTAGGGAATTAGCAAATCTGCATCTTTTAAGCCGCTAATAATGCGACAATTTAGGAAAATGTTAATACGACAGACTCCAAAGTAGGTCGTGTAAGTAGCTGTGCAGGAGAGAAAGAGTGATTTCATACCCTTATGCAAATAACCAATATCGTTATAAATTTGATGAATGCTTAAAACAACTAAAATAATAATAAAGCTTAATAAAAATTGATAACTTGACTGGGAATCGGTTTCAAAAGCTGATAAAACGTAATTATGGTAGAAGGGTATAAGAAGGGAAATAATGTTGATCTTTCACTATATTTACATAAATACTAATACAATATGTGGTTTGCGGGATCGAACCCGGAACCTATGCATAGTGTCATAGAGCCACAAACTGCATTTAGCAAACTCGAAAATAATGGTCAAACTGTGGGATGCATTCTTGGATGTTTACAGGTGCGAGTGAGACTATAAACCTGAGATATACATTCCGTAATGTATATCTTCGGCAGATTATTTCCCAGAGTAGGCGATGGGAAATACTTTTTTCTTTAAATGCTTGTGTTTGTATGAGCGATGAGAGGCACAACAAGCGCGAGGAACTCACCTATAAGTCCAAGGATAACCAGTCTGTAAGTGTTTAGGACAAGTCGCTCAGGTATAACCGCTGCGTTTGTATTTGCATCAACAGACCTCACACCTTCTACCAACCTGACGATCAGAGCGTTGCCGTCCGGCTACCTGCAGACCGCCTGGTTCGACTCTTCAGTTGTGCTGCCTACCGCCACCAGCACTGAAGGGTACTCTCTCAACACTCCTAGATACGAGGTAAGGGTAGATAAATAAACACACTGGATTCGGTACACGAGATCAGTATATTTACCTCCGCCAAGGAGGTTATGTTTTCGTCGTGTTTGTCCATTTTGTCTCTCTGTCACTAAGATAACTCAAAAATTTATGAACCGATTTTGACGAAATTTACAGAGATTGTTAGGCATGTTAATAGGAACAGTTGATTAACTTTTGGTGAAGATATGTTGATCCGTTTGTTTGTTTGTTTCTTTGTCTGCCTCATTTTTCTCAATGCCATAACTCAAAAAGTTAAGGATGGATTTTTATGAAATTAACATCAGTTGTTAGGTATATGACAAAACGTAGATGACCAAATTTTGGTAATGATCCGTTTGTTCGTTCGCTAGTCACCGTTTTTAATTTATGCTTGTTAGCACAATTACTCAAAAAATAAAAAATGAATCTTTATGAAATTTATAGGGGTTATTAGTAATGTTAAAAGACATAAATGATTAAATTTTGGTACATATCGGTTCGTTCGTTTGCATGTTTGACTCATGTTTGCCATAACGTTTGTTAGCAGTATAAATCAAAAAGTTATAAACGGATCTTCAAGAAAATTGCACAAGCTGTTATTAATATCAAATGGCACAAATTATTAGATTTTCGAGTTTATAAAAAGAAAATTATAGTTTCAGAGCAAATTTGATTTTCTTGCTACCGTTGCCTTACTTGGCGGAGGTATGCGCTCTCAGAGTGCTCTAATTATATATAAAGTTCTTGTATTGATATATGAGGTAAATGTAGTTCAGCATGAGGTAAGAATAGCTACGTATGAAATAAGTATGTCTGTGTATGAAAAACGTGTATCGAACTAGGTGGTTATAGTAATGAAGTACGTTTACCTATTTACCTGTTTATCAGCTCATCTATCCAAGTTTCACACTATTGAAGCAAATGCGTAGTCTTCACTGATAGCCAATCCAAGAGTTTATTAGACACTGCAGGGGCACCAGACTTTCATTGAGAGTTCCTGGCCAATTCGAAGGTTACATTGTGTTTTCAATGTACGTTATGCCAGCTCGAAAACATTTATTGTAGTGCTCTGCCGAAGCAGGTAGAATCACCCGCGGTTATCTGTTCTTGTAAGTAAAGTATATGGTCAAGCAAGCGAGAACCCTATTGTCCTTGGGCAGATTCACCGCCACGGGCTTAGACAACGAAGAGCAGTTTCCGACTGGAGTGATTGAATAAGGTTGTCGAACTGCGGTGCTCCACAAAAGTATAAAAAACATTTTGGCTATAAAGCAATCAAGTGCTTGTGCTTTTGTGGACAACCCGAAATAAAATTCTACAGAAACAACTGCGAGGTCTTAAGTGCACGTACGGCCAAATTACTGTATGTGCATTTTATAATTGCACCGTGCTAGTAAATATGCTCATGACTGTAGTCTTGCCTTTTGCTTTGCTTTAGACATAATCGTCATCATAACGAAAATAAAAAGCGGAGTCCAAAGACTCTCAAGATATGCAGTTTCATTGCTGAGATATTTATCGGCAGGATATACTAGAAGACAGACGTTCAGCAACTCATTTCCTTCCAGGTGCGAACAGATCGTTGGGGGACGTCGCTCCCCAACGCCACCACCGTGCAGAACGTGGACGTGCCCAGGGTTCTGCTGCCTAACCCTGTCTGGGGGGCACAGTACAGGGTACAGATGACATGTATACACCAGGGGGTTGCGCTCCCTTGTGGTACTGCACAGATAACTGCCATACTGCCAGGCTGTTCTCAATCCGACTGCCAACCCAGCGATGAGTGTGAGTAGAAACAAGGCTAAATAGAGGCCGACTATTGAGTCTACTGGGGAGGGGGGCAAAGTTTCCATATGAGCCTTCCGTCAATCCCGCTTTAGCTCAGACAATCTGTGGTCGAGTGCAGCCGTGCACCTCTCCAGGGATTTATCCATAGTATTGATAAGTTGGGCTGTGTAGTCAAGACAAATTTGCCTTTCCTTTAGATCACTGGTCTCCAACGTTTTCTGTGCTAGGCACCTCCACAAAACCTTTTGATCTGTTATCTCACCCCATACAAGTTAATAACTTGAAAAGAACGAATTGTTGTACTAAGTTTGTGCAGTAACTTTAATACAGGCAACTTTTCACGAACCAAATTTCGCCCCTCCTGAAAGGTCATCTCGCTTCTCTTGGGAATGCGAGCACCCTGGTTGGGAACCTCTGCATTCGATGACAGCGACATCACGATGTCTAGCCACGACAGGGTGTCGTCCTCTTAGTAAGGCAACTGCCGTCGGCCAGCCTAGTGATGTCACAGGAACAGTAGGGCAGTGAGGACTTTTGTTTGATTTGCCATCATTCATTGTAATGACAGCTGTGCAGTCGAGAACAGGACTACGATTGACGGGCGAAATCAATACTCTTGTTGCAAGTGTTAAATGCAACCCGATTATGTTGAGGCGGCTGAAAACAAGCCCGACAGAGCAAGATTGAGTTTTTGATAGTCTCTAGCGTCAGCGCCTAAAACTCCATTTAACGAATAGAAGCCAGTGCACCAGCCAGCGGTTCTGGAGTAGTCAAACCTTGAAGTCTCAGCTTCGCCGGTCAGTCGAACGTGTCCTCAGGCTGTAAATAAAGTAAATAGTGCACAACTATAGCAATGTTTCGAAAAAATAATAAAATATGGTACCGTATCTGTTGGACCGGAAATCATCAGCTGCTCTTACTTTTCCAGGGCTTATATCTCCATAAACAAACATACAGCTGCCAACAAACGTCCAAATGCCTTACGTTACATCAGTCTGACGATCTACCTTCGTTACCCCTCACTGTAGAACTACATTAAAAATCACAAACAGTAAAAAAAACTGGACTGTCCCTCCGTTGTCTCTCCTCCTATAACTTCGGTTTAGACTTTCCTCCAATTTTCCTATAGTTACTGATCTTTTTGCGACTATCGACTATGTCTTCTACTCATGTTCATTCCACTCACCGGTGGATGGAATATCTTTTAAAGAATATCATGGTGATCGGTAAAACGGATTTCATGCCATGTGAGCTGATTATTCATTACTCATCTCCTATAATATTTTTAGAGAACGGTAACATTCCCTTCAAGTTTTCTTCAGTAATATTCCAGCCGCCACTGCCCTTAACAAAATGACAATCGTATTTAAAAGCATATTTAAACACAAAGGCTGCTACAAACACAATTACGATAAATTTTCTAAGAGGAGGTCACTATAAAGCTGCTGGTGTCGGAGACTCCCCCTGCCACTAGGTCCTTCCTCGGCGTCGGTACGTCCCCAGGGACCAGGACAGTACCCTCCGCCACCCGTCGCCCACCCAGACCCCCAAAGTGACCATCACCGTCAGGAACAGTCAGAACAATCTCATCTCCATCGAGACCATCGATTCGGGGGTGAGTGGATTCTCTCACTGGGTTTTACTTGAGTCTGCCTGAGAAATTCTCAAGCGATGTTATTAGTGCTGCAACTCTTGCATGGCCTTAATGATGACAACGAACGGATATGTCCGTAGACGCACCGAGGAACGCTTAAGTGATGTGATAGGAGTTCATGTTGTCCCCTGGCCCTGAAAACTGATTATTGATGAGGCTGGTGGAGAGGATACAGGGGCCAAGGAGGATATTCCAATGTGAAAATGAATGAACGTTATACACATTTCAGTACAGTATGCCTGGGATCCGCATACTACTTTGGTATCACAATATAACAGGATTTTTTAACCCACTGCATCATCAACCCCATTGTCGAAAAGTCTTAGCTTAAGTTTTTCGATTATTTTGCTTACCGGTATGTCCTGAACGGTAATCCTTCACTAGTGATGGTGCAGACAAGGTTATCACAAAATTTACTGTGGTAGTTGAAAACAATACAGCGTAGCATTTTTTTGTTACAGACAACGATGGCTGTGGTACCCGGTCTGCAGGAGGGTCAGACGTACGCTGTGGAGTTCATCCCCGTCACGGTGCTCGACAATCCCCCCATTTTCACCTATCCGCTGTATCTAAGTAAGTTTTTCTTGCCAAGAGAGAATGCATTTTCGTCTGTAGTTTAGCATAACGGAGTTAGCTCCCACATTTAGCTTAACATAAATGCGAAATCGTTCATATTTTCAATATCTTCATCTGAAAGAATCATGCGACAGCTCTTACGCCTCTTCTGCACAGCTCTGTTATTTGCGTGCTGGATAAATGATCATCAAATACACTGCTGAATGTTTACTGTTCAAGAAACATTTGATAAATATACTCGTAGTAGATTTTCTGACATAATATACAGAATATTCCTTGTTGGGATGCGTGCGGGTGTTTAGCTCTGCCTTGGAATACATTTTCTACAATACTTCCTTATGTGAATCAAAGTATATATTTGTGTGTGGCAAACATAATCCAGTTAGATTTTCGCAGGAATCAGCAAAGTACAGAGAAATATCTTGATTAATCGTAAATGGTTTATTCGCTCTGAACAGTCCAATGGGAGACGGTGGTGGAAGCTTCACCCGACTCTGGGTTTGGCGCGTTTTTGGCTGACCTCAGCCTGGATGCCAATGTCCTCTGGAATGGCACCTTGAGGGTCACCTGGACCCCTGGAATCGTCCGAGGCACCACGGAAGTGCCTTTTACAACTACTGTAGAGGCCTCGTCCACAACAGGAGCTGGGTCTAGTGACTCAACCACTTCTCCTGAAGGGTCTTCGACTTCTTCGGATACCAGCAGCTCCTCCACATCCGGTGGTCCTTCTAGCAGCTCATCTTCAACCGACCGCACTTCCTCCAGCGACTCGTCAACAACAGGTACTACATCAAATGGATCAACAGGAACATCAAGCGGTTCATCAACGGCAGGATCGACATCAACATCAAGTGGAAGCACTTCCTCCACTTCGGACACTACCGACACCAGTAGTGGAGCGCCATCTTCATCTACTGCCTCCGGTAAGGACACAAGGCATGGCTGAGATAAGGACCATCAAAAGGGCTTGCATTCTACTACGATTCACAGTAAAAAAAATGAAAACCATTTTTAGACCACGAGCAGAAGTTTTTAGTCTTCAAACCCACTTTTGCTGACTAGCTCACAAAACCTTAAATATATGGCATATTGGATTAGCAAAATAGATGTTTTAAAAATCATATTAGGCAAGGTCATAACCATGTTCATACCAGACTAAAATTTTTTGCCATCTGTTATAGTTTCTGCACTACATCGTTTCTAGGAGAATATTCCCTTAAAAGCTCACAGCTGTTCGTCCTACATGTATTAAAGGCATCAAACAAATATAAGTAAAAGAACAATTATATACTGCGACGGCAAGTAATATGGACATATTCTCAATATATGCAGTATGTACGGAATCTTGGTCAGTCTGCGGGTGCGACAAACTGTGTTTAGCAAGGAGGTTTAATAAAAGGAGGTATGAACGGCTACGGAGATCGGAAGCTGATGGTTTCGGTAAGGCTGAAGTCCGACTGATTTGCTGACTAGCTGCATGAATGGCGGGGATACTGTTACTGGTGGGAAGAGAGCAGCCATTGAAAAAAAAAAACTTGGTCACTACTGTAAAGCGTGGCTGTTTAACTTCTTTTAAACCTCCTTACTATTTAGTGTTTCCAATGTCGGTGTACCTTACTTTGTGATCCTTGTGAGTCTTTGAACGAAGTCCAGGTGATGGTCCTCACTTCACCTCACTTGTGTAAAGACACGTCATGGATTTCTTCTATTAGCAAACAAATAGAGCCAGCAGCAAATTATCTCCACTGTGCGTGTAACCGCTGACCTCTGGTCGTTCTGGTATTCTTCCTGTGCTTCAGTCAGTGTCCTGCAGTACTTGTCACGCGCTTGTACGAAACGCACGCTCTTAATATATATATATGTATATATATATATCGATATAGTACGAAAAGGCTTTGCATGAATCAGGTTTGTAACTCTTTCTTTCATAAATTAATTTGCTATTCTCGTAAGGACTAACATAATATGAAGTAATAACAAATAAGTAACGGCATAAAAGAGGGTTAATTGAATTATGAGATTACTAGTTTGTCTGTCTTGTTATGGACGACTTAAGGTAAAATTGACAGATAGTTGTGAGAAAAAAATGTAAAGTTGAAAAATTCCTGTTGGCAAAACTAGCCAGCTGTGTACGATGGAGCCGCTCTGAGCAAGATTCAAATAAAGTAACGCTACTTTTAGCCCTTGCTTTCACGATTATACGCCAAATAAATATCATCGACTTTAGTTTTTTTTATTAAATTTCCACAAGCAGAAGTTGGTGCACAACAATAATGCATTCTTCTCCAAAATTCGTCGTCTATAGCATCATGGAAACCGGCAGTGATTTCGGCCTCAGTATTATGTTTCTCTTCTGCCGAAACTTTCGGTTAAGCGAGCTCGAGCGGCTTGGGATGCCACTAGTTTCACTTTTGTCGCTGGTTCGTTACCAGTTCCAGTAACGAAGCACTAAGAATAATATTTAAAATACCGAGGCAATATGCAGGCAATGTTATTTCAGGATGGGTTTTTGGGTTGATGTTATCGCAGTTATTATCGTTAGAGAGTGCCCGCATCCTCTTGAAATAAATACGTAATCTTAGCAGCTTCACAGACGTAACATTGGAGTCTATCTTGTTTTATGCTGACCAAAACTTCGTCTACTTTTCGTCTACCTACTTTTCGTAGCCCCCAAAATAGTCTGCGGGTTATTAGCAAATATACTTGTGACCCACACAAGAAGTGTTTTCAGTATATAAATAAAAAAAGCTCAACAGTGTTAGCTAACGCTTCAAAATTCCCAGGGTCCAGCGATTCGACCCAGACCACGGGTGACGGATCCACTACTGGGCCTACCGAACCCCCAGTCATCACCTCAGCTCTGGCCACCGCCTACAACATCACCTTGCTAATGGGTGATACAGGTGCGGATGGTGGTAGTGATACTGGTAGTATAGTTAGCAATAGTCGTCAAACAATTAATATAACTCAAGAGACAGGAGCGCACTAGCTCTCGGTAGAGAGCAAGTGCCTCAGCAAGGCGTAATCTGCAGTTGCGCTGATTAATGGTAGTCAATAGAGTAGCAAATGGTAGTGAACAATAGGCATAGCATCGGATAGTCTCATCAGTTTCTCGCCGTACCTTATTAATTCATCATAACTGCAATAATCCCCGTGCTGCCTTCTCGTGCACTGATCAACAGATAGCCCCAGCGCTACGGTGCCGTGTTTATCAAGATCATTCAAAAATTACTCTAGTGTACATATAATAAACAGAGATACTCGTAGCTCATATAATGCAAAATTCAGACTAAAAAAGTTGTACAAATAGGCTGTAGGTACGCACATATGAACTAAAATGTGAGTTTTAATGTTGCATGAAATGTGTTGCACTACAGCATTTATGTTTGTCCTTGCAGTGGTGGACTCCCGCCAGGTAACCAGCGAAGACCCCGAGATGACGGTGGACTTCCCTGGCTTAGCTCTTGAGCAGGAGTACACCGTCGAGATGAAGTGTTTCTTGGGCAGCCTCGAGGTGAACTGCAGCAACACCAAAGCTACAACTGGTAAGTAACACTTTAAGTTATACTTTGGCGACCAGCGAAAAGAATATATGTTTTTCTTAAAAGTAACGACATTCTAACTTTAATTTCATGTTTCATTCTTCTTTACATATATAAATGGACTAATATGTATTTTCCCTGTGCGGGGCCTCCTCTTTATGTGACTGAGTCCTTCTCTTTATGTGACTGAATCCTTCTTTTTATGTGACTTGGTCCTTCTCTTTATGTCACTGAGTCCTTCTCTTTATGTGACTGAGTCCTTGACTAGGGCAATAGTGTTGCTTACTATGTACTTATGCGCGGGTTTGTGAGACTATTGTGCTTTCAATGAAATTATTATAAGTATTTGGTCTCAGGTCTGCCGCTGACGTGGTCCAACACAGATGGTTCCCTGAAGATATACGTAGGGCAGGAAGCTGGTGCCAGCTGGCATGAGCAGAAGGAGCGTTGCGGGCGTAGCTCCTCACAGCTGGTGACGCTGGCTACAGAGACCGAGGAAACGAACTTTATGACGGCGATGATGAATAGGAATTTGAGGAATTACGACGAATTCTGGCTCGGGTCCAGCTTTTGTAACGACAACGGAGGTGAGCCTCGGGCATTCTGCAGGAGTTATTTGCTTCCGAAGTTGCTCTGTGCGGTAATATGCAATCCGCTGAGCTTCAGTCGCTACGCGCTTGTTGTTAGAAATGAGCGAAAAGCTGCTTTAGGAAATAGGCAGCCTCCCAAAAATACAAAGTAAGTTAAAAAGTACAAAAAGACGCACGTTGCTAAGCCACAATATGTACAAGTAAGAAATCATAAAGACAGAGACAACAAAAGGCAAGAAGTAATTTATCACAGGAAATTAAACGACTGATCCGTATCTAAAACATCCCATCCACGATCTCAGCTGTACTCTTTGAGATCATAGCTCATGTCCACTGAGTTTGCCAGAAACCTGCTATTTCAACAGTGAACAAAGCGGTTGACAGCTACTTTATTTATCCAGCATTCTCTGTAATTAAGAATCCAGCATCCCTCATTGAAAGGTCGTGATTCTCACGTCAACTGGACTTTAAATACACAGGGACAAAAAATAATTAACAGTCGGTTTGATTCTACATGAACCAGTACACTGCTTTTGGCAGTGAAACATATGAGCGGAGAACGCAGCTCTGTAGGGGCAAAATGATGCCCAGTGCTTCAGGATTATTTTACCTAAAATATTTTTTTTACCGTGAAAAAGCCGAAATAGCCTGCAAAAATGTAAAAGGACTTTTTGTCATTTATAGTATAAAAACTTAGACTAAGTGTCGTAATGCGTCTGAAGCCCTGCTGTAAGGCATTTGAGAACCTTCAGTATCTCGTGTTTTGCGACAGGGCAAATGTGGGAGGATGGGTCCCCCTGGTCCTTCTCTCGCCTGCCTGTCATCAACTCCGGCATAACCTCGAGCACCTGCTGCGTGAAGGTGTCCAGGACCTCCGATGAGGAGGTGTCTCTCGGCTACAGCTGGTGGGGGGAGGAGTGCGCTGCCCTTCTACCCGCTGTGTGTGAGCACAGTCCCCCAGGTGAGGGAGGATAGGTGGCGACTAATCCACCCCTTTTGAGTTTTTTTTTTCATTGCGACAGATACACGTAGATAGAGTAAGGAAGATGAAACGAGAGACTTTATCTAACCTTTGACATAATTATGTTGAAAATCTTCAGAGAGCAGATTCAATAGACTGAACGATACATAACTTTGGTTACGCTTCAACACTTTCACTTGTGGACCATAGGTATACTCTTCTTCTGTCGGAGAAATAGTGCTTGGTTTTCCTATCATTTTTGCTACAAACTGTCTGATGTTTAGCCATCTCGCGTAATTGTT
This sequence comes from Parhyale hawaiensis, assembly GCA_001587735.2. NCBI lineage: Eukaryota > Metazoa > Arthropoda > Malacostraca > Amphipoda > Hyalidae > Parhyale > Parhyale hawaiensis. Next base: position 4,103,407 of record LQNS02278099.1, on the reverse strand, counting down.
ATATATTGCTATTTGTGTTTCACTGCCCGGTGCGGCCTTTCTTGCCCCATCTAAAGCATTCAACTTGCGGACGGTATTGCAGCAGTGCATTTTTATCTTAGTAGTTTGAATCACCAGAGAATTCTGCTCGCCTCCCTAATTCTCTTACACCCATTGGGACTCAATTCAAACCCGATGATTTTTATGATATTTGATTTTAATTGGAGCGTCCACTGCATAATAGGATCCCCCCCCCCCTCAGGTTTGGTGGGGGAACTCTCTGATTTGACTCGAGGATGGGCCAACACCACATCAGCCTCTGTCGAGTTTACGTTCGCCCCCCAGTACTGGCAGGCCTCCTTCATCCGCCTCTCCTTCTGCCCTGCATTGGACCTCGCAGCGGACCAGCCTCCTCAGAACGACACGTGAGTCAAAAATAGCCCCGCTCAAGGATGCTTAATAAATGGTTGAAACCCAGCCATTTTTGGTAATGCTAGCCAGAGTATTTTCTTGTTTTTCCATAGCTGCTCCCTTCCCCCAATCACAGGCTTCTAACTGCCCCTTCCCACCAATCACAGGTGCCAAGCTATTCTTGCAGCCAATCAGCGAGTCAGCCTTGCCAATAAATGTCAGCTTACGATCTCCGTAGCAGATGCCATCTCATTATATTAATTCTCGTTGATCTCACTTAATCACTGGCAGACATCGGCTGTGTGTACACCAAAAAAATTGTTAGGGGATCGCCTTTTTAATGGCTGCGAACTCATTGGCGGAAATAATTGTGGAGCGTCGCTTTTTTTTCAAAAGCAGACAATTGGAGATACTCCCAGTAGCTCAGTAGTAAAGTTACTGAGTGGCGCCTTGCCAAGCGAGAAATCGAGCCTAAGCCAGAGTATGAAAGAGTTTTAGCGATTGGGAATGTACAGTACCAGCCATTCTTGTGCCGGGGCACTTGCCTCAAGATCTGGAGGGGGGGGGGGTTGCAGCGGTCTATCAGGCATTTCGTCAATATGATGCCATAGTCCACAAAAGCTGTGGTCGACTGTAGCCGTACACTCCTGTACCCAAGTAGGCATTTACGTGAGGCGCAAACCAGTGCGTCTGGGTTTCCTGGTTGGGTGTGTGTTCTCAGGGCGATTTTAACTTTACCTTTATTGCAACCGTGCGTGTTCAAGCGGTTACTGGTTTTTGAATAACGGTTTCGGTTATAATGCAGCACCATTTAATAGTTTAATTTAGAGTAAACACAACTTTTAAAATTTGATTTCAATTTAGGGTCATCCAATACTTAGCTACAAAAATATTGAAGGAATATGTGTTGATATTCAAACTGAATGAAATGCTCGGTTCATGTTTTATCTACGACTATCTATTAATAATATTCCTCTTTTTAGAAATATTCTTCTGTACTGGGCCATATATTCAAGTCTTTGGGTCATAACTCATAAATGAAGAACTTGGCCCTTAGCAACTCCAGAACTTTCTCCGCCACTGTTGTTTTTAATCCTTTTGAGTCGGCTAATCAATATTCGCGAACATCTGTGGGACACATATGTGTCCCAGGAGGCTTGAAAGGGATAAAAGTCATTGCGACGGATTCACTATGTTGTAGACTATCTATCCGTTTGCATATGTGCTGACCATAAACTAAAACAACTTTGCCTATTGCGCAGATGCACCACCGTACGGGTGAGTCAGAACGCCACTAATGCTACAGCCGTCGGACTGAGCAGGTTCACTCAGTACACCGTCAGCGGGACGGCGGTGTTGCGGCCCATAGCGTACCTGGGGGAGACCGTCACAACTGTCGTCAGAACTTGTGAGAACTGATGCTACTTTTCTCTGCTCTTCCTATCCTTTTGTGACTTGCTATTCTGGTGCGCATTGATTCTGTGCGGGACCACCTTTGTGCATGAGGTCCACGTTTATATCGACACTACTGGCCCGGGCCGTCATTTTAAATGACGGTACAAAATTAGCACCTCAGGAAAACCCCACTATCACCTGTGCTTATTACTGTTCAGAAGGCTTCTTTAATGAAAAGTAAGAATTCCGCCTAAAAAAATTCGATAGATATTATGAGGCGAAGGTAAGTGACATCTTCCGTAGCAACAATGAACATGTCGAGACACGATCATGCAGGCGAGCTCAGGTCCTTCAGCTGGAGCGCCCAAGTGCGACGTCCCGTAGCCAAGATACCATCTTCGGCACCTGAATTTTCTCCTATCTTATTCCCATAGAGCGTGATAGGAAAGATATAAATATAGCTATAAATAAATAAATAAATAAAAACACGACGTGAATTATTATATAGTACTGATACTGTATGTCCCTTGTTCTTTACCCTGTGACATCGTCTTCATGCGGAAACAGAGGCTTAATTCACTGACTATAACTAATATCTCTGCCGGTTGTGGGTGAGTGAATAGTGAATGTGTAGTGCATCTACGTAATACGAGTGTATGTATCCCCACAATTGACCCGTCGGTGGCAATTGTACTAATGTTGGATTTCGTCCCTGCAGTCCCTGACGAGCCTGTGATATCTTCAGTGGGGAAGGACGGTCGCATAGAATTCAAATGGGCGCAGAAGGTAAGTATTCCAGACTATTGTAGGGTGAACTTTTGATTATAAGGAGATACTTATCATGAAGTTTGCACGTTACAGAAAAGTTTCTCTTTTTGTGTTCAAGATTTAGATCGTAAAGCATAGCTATTAATCGAGAGAAGTATTACCGTTCTGCAATAGCATAGAGTAATTAAAGATGGACATTCCAATGCACTTTGTAGATCAATAACTTTAATGTATAAATCTGCTGGTATTTGAAACCTGATTTAAGTATCATGTCAAAAATAAATCTAGAGTCAAATGCCTTAGTTCTTATATTAAGTCTGATCTGTGCATGGGAGTAATTAGCTACCAATAAGAGTCGTAAAAATGACTGGTTATGTCACAACTGTACGCTGCTCAGAACTGTATTAATAAGTACACAGTCCACGACGATCAGTCAAACTTGTTCATACAACAATAATTTCTTCATTATTTGAGAACTAGGTGCTGCTTTGAGGATTCATTTTATACTTAAGAAAATAACTTATTTTACAATTTTAAATAAAATAAATGTTTGCTTCAGGTGGCAGAGTTCGGAGACAACTCCACCATCTCGGTGAGGTTAGCAGGCGGCCCCAGCTCGGCCCCCAACCCCAGGATGGCAGTTAAGGAGGACACGGCTGTTGCCAGAGGGGGGCGCGTGGGCCCCCTCACGCTGGGGCGGCAGTATCACCTGCAGCTGACGGAGGACGACGGGGTGGATGGCAACCCACCAAGGGTGGAGACAGTGGACTTCACTGCATGTGAGTGGGTTTCTGTGAGGTTGTCAGGTCTCACAGACTAACATACGATGCAACCCCGCACTTTGTACATTTACTTTTGCACAATGCAGTGTTTGTCTATAAACTTAAAATGAGTTTTGCCACAGAAGGAGATTATAAACAGCTAGAGTTATTACATTGTGGTGGAAACTCTTGTGCAGACTCTCGATAAATTGGACTACGTTCATATCACAGCATGAATTATGCACCAACATCGGTGTTTTACATAATACGTAACGCATGAATCACAGAAAGATAACTTAAAATATTGTTGTGTTATTTGTAGCGTAAGCATTGAGCCGAGTAGTCGGTATTAGTAACAGCACCTAGTTATTTGAAAAGTCAATTCTCTAAGGTCAGTCCTGGGCGAGTTCACATGACCCTCATCGTAACGCGTTCAATCACGAAAATGAACACGAGCTGTGCGTCAACTTTTTTGTCTCAGTCTACACATAGAAGTGTCCTCTATTCAAATGAATGACGCCGTGCGTTCAGTTATGATATCGTTTCTTTACGTTTTCGCTTATATTTCGCCTCGGTTTGAAGTCACATTGGTATCCAATAATCTTATAGCCTGATATTGATAGGAAGAGTTCATTTCCAAATATTTATAGCCTAATGAACCGATAGCAGAGAAATCAGCACAGAGCAATCACCAGGGCTTTCAAATCAAAGATGGCGTCCGTGTTCCTACAACATTTTCAGATTTTCTAATTTTCTTCTCTTGAACGGGAGTACAGTGATTCTGATCAATAAACTGACGATAAGACACATTTTATGTCGACTTGTTCATGATTTGAGAACGTTTTAGAAGACAAATTCAGTATTTATATGTTCTGTTTACTGAACTTCATTAACACAGAGCGTTCAAAAAAGGGACACGCTCCATCCTTCACTCTCCCACGTTTGCTCCAGTTGCTTCTATCAAATCAACAAGCCGCGTCTATCAGTTTGAGTGAATTCGTTACGATGAGGGACGTGTGAACACAGCCTAATGACTTCATTTGTTTACAGGGGGGGGGCACCCTACACTATCGCATGCTCAAGTTTTGAGCTGATGATCAACTTGCACGCACTTCATTGAAGTTGAGTGGTTTCCAGAGGCATCTTGGATACCAATTTTCCCTCTGTAATCAGGATGATGTAGGAGCTGAACAACCGCTTAGAAGCTGAATCTACTGTTGTATGGTGTGGCCTCAGCATTAGTTGACAGTACTTGACACGATTGACAAGATGGCAGCACGTGCATCGTAACAACCAAATGCAGTAAAATGTCAGAAATTCCAAGAAAAGTATTTGCTAGAAAGAAGACTTTAGCAATATATCCCTCATTCAACGCTGCATGCAAGAAACCGTCCAGTGGACGTGATTGCGCACTGAACATCTGTGCCTGACTTCAGTAAACTAATCCCAAGGAAGACCTTGTTCTTAGTGTTAGTCAGTTTTTTTAATGACTTTCATTACCTTAAAATGTTTTCGTAAGTTTTATGTAAGACTTTACGAATAACATAAACGTGATTTTGTCATAGTATATAAACTCCATTCATCGGCGTTACAGGACATTCCTTGTCAGGGTGAGGATGCTGCACACTAAACGTCCATACAATTTTTTACACTGCTACCTGACATGCAGAACAAGTCAGCCATTCCTGCATTAACGTCTATCTTGTACAGTATATTGGAATTTCCCTCATCTGTGCTATTCGTTCTCAGTCCCACCGTGTGACTGTGAGGACTGTCAGATCGGCCAGTGGTGTTACATCGTCACCCGGAACAGAGTGGCAGTACCATCAGCTGAAGACTCCTGTAAGGCCCTCGAAGCCCGGGTTACCACCACAATCTTCAACACCACCCTCGAGCTGCTCCTTGACATCGCCCAAAGAGTGGGGGATGACCTCTGGGTCACCTCTGACTCTCAGCTGGGAGCTGGACTATGTAAGTTAGTTTGCTAAATTAGGCTATGGAAACAAAGCAGCTAGACCAGGTAGTTTTTAGCATTAAAAAATACTGTCAGATCAGAGACAACTTCCGAGGCACCCTGGATCTGTAACTGGCAATCGGTCTCTGTAGCTGTTATTATATTAGATTATACAAGCAAAACAGCTGTTCTATGTAATTTGATAATGAAGGGATAGTTTTTTATTGAAGTGACCACTGCTAAGTCACCCTTGATTTTAAACTGGCGTCTGGCGTCTAACTTATTTCATAACTTTGAGTTTGTATGGAGCAGATTAGATACTCAGCGGTGGACAAAATAAGAGACCTCAGATATTAATCATAGGCTACATTTCGGTTCATTCTGAGCTATTCCCAGTATGCTTAACATTAATACATAGTACAATAAATATGTAGCTTGGAGTGAAGCGAGACCTTAGGCCTTAGTTCCCAAACAGTTTCAGGTTAATTCTGGGTACAACAAGGCTGTTCTATTAGAGTGACGACCCCTGGATCACCCATGTAGTTTAGGGATCTTGTTAGAACGCAGGTGACTGCTGGAGTCCTTACAGTGCAACACGTTTAAAACAGTAAAGGAAAGCTATGGGTCATTCTCGACTATCCATAGAGACTGGTGTCGGCAAGTTCAAGGCATTCACGCAGAATATTTCCATCGAGGAATTGTGCCACGTAAAGAGGACAGCCTCTTATCGGGGCAGTAGATGATCCAAGTCCTCGGGCGATGCAGCTTGAGCCTTACTGTGATGACACGATAGTTCTCAGTTTTTTCCCGCTCCTATGAACTCAAACACTGCTGCTAAGGGCGCGTTCGATTTGGCTTAAAAATGAAGCTTTCTTGACATGACTTGTAATGAACTTAAAGACCGAAACTTTGGCTTTGCAGCTCTGAACCGGACTGCAGGTGTTAAAAGCAACCAGCCTATGTTGAGCCTGCAGAGAACTCCATTTTAAGGATTGAAAGTACGCTTTCGGAAGTTTCAACGGCGGTTGATTTTGGGTCAATGCCTGAAACTCAGTTCAACCTGTCGAAGCCAGGGCACCTGCCTAAAGTTTGGAACAATTCAAGCCTCGAAAACACAACTCCGGTGTCCACTAGAGTACGCTCTAAGTTCACTAGAGGACGTTGTTGTTAGATTTGCAACTGAAACGTGGCTAACACATTCGGGTCCTTTAGATACTCGTCCCTGATATTCTTGTGGGGTTAGTATTATGTAATGCGTCATTGAATGCTGTTGGTAGGTGTTCTGCAGGCAGAGTACTAATGTAATACATGAAACAGCACGTCATTGCTAAAAATGGGACCTGATGGTAGAAAGCTGTCCCAAGAATTAGAATCAGGAAGTGGAACTCATGAAAACTTAGACTTGAAAGAACTCCAATAGTGTTTTCTTTGTTGACTAGTGATACACACTAACTAATCAGATGTGCTTATTAATAGGTACTTTATTTTTGTCCCTATGTCTACAGCGGAAGTGCCACAAACCAGCGCAGCCATCTCCCTGGAAGCAGAAGCTGAGGTGGTGGCGAGCGACAGTTCTCCGTTCTCCACCACCACTCCTCCCACTACCACCACCTCTCCACCGCCCTCCACCCCTGAATGGCAGTGTAGGATGGTGTCCAGAGCGACACGGGAGGTGGTGAGGAGGCCCTGTACCGAATTCCACTTCGCAGCTTGTACTTATCGGGCTCGCAGTAAGTCTGCACTTACCCAACAGATCATCTCTCATGAAAGAACATTGGCAGTCTTTGAAGTTGATATGGCAGGAGGGCATTGCTCTCTGAATACTCACCGTGTTGCTAACGGTGAGACACATTATGGTCCGCAGCAGAAATATGGCCTTTACTCGATTGAGAATATGCGACTTGGACCCAGTTGGAGCTATGCTTCAGGGAACATGAATTTGATGTTGAAGCCCTGAAGCAGTTTCTAAGCCAGTGTAGTTTGATGGAGACTATTTAGAATACAAGGAGCGCTGGAGGGGTATAGTGCTACTACATATTACTTCTACTCCTACTCAATACTACCCCGAGGTAACATGCATGAATACTGTCTTTATTTGGGTTTATCTGTCTTCTGACGCCTGGGCATGTCATGTTAATAGAAGTATTACCACTGTAACGTGGTTCTTTACGTCATTAATCTCGAGCCGATTATGAAGCTTCAGATTACAAACGAGGATGACGTCATGCTCTCTTCCTGTACTGTGATTGGCGCTGTTAAAAAAGAGTAAAGTATTTGGATGTTTCCCCATCCATGGCTAGAAAATTGATTTTGAAAGTACAATATATCTATGATAAGCAAGTAAAGGGTATTGGTACTTATTATACATCATTCGAATTCCATTCAGGTATCTTGAGCACCTCTCATCATTGCTTTCCATTCAACAGTCGCCCCCTTGTTTCCTCGCCGTAATCAAATCAAGATTGAGTCTGGAAATGACTGGATCAGGCTCAACTGGAACACTTCTATCTCCGGCTGGGCTGCCAACTACTCGGTGGAGTTCCAGCGCACCAGAGAACTCAGGCAGAAGCGGCAGATCAGGAGCCTCAATTTCTTGTCTCCCCCCGGTAAGTTGACGGTATCACAGGCGGGTATTTTTGCTAGGAAATTAGCTCCACAAATGACGTCAAAATTGTTCGCTTGCTTTAGATCTCACTTTCGAATCCATGATGTCAGGGCTATTTGGATTCTCCAGCGGGTGCCAAGAGACAATTATGACGACGCAAAGGCCGATTTGAGCTGCGCTTTGTAGAAATTGGGCGTCCGTCTTTTCCTTCGTAGACCTTAAAAAAAGCTTAATGCTAAACTGTCCTCGGAAAATGGTACGATCGGAGTATTGCAAGGGCATGACCAGGTGCTCTCTCTGAATCTGTCACTGTAGATAAGAACTTAGTGCACCCCATTCTGAAGAATCCTTGACGACTGACCTGTGAGGTCTGATATGTGCTGATATATTAAGCAGTAAAAGTCGGGCTTTAGGATGGGAATAAACGTATCCTAGAAATAGCAATAATATATATACATAGAAGCTGAACAATGTTGGTAACGAATATAACGTAACGATTTTTGCAGAAGGCAAGTTTTGGTTGTCATCTATGCCCAGATCTGTACCCTGGATTGAATTGTGAATACAGTCCGATCTAAAAAACCAGACAATAGGCTATGTCTTTCCTCTACGAGGAGTAGTTTAAAGCCAACTCGGCATCAAAAATAGGCTTTTTTTTGCTAATAGTAAAAGTGCTATGTGTTGATGGATGGAAGTAGCTAGGGTTTACAAACAATGCAGACAACAATATTGCTATTTTTTTAAGAAAATAGCGTCCGTCACCATGATGTGATATGAGTGGTGGAAGCCCAGGATATAATAACGCAAACAAACACGTATTCATTGCGTTGATTAAGGAATTGACTGCGTGTAGAAATTCTGCTAGTGGGCGGTGTAGAGTTGCTTNCGTCCGTCACCATGATGTGATATGAGTGGTGGAAGCCCAGGATATAATAACGCAAACAAACACGTATTCATTGCGTTGATTAAGGAATTGACTGCGTGTAGAAATTCTGCTAGTGGGCGGTGTAGAGTTGCTTGTCATCGCTGACTTCACAGTACAATCCCGCCCCTGCTTCACCATATCATCCAATTCTTCCAACGCAAGCCGAATTGTAATAAAACAAAAATCTAAATTTCGTTCATTTCGCAGTGACCATCGAAAGCCTGCAGCCCAACATGGCCTACACTTTAAACCTCGTCGGAGACTTGGGTGAGGACTACTTCAGCACCTCCGAAGATCTGCAGGTCGTCACAGGGAGAGTACAGTCCAGGTTCTTTCAACCCTTGGGGGTGAGTAAAATCCTAAAACCACCACTCGCGACTTTAGGATGCTCATTTATGGTCTCACGCCCCCTCCTTATATTTGTGCGTTTGATTATCGTCCCACCCCTCCAATTATTTTTTTATTCTCCAAAGGAGCAGTCTTTGTTAATGCTACTGTTCAGAAGTTTTAAATGGATAAAAAATGGCTACTTCCTGCAAGTAGCTCCATGCACGGCATGCTGTGCTCCACCGTGAGGAGTTCGACACCTATCGATACAAGTCACTAATCAATATATGGATCAATAACTCATTACCGCATTCTGTCCTATTGTTGGGCATTATTCATGGTGCTACTCCCATGAGAAAACTACAGGCTCACGCTGAGTGCTCATGAGTTAAGACCTCTACCCACGAGAACACTTTTTGTAAAAATTTTTCTACGACCTTCCCTTTGCACTGCAGGGGGTACAGCTTTTGGTTTCACATTATTGCATTGTTTATAAAGTTGCTCGCAATATTAGCCGCTGTTACACTTTTCTCCCTAAAATAAGTGCTAATAGCAATGGGATATTACAAATGTTACATCATAACATTATTCTAATATTAACATAACAATTTAATCTACCTGGGAGCTGCGACCAATCATCTCTCCCATTGCAGGTTGCAGGTGTGAGCTGGTCACAGTCAGGAGACATACAGCTGCTGCTGCTGCTCGCCGGCAGCCTCATCATCGCTGCCTGTATTGGCACCATGCTCCTCTTCTTCTCTACGGGGTAATTAGCTCTCAGATTAGATAAGATAGCACGCAACAGCCGCACCAACGGGCTCATCTCCAGTGAGAAGACAAGCCTCAGGTTCTTGTGTTGTTTTATCTTTCGCTTGTTTCGCCGTGAAAAGGAAGCGAATGAAGTGGCCATGCGGGGTATGCGCCGGTAGTGTAATACGCCTGTAGTGTCATGTCAGCTTTCTTCAATGTTTAAACTCCCAATTTAGCAAGGCAACTGCCCCTTTGCCGTTGAAGTCAAGAATTTGGCTTACTGTATTAATTTGATAGCGTGGCAAAAACCAAGCAATCAAATTGGCAACCAACCAACAAATCGTTGTATTATTACATAGTGGGATTGAAACGAAAAAAAAAAAAACTCTCGAGTAGAGTTATGCAACTTGAGTGTTTTCATTACTGGTACGCTAGGATTACAATAGTTAAAATCAAATAGTTACATATTTAAAATTCACCTTTGTTATCATCCTGATTCGGTAAACCTTTACAGAGCACTGCGGGTAACCTTATGTATCTATCTTGACAATATTCCAGGTGTGTAGAATCAGTTCCAATGACACATTTTACTTTTAGTCTATTTATAATACTAATTTATCCCACCGTAATTAAAAATATCCCGTAATATACATATATATTTTAGAATGATTTTATACCTATCTAAATTTAAATTTGTAATATGTCATATTGAGTATAGATATAAAATTTCCCCCGTAACATCGCATCGCCCCCCCCCCTTCCTCCCGGAGTATCTCGTGCGGTTAGTCTTGTTGAAGATTTTGGATTCCTCTCAAGATTTCTCCTCTGAGCGCACGGCAGGTGGCGGAGATGACTGCGATTTCAAGATATCAAAAGGCACTGACATATGCAATCTTATGTTACCTAATTATATTATAAGTACTGGTAAAAAACAATGGGAGTACTGCAGAAAAACAGCATATTTATAACACGACTGCTTTATCTATAGTGGTTTTGAGATACGGTCACTGTGTCCTATTTATATTGCAGGGATTCCCCCGTTTTCTTAACGCTGTTTACTCTTAAGTAATCCAATAATGTATATCATATCATGCTAGACTGTCTGTATCCCAAAAGCACCCTTTTATAGGATTTATTCATTCTTTGCACGTCCCATGGCAGGATGTTCTACCAAGACTGCATGGCACAGCTTGGGTTCCTCTGCGCGGTGCTCATAGCTTACCTGCTGCTGATGCTGGCGCACGGTACCGTCGTGGCTAATCTTGATGAGGTGAGGAACCCTGCTCTGGGTTGAAATTTAAAGTAGATACATACGTTCATACAACCCTTCACTTGGTAAAGAATTTCTCAGGCCTTAATACCACTGTAGTCTATTCTTAAATTACAATAATAAGCTCGCCTGAGAAGCGAATTCAGTGTTATATTATAAACCTTAAAGCTGATCGTAGTGAGCTACAGTGGATCAAAAATTACAATTTAATCATAGGAGCTACGCAACTGGGTCAGAAAGACAGGCCTATGGCTAATCACATGCCGACTGCCTCTGACAGTAATTCTAGAGACACAAGGCTCGAGCTCCCTCTCAGCTCACCCAGTTCACTAAAGAAGCGAACTCTTTACCGAGAAGTGACAATTTATAGTTACCTCCGCCAAGGAGGTTATGTTTTCGTCGTGTTTGTCTGTCTGTCTATTTGTCTGTTTCTCTGTCTGTCTGTCTATCACCAAGATAACTCAAAAAGTTATTAACCGATTTGGATGAAATTTACAGAGATTGTTAGGTATGTTAGGAGAAACAGATGATTAACTTTTGGTGTAGATATGTACATCCGTTTGTTTGTTCGTTTGTCTGCGCCATTTTCTCAATGCCATAACTCAAAAAGTTATGGATGGATTTTGATGAAATTAACATGATTGTTAGGTATATAACAGAAAGTAGATGATCAAATTTTGGTAATGGTCCGTTAGTTCGTTCGTTCGTTTGTCACTGTTTTTAATTTTATGCTTGTTAGCACAATAATTCAAAAAATAATCAACGGATCTTTATGAAATTTATAGGAGTTGTTAATAATAGTAAAAGACATAATTGATCAAATTTTGGTGCAGATCGGTTGGTCGTTGGTATGTTTGACTCATATTTGTCATAACGTTTGTTAACAGTATAACTCAAAAAGTTATGAACGGATCTTCAAAAAAATTAAACAAGCTGTTAATAATATAAAAAGGCACAAATGATTAGATTTTGGAGTTTATGCAAAGAAAATTATGATTTCAGAGCCAATTTGAATTTTTGCTACCGTTCTCTCACTTGGCGGAGGTATGCGCTCTCAGAGTGCTTTAGTTGCTTCCATAATGCTATCCTCATGAGAACGTTTCTTTAGATACCCAGTTGCTAAAGGGTTAAGTATTTCAACTGTTGTTAACCTCTTCGTTTAATGGCCTACCGGCACACTCCAGGGTAATATCCTCTGTAGCGGCGAAAAGGTTGCTGACTCGCACTCATTGCTGGCGGAGGTTCGAGCTGACCCGCAGGAAAGGTTTTGAAGCTCAAAAATGTACAGCGTCAGCAATTCTTTCACTCGTAGTCACTGAGAGGGCATGGCTTTCGGTCAGAGGGCGCAGTTATCTTTCGAGTATTCCGTCAATGTGACGCCATAGCCCGGACAATATATGGTGAACTGCTGCCGTACACTTCCCTGGGCCTTAGTGGCCATTTACCGGAAGCACGAACCAGTGCATGTGGGTTTCCTAATTGGGATGTTAGGCAAGGCGATTTTACCTGTAAACTAGAGCACTCTGAGAGCGCATACCTCCGCCGCGCGAGGCAACGGTAGCAAGAAATTCAAATTGGCTCTGAAACCACAATTTTCTTCGTATAAACTCCAAAATCTTATCATTTGTGTCTTTTGATAGAAATAACAGCTTGTGCAATTTTCTTGATGATTATAACTTTTTGAGTTATACTGCTAACAAACGGTATGACAAACATGAGTCAAACATACAAACGAACAAACCAATCTGCACCAAAATTTAATCATTTACTGTATGTCTTTCAACATTACTTACAACCTCTATAAATTTTATGAAGATACATTCATTATTTTTTGAGTTATTGTGCTGACAAGCATAAAATTAGAAACAGTGACAAACGAACGAACGAACAAACGGATCGTTACCAAAATTTAATTATTTACTCTTTGTTATATACCTAACAACTCATGTTAATTTCATAAAAATCCATCAATAACTTTTTCAGTTATGGCATTGAGAAAAATGAGGCAGACAAACAAACAAACAAAATAAAACAAACAAGCAAACATACAAACGAATTGACATATCTTCACCAAAAGTTAATCACCTGTTCCTCCTAACATACCTAACAATCCCTGTAAATTTCATCCAAATCGGTTCAGAACTTTTTGAGTTATATTGGTGACAGACAGACAAACAGCCAGGCAAACACAAAAACACGACGAAAACATAACCTCCTTGGCGGAGGTAATAATAAATTTTGAAATGTATGCAGGTCAGCGCCCGTTGGCTCTGTGCTGCGACTCATCAAACCGCACGCAAAATTTAATTAGTTAATTCAAATACATAAAAGTATGCAAAGACTGTCGTAAAGAAGCGAAAACTAGGCTGTATTGGCGAAAGTGAAGTATGTGTACAAGCTCTGTACCCCAGAGCACAATACATGTCAGTGTTGTAGCACGATCTAGTGCTATGCTGCTGGCTGTGACTTCCCGCGAGGAATCCGTTGGCTATTCTCACTGACTGTCGAGATCCCTCAAAAGTTCCTTCGAGTGAGGATGTCCTGCATTTACAGATTGTACTTTTGTTGACTCTACTATAGTCAAACCAACGTGAGAAATCCGATGGGCATGGCAAAGTTACTTTGCGTTCTTAGCCACGCCCATCGGACTTCTTATGCTGGTTTGACTATAAGTAGATCATCATCAACATAGAATTAATAAAGTATTTCCTCTTCCCACATGAACAGAAGGGCTGCACTGTCCTGGCCGTGGTGCTCCACATGCTCTTCCTCGCCGCCTTCATGTTCCTGACCCTCGAGAGCCACGCCATATCCTTCCTGCTGGTCAACCAAATCAATAACCCGTTCCAGGTGTGTTCTACAACCTCGTGGTATTGATGCACATTGTTTACTTGGGTAATTTTACGGTAATTTTTTCCCTTTTAGTTTGTCACTTGCATGAACATTAGACTTTGTAGAATAGTATAGGTATGCATTTCATCCATCCTGTGTTGGACCTGACTATAGCAAGAGCTTTTTTATTCCAAAGCTTGTTCTTCGCATTGTAGTATATTTGTTATTCTGAACAAAAATGTGACTCATATGCTTAATATCTTCACCGAATTTCCTCACGTGTTCCCGTTAGCAGAAAGAGAGGTTTTAGTGTGCACGCCATACTTCATGCAAATCACTTTCTTGACTCGATGTTTTATTCACCAAACTCCCAGAAGAGCAACTGGCTGATGGTGCTGCTTGGCGTCATGTGTCCTGTGGTGTACGCCCTCATCACCGGCGGTAGTATCAATAAGAGATATGCTGACCTCTTCAGTCAAAAGTAAGGGTCTCTGTACGTAAATAAAGAAAGAAAGGAGGATAGAAAGATCATTTATGGTCTCATATGGATGCTATTCCTAACAAATTACTGAGATATTCATTCTCATATGTAACATTCTTAAAGCTAACCAAGGAGATTCTATTGAGAAGGAGGGAGCCCTGTGGCCCATGCACAGATTCGCCAAAGAGTCAACCAGATCTCTTATGGCTGTGAGACGCGTTCATGAATCTCATTGGTGGAAAGTACGAGGAAGCAGTGAGTTTCACTGGGGAGCAGCAAACAAACCAGGTTACAGATATGCGATTGGTGCATACGCAACTGGCTGCAGCCATAAGAGACTCTTTGCTGATATGCGATTGGTGCATCCGGCTACTGACTGACAGCCATAAGAGACTCTTGAGCTTCACGGGCGAGGCTCCTGACTCCCTCCTCTCTATAGAAGCTCTTTGAAGCTAACACATTGTACAAGATTACCATTGGTTTGTTTATTTACACCAGCTGGCAGTCAGAGTTAACTCGTCAGAAACTTAAGACGTAGTACAAGTTTAGACATGCTCGTTTAAATTTTTTTCCAACAGTATAGCCTATATGATACAAATAGAGAAAACTTAGAGCTAAAATTATGTGTACATATAGAGTAGTAAAACACAAAGGGATTGATTCACATGTTTTATGGATTCATATTGACATGTTTGAATATGTAACAGTTGTTGGTTGGATGCCGAAGGCCCTGCAGTCTACGTAGAGGTGATACCCAAAGCCATCCTGATGGTGGCCACGATGGTGCTCCTCGTCCTTACCTTCACCACCAAAGGGGAGCTCCCTGATCTCATAGAGCTCGAGAATCTCAGAGGGCGGCAGAGGTAGGACGTTTTCTCTACAAGAGCTCTTAGAATATTTCACATCTTTTGTAAATCAATAAATTTTGTACCGACTGGACGGAAAAAAACTTCGCTAGGAATTGGAAATAATACTTTTCAATAGTTCAGTTCTTCTAACTTAAGTCATCCAACAGCGCGAGTCGTCTCAACATAATGGTTAATACGAAGCACCTAGTGACACCAGCGACAAAAAAAAAAAGTCAAGCAAAACTCTTCGAGAGATCTGATAGCTCTTGCATTCGTTGTTTCCTATTTACTTATAGCAGTCGTTGGATTTTCATGTTTTCCAACTTTAAAAGGAAAAAGAAGAGGCAGCTTGACAGAACTTTCTTAATACGACATCCACATGCATTGGCTCGTGCTGAAGATATACTGTATGTTGGTTTGAACCAGAGAATGGGACGGCTGCAGCCAATCGCAGATTGTCAGAGCTAAGGAGTCAAGGACGGAAGACTCATATGATAACTACAACTCTTCGATGTCCTATTTGTTGATTAGGTCATTACCCTCCCAGAGGACTGTAAACGTCAAAGACGCTGATGCTGCGACCTTAAGCATCTTCAGACTTAACCGCCTGGCTAAGGGGCAAACATAAGACCCCGAGACTCAGAGCGCAGCGTTCTAACCACTTTGATAGTGATTTTGAATTTGTGGTTTCGCTAATAGACTTCCTACATTGCACTGACCCACGACCTTCTTCATTTTCTATTATTATTTTTTATATTTTTTTTTTTTAGAATAAAGGCTGTTCTTTATTCAAATTTGTTGATGTAAGTCTTCATTTGTATCACCAGCGACAGCCGCAAGCTGCGGTGGGTCATCGGGGCGGAGATGTTGCTGCTCACCCTGGTCTGGTCCACGGGGGTGGCTGCCTACCACACCTCCACTGACGGTCTTTACATCGCCTTCGCTGTCTTCACCCTTTCTCTCGCCATTGTTATTCTATTCTTTAGGACGTACTTCGATGAAACGGTGAGTCTAATGCTCAACTTGAATTTTACTTGTTACAGAGAATTGCAGAGTTAATTTCCTACTTGGCGTTTTCCGTATAAATGACATAGGAAATTAACGACAACTCTAATTGGAATTTAATGGCATCACAGCAATAGATTTATAAGTGTATATTAAACCAGTGCATATTAAACAGCATCTCTGCAGTACGTGTGCGAACCAAATAGGTATAATAGGAAGACATGCATACTGTAGAGAAAGTGTGATCTAAATTGGTGCACTTTCTCAGACGGTGAATAAGGTATTCGTATGCAACTATTTACGTCAGAAATATTCATTGATTGAAAAGTTTGTCTATTCGAAAAAGAATTTGTGAAATTTTTGAATACCCTGAAGAATTTTGAATCACCCTAACACTTAAATATTTTATATATAATATGTCTTCGACTCGTGACAATTTGTTCGTGCTCTAAATTATGTTGGAAGTTTTGAGCGAGCTGTGATATAGAAGAACATTTCTTCCCACTTTCTCGCACTGACAAGATACTGAACATCCGAAATGTGCTAGAACAATGTGGGCGCGTTCGACGGAGTGCCGAAATAAATCCTTCGAAGCTTGACTTGTCCAGGACTTCTGATAGAACCTTTGGCTTTGCCACTTTGAATCGCTTTGCAGGTGTTAAAACCAATGCAAGTGCGCTGAGTCGGCTGAAAATTTCCTAATACGTAGCAAGATTGCGTTTCCTGAAGTTTCAAGAGTAACTGGTTAACGATCAGTGCCTGAAACTCAAATCACAGGGTCGAAGCCAGCATACCCACCTGAAGTTTCTGAGAATTCAAGCCCCAAATTCTCAATTTCGACGCCCAATCGAACGTGCACTGAATAGAAAGGCCTCGTCTAATTTGGAGAATAAAATTCCCGAAGTCTCTCAAACTTGAAACGGCTTTTTGATAACACATGCTGGCAAACTCAACAACCGGAGTACATTGAAGCATTTTTCCACGGCAATTGTTATGGGCCCATAAATAAGATATAATAAATTAAAGTTTATGCAGAAATACACAGCCTGCTATGGCATGCGCCATTACCCGGATAGATAAGTGTGGACACACAGACGGTCAAGCAGACCCACATACTAGAACTGGTCCAAAACCCATCCAGATTGAGGTCATAGGTGATGTATATGAGGCTAATAAAGCCCTACCAGACAAACGAGTTAGCTAGGGTAAGCACGATTACCCGGACAGACAGAACCCGTTACAAAAACAAACTCGCTGTTCCCCATACAGCCACGATTCCGCTTATGCAACTGCGGGCTGTAGGTATTAATGATTAATGAACTGTTGCAGTTCCGGAGCAAGTGGCACAGGCTGTGCTGCGGTACGGAGCTTACGTACAAACGGAGCGACCTTGTCGGTCTGAGCGCAAGAAACAGAATCTCTCCTCACCATACGGACCCCAGGTAAGCTATAGGGCCGTGACGCTCACCCAGGGGAGGGTGGTATGTACTGAGATTACAAATTCAGACAGAGCGTGTTCGATTCGTCTTGTTTGTGCGACATATTCTAATCCGATTAGCTTCAACTTCACAGCACTCCAGTACATTTTTTTACCACTCAACCCTAGTCCACCTCTAGGTTTTCCTGTTCACATCAGGTGCAGATTATTGTAGCGGATTGGAGGAGTGCACCAATCACGTGATCATCTCAAAAATACAGTCAGTGAAAAGGCTAGTGTGACGTCACGCTGGGCTTTGTCTTTATCCGATCGAAGGAGTCACGTGATTGGCGCACAGTACAGTGTGTGAACACGTGTCCTTTGTTGGAACGTGCAATATTTTGTGACACCCGGCAATGATAATATTATGAATTTACTTTGTATTTTGCACTGTGTGAGATTTTATTAATTGTTTTTTGAATCCATGTTTGCTTACAAAATATTTTCATCATCTCAATATTTTTAAAGTGTTCGTTTTTCTTCTATTTCCATAGATATTAGCAAATGAAGAGTTTTTATAGGCTGAAAAAAAAGCTTTTCATGATGTATCTTGTTCATAAATACATAGGTAGCTAAGAGCTTTGCAATATTTTTTTTGTTTAAGTCCATGAGAGCCTTTAACTGACCGCGTTAATTTTATGCGATTGCATTTACTGTGTACAATGTCAGTCTTAAAGCTTACAAAGCATCAGGGAGATGCATCTATTTGTTAGTTGCAACATAGAATATTTGTTATTGTTGAATGTGAGTAAATTTACGTTCTCACGATTAATGTTCGTTTTTTGTTTAAGTTATCAAGCAAATTTGTCATGCCATAGACTGCACCATACCTACTTTAGCCCATGGTCGTTCTACCAAGGTTAAGGATTCCAGCTTGACCACTGTACGACAACATAAGGTTTTGAGTTCTCCAGAATTACATTCAATGCTTGCAAAGCGTTACCAAACGAAGTGGTCAGTCGTAAAAGCTACTATAGTATTTCCCATTTCGACAATTGTGCAAATTGTAAACTTTTTACATAGAATAACCTTTGCTCGCATGCACCCTCCTGCGATGAATACCTTACTTGAGGCGTAGAAAGCTAATAATTTCACTTTGTCAATGTCTGCATTTGATTTTGATTTCTCTGGCATTAAACTACATTGCTTGTATGCCTCCTCCGGCAATGGTTCCATACGCAGAGGCACAACAAGTGTCAACGGTTTAGTTTGACAGGGACTGCATTAGCTCTTGATTTCTCCAGAATAACATTCTTTGCTTGTTTGTGTTTTCCGGCCACAATTAGACGACTACCTCCAGACTACCAGCCACCCGAACCCATACAGCCTGTGCAGTACGTAGAGTCTGTGCCTGCTGTTGGTGGCCCTCGCGCTGACACTCCTCGGCCTCCTGCTGGGGAGAAGCCTCCTCGCGCCTCTTCTAGGTCCATGATACCTGTAGCCCGTCGTTGGGCTCA
>LQNS02278099.1:4069502-4079688 GCA_001587735.2 Parhyale hawaiensis | reverse complement strand
AAAAGGCACAAATGATCAGATTTTGGAGTTTATGCAAAGAAAATTATGGTTTCAGAGCCAATTTGAATTTTTACTACCATTGGCTCACTTGGCGGAGGTATGCGCTCTCAGAGTGCTCTAGTTTCAAATATAGTTTACGTTGAAACGTGTACTCAGAGTTAACGTCCGTCGGTATCATAAATACGGTGCCTATTATTCACTTTTTCTATAATGGTAGCTTATTTTTGGGCTCCCCTTTGTACTTTACCTAGCTTGAAACGCTCACAAGAGAATGCTACGTACATGCGTCTTCTATTAGCTTACATGGTCCGAGACATAGTGTACGCCGTACTGGGCGGCTTGCTCGCACCAAACTGGGATTACGCTGACTGACGAAACTGCTACAAAATCTTTAGTGGTTAACATGGCGACTTCAAACAGAAAACAAACTCTTTATAGTGACACAAAGGGACCATCTGTAAAGTGTAAACTTAAATTTAATAAATTTCAAGTAATTTCGGTGTCCCTGAACTCAACGATTATTATCGTGGATACTGTAAAATATCAATTCCATACATTGACTGTCGGGCCACTGCTGACCTGTTTTTTAGAAATTTGCGTCTTAATGACAAACTCATATCTTTTAATATCACAAACAGTTTGGCGACTACCTATTTGAGCATCTATGTAACATTAATAGAAAACATTTTATTGCAGTTTCGTTTATCAGTAGTATTAGAAGTGGGACGCCAAGTATAGTGAAGGTAATGATCGAAAGTAGCAAATCCGATTCTTTAACTCGTCACTGATTCCAGTCTTGAGCCTTAATTAATCTCGGCCTTAAGTAGCGAATCCAACGTCTGGGCTTCATTCAGGCGGACCAATCGAGAACGATTGACTGCCATTATTTTTTTTATTCATATAGTGAGTGCAGAATCTCTTCGTACGAGCACCAAGCTAATCGGCGATAGCATTCTCTTGTGAACGCGTTGATTTATGGTTTGTAAGCGTTATGCCACACGCTAGTCAAAAGAACGAGTATCGTCATCTTTTCGTCCGAATGTGTTGATTTAAAGAGCACACTTGCAAGGAATTTCAAGTTATAAATTCCTCCAGATATATTGATACGTCGGAAAGTTAACTAACGGCACTTGTGGAGTAAACTGAACTGACGGTAAACATTTTTACACCATTTCTAGGCAATCTCAAAGCTGTGTTTACAACAAGAGTTCAACATAACGTTCGGACAAAAAGATGACGAAACTCGTTCCTTTGACTTGCGTGTGTCACCGGCATCAGCTTGTCAATTTGCTTTTAAATAATTACTGTACACATTTTTTTTACAGAGTAGCGTATTAATTACTGTAGCGAGCTGTGGATTAATTCATTTTGCAATCTACCCATATATATTGTGGTAGAGTACTTTGTAAATACACTAGTAGTGTACTGTGCCTTGTAGTTATTCTTGCACAATAGGTACTATGTATAGCATATGTCAGATAATGTAAAATCCTTTCAGGATGATCCACTGTAACAGTATTATATACAGCGCACCTTCATTTATTATATATCAGTATGTATAAAACACACGAATATTTTATAAAATGTACGGACTAGTGCACCCGTGCGAGAAGAAATCACGCAATAACATACGTTTGCCATGTAGCATGTATTATATGCAGCCAATTTCAATCAAATAGGTCCCACGGGTAACTGATGAAACTTGGAAAAACTTTTATCATAACCTTAGCCTTTCGAGGGTGACACGAGCAATGCCTTTATTTGCGAGAGATAAACAGTCATCAGCATAAGTTATTGGTGAAAGGTAAAATTAAATTTGACTAGTCTTGCGTCATTTAAGTGCTTCGAAATTGATTCCTTGTCGGCGACAGCTTTAAAGTATATTTACGAATTTGTGTTTCATGCAGACAAACTCGATCATACTTTGCGTTGCCACGATCAGTTTACTTCTTGTTCTAGCTCCCTACGTTCATTATAAAACCTACTATTGAAAGAAAGAAGGAAGAAAGAAAGAAAGAAAAAGTGCATATTTCTCCCCGTAGGAAGGTTTTTATACAATAGTACTATTACAATACTTCTTCAGTAAACTAGTGCAAAGCGTTATCGCAATGAAGTTCCATATATCAGCTGCTGGACCCATTTGGCATCATCAGTGGGCAGTTAGGTATTGTGATGTCTATAGTTAGGATTATATAAAGTCTTTCGGGAGGTTTCCGTTATAACTTCTTCACGTAGCCTAACTCAACTCTGTAAAAAAACGTTGTATCTTACGCTATGTCGAGTAGTTTGTCTCAACAGTTATTCTAGTGAACACTCATGCAGCAGCTGTCATTATATACAGTATGCTCTTCATGGTAGTTGTTCCTGCGTCACCTATAATAATACGGTAGCGACTTTTGCGTATGCATCTATGCATATATCAGTCTGTAATCTCTATGCCTAGGGCACATTTGCATAGACGGTGTAACCAAGCTATCCGTGTCTTGGATACTGCTGAGGTTGGGAGTATTTAGTGACAACAGTTACTGGTTGTTTCGAAATACTGATATAAAGATATCATATACGGTTGTACTTTTTGGCAGCACCGAAAGGAGGATCGTAACATTGTATTATTTTCTGGAAGTAAATTTCAACGCGCTCCATTACTTGACATTTAATTCAAATATCAAGCAGCAGCTGCAGGGCTTTTCTTTTATTAATAGCAGAGTCAAGACCACAAGTACTGGTACGAAAATAGTATGCTAGTATATGGCAATAGCTCATAGAGGGCCGATGGCAATAGCTCATAGAGGGCCGGGGTGTAAGTCCCTGTGTCTTTTTGGGAATGGGCCTTTTGGTTCGTCTACTGCCGCCTATCTCATCTAATCTATATATATAAATCTCACAGTAAGGTGCACTTTATGAAAGTTCCATTTTTTGCCATGTCTAAGTATATTTCTGACTCTTAAACGAAGTTGTAAATACATTTTCTTTAACACCTATTATGTAATTTTGCACGATATATATTTCTACATATAGTGGTATTAATGTGACACGCATTGGAAATGAATCGGGCCTGCGATATACCTATGTCATATAATTATGAATTATTTTTTCCCTTGCACAAATTTTGAAAAATTTCATGAATTGTGTCTTGTAAAATAAATTTCTACCTCAGCAGAACTAAACAGTTTCAATTGTTAATGTTCATTCTATTCTATGCAAAACAGATATCGAGTTTTATCCTCCATTGTTTACTTACTGTCAGGAATATGTGGCAAACTTTTGTACGGGCAATGAAGTGTTTTATAGAGCAAGAAGAGGGGGCTGGTTTCATAACTGGTATTTACTGGTATCTTGGTATAATTTGTAATTATTGGTAACTTGAGGTTGTTCGTTATTAATTGTATCGTGAGAAAATTTGTAATCAATGGCATCTTGAGATAACTGGTGATTAATAGCATCTTCAGAGAATTGGTAACTGACGATATTTGAAAATAATAAAAAAGAAAAACTGTATCCTCGTATTGGAAACATCATCAATAGTACAATTGCAGGAAGAAAATGAAATAGATTTTTTATATTAACCATTAGTTACTGTATTTAATCATCACTTTCCGCAGGATTAGCCCCATTTCTAACGATCACGAATGTGCAGTCACAACGCCAGGCTTATGCCCGTGAAATATGTTCATAATTTTGTACTTTCCTCGCAGACGTATGAACAGTTCGAAGAGTTCGTCAGCGCAGACTATGTCCTACAACCTGCCCCACACTCCGCCCCAGCACGACGACCGCCAGGTGCTCGTCAGAAGAACATTCAACTTCGACCAGTAATGCCTGCTCGCTGAAGCTTATGCATCGTTTATGTTCAGATTTATCTTTGCCTCTTGTACATAATTTTATACTATCTTACAATACATAGTGGTTTGTTGCTATAGAGACTGTGTTATGTACTGCCGAGGCGGGTTGCAATGACACCGTCAAAAGTGGTGCTCGTAACCAAAGTTGTGGTATGTATGCCACCAAACAACATTGAGTTGTGTCTGCGACACGATCCTGCGCCCAGCGCCCTCCTTCGGCAATCAGGATGAACTACCGTAGTAAACAAACAAACTTCCCCTACACCTTGACGTACAACCACCGTCTTTTATTAGGCTATGTTGTAGCTAGTGGAAGTTCAAATTTTGTTTAATATAGAACAACCTCTTTAAGTCGCATACCATTCCAGTGTACCAGGATACACAACCACACTTGTAAACATGACCATGAGACTTAATAAGCAGGATAGGCAGCCACCCTCAAAACAAAAGTGTCACTTGTTATGAACACAACCATTCACTACAACTACGTTTGCATCGTCATCATTAAGGTACATTGTGGTCGGTCGACAGAATTGCATTCTTAATTTCAAGTAGTTCTCGTGAACGCGATTGACTTCTTAGATGCAACATGCCTAATGGTGGGTACACACTAACGCAAAAGTTTCACCTCCACACAATTCTACATACGATTGCGATGCCACGAAAAAAAAACTTATTCTTGCTCGACGCTCTACCTCTACGATGAATATCTAATATGTCGGTCATTTCTTGCAGTTTGCACGCAATGGAAAGCGAAAATGGTCAAGCTTTGAGTATATGTACCTCCTGTTACTGAGTCAGTTTAAAGTTACAACGCTGTATAGTTTGAGCGTGACATTTATATGCCGTAAGTTGCATCTACTCACGGCAACGTCACACCGCTAAGGTGAAATTTGAGTGACGGGCAACTTTTGCGTTAGTGTGTACCCGCCGTTAATACCCCTCAAGAGGGGAAATTCACTGAATACATTCGCTTTCACTTTTTTCCCGATTGTGCGTAGCAAAAATTATTAAATCATTAAAGATAAATAAAATAGAATCTGTCTTGACAGGTCATTATTTGCAATGAAAGTTACAGTTTTTATATATTGCCAGCATTGCGATGCCTACATAGAGATAAGCAAGGTGTGCTACTGTCCTAAGACTGCACGCTATGCCGTGCACTTACAGTTCATACATGCCTTGACGGAAGCGGAGCACACGCAGTCAGACACGCTGCTTTCTAGGCAATAAATGTATTACTCTTCTCAATATAAACCCAATGACCAGGAGCTGATCACCTAGATGTAAGGTTAAGGTTTTTTGATGTATGTACATACAATAACTGATATCGCATTTGAAGCAAATGAAATTTTATTGATAGCTTAGCGAATGAGTGTTTCGTGTATCTGTGATGTATATTGGCGGAGCTGCTCTCACACCTATAGCGTTAATATATACTATTTACAAATAGTGGCAGTGCGGTTGTATGACGTATAAAGTGTTTATTTGTGAGGTTGATGTGGGTGTACAGTAAGCACTCCCCATATTTTGCCACAGCTTACCGAAGCTCATCGTGATTACTTTTGACTCGCTCGATTTGCCTATTTCTATAGATAATCTAATGTGATTAGCTCTAACTTGTCAAACATGTAAATTCCTAGCGCCACTCGAGATTGAGTTTGCAGCGTCAGTCGCAAGGCGACTACTATTGCAGCTGCGGAAAACGTAATTATGTTCGGTCTCAGGCGTAATTGGTTGGTTACCAAGCCCAGATATTTATTCAAAATTGAGTTTGAAACGCTTAAGATTGAAATTCCGCATAAGTTAAGGCTAATTGTTGATTATTTCACTATAAATGGACAAATCAAGCCAGCCCTAAGTAACTGGTGTACAGCAATTTAAACTATATCTATTGTGCAATATCCACACACTGATCTTTGGTGCAACTGCACTCACGAGTCATCGAAATTCCACCCGAGGACTCAGAAATGCTCGCATCATTGGGCTGTACAAATAAATTAAGAACTTTTGAAGACTTCAGGCCTAAGGGCGTGTTTGATTTGTCGTCGTAATTAAGCTTGCAAAGCGTGACTTATCCGACACATCAGTGTGAAGTTTGGATTTGTCAGTTTGGATCGTGATGCATGTGTTAGAAGCAACACGGTTATGTTGAGCCTGGTGGGAACTTCATTTACGGAGCACGATTGAGTTTCTGGAAGTCTCAAGTGTAACCGGTAGAGGGTCAATACCTAGAACTCAATTCATTGGGTCGAAGTCAGTGCACCTGTGTGAATTTTCGAATAAGTCAAGCCTCGATGGCTTAATTTTGGCGCCCAATCGAATACACCCCCTGCCGGCTACCAAAGTAACTCCATACGTTACCCCTTAATGACCCCACTGCTCAGTACTCTGAAGTGGGCCACTGCTCAGTCCCCTGAAAGGGGGACACTGATCAGTACCCTGAAGTGGGCCACTGCTCAGTCCCCTGAAAGGAGGACACTGATCAGTACCCTGAAGTGGGCCATTGCTCAGTACCCTGAAGTGGGCCACTGCTCAGTATCCTGAAGTGGGCCATTGCTCAGTACCCTGAAGTGGGCCACTGCTCAGTACCCTGAAGTGGGCCATTGCTCAGTACCCTGAAGTGGGCCACTGCTCAGTACTCTGAAGTGGGCCACTGCTCAGTACCCTGAAGTGGGCCACTGCTCAGGACCATGAAGTGGGCCACTGCTCAGTACCATGAAGTGGGCCACTGCTCAGTACCCTGAAGTGGGCCACTGCTCAGTACCATGAAGTGGGCCACTGCTCAGTACCCTGAAGTGGGCCACTGCTCAGTACCCTGTGCTGCCAAATGAGAAACTCAAGATGCAAATTTCTGTCACGCTAAAGCTAAATGAAATACCGGATATTATCTCGATTATATTGGGCGATACGACAAGGTCTCTGCTTGTGCAAACCCTTACTCGAACAGAAGAATATGCACGCTGTACGCTGATACGTATATGAGCACTGGAGACTAATAAATGCTACTCCTTTTACCCGAATTTTGGATGCACTCTATTCGTGCCCAGTCGGAAATTTAATAGCATTTGTCCGATGTTATCGGATAGTCTTTATTATTTTCTCATAGGCAGCGGATAAACGCCTACAAATTCAGACTGAGTATGTACATATGTGTCAGTGTTTTCGGCCGCCATGTAGCCCTGCAGTTCGCACTCTGCAAATTGTTCATTACGCGAGCTATTAATTAGCCGAAAGGCCTCCGAGGACAAATGTTATTCGAGTAACGAGCTAGTTACCGCCAGTAGCATACAATTGAAGAGAGAAATGCAAGCGGCGGTGAACCCAGGTATCCTAATAGAGAGGAGCATCAGTTAGGAAAAGGTGCTAAATAAATTGGTTTGCTCAAATTTAAATCGAATAAACTGTGCTTTAATGTTTCATTTGCCATCGCATGCTCCAAATATTTTACGTTCTAACAACACTTGTTAGTACTAGGTCGTATACTTGCGTCTTAGGGACGTACAATGCAAGAGTTAGCCCCTAGCGTCACCAGATTCTGCCCGTCAGTAATAAGATGCTCCATCGATTGCTTCTTCCAAGCCAGTCAACAAGTAAGCTAAGCCCCCTCGACATGACTCATCCGGACTTGGTACAGAGAAATCAGCCTCTCCACCTGGTTGTGATGTCAGAGCAGGAAACAAACCAAATCATATTAAGATAGCCGAAAAAAAAACATTTATTGAAGCAAGATCGAGTTTTTGAAAGTTTGAAGGCAGGCAGTTAACCCACTACCTGCAAATGACGGAATAATCCATTCCCGAAACTGTACTGAAGATGCGCATGCCGCAGTTAATGTGTGAAGGGCTCAAGCCTGGAACCAGACTCAACAACGCGGGGCCGCAGCACCCTGTCCAAGTGCTGACTAGACGAGCCACATATCTAAGGCTTTAATTCACGACCCAATCGACGCTTCCTCAATTCCCTAGGATGTTGGCTGTCGGGCAGTGCTGCTGCTCTCCACCGTTATTTAACACTGTAAATTTTATCGAACGTTGCACGTGAAATTGATGGAGATGTTAAATGTCATAGTATATACCGTGTGCCTTATGGAAATTGGACAAGGAATAAATTTTCTGTAATACAATCCTGCTGTTTAATTATCCTTCCTTGCTTCGTTACCAATACTACCATTTATTAAGCAATGTTTGGCCGCTCGAACTTAGAACAACATACAGGTTCTCGTTTCCAGCTTCCTTCCCTCAAACCCGCTCCTTGTAGACCTTTTTGGAGGCTTAACGGCCGAAGGCGCTGCAGTACCGTAGCCAGAGGGGAGGCGGGGTTGAGTTGGGTTGGGTCTCTGTAACCCCCATATGTCCTAAGTGTTAAATCTTACTTGCTGGATTTTGGAGTTTTAGTGCAAGGTCAGATGAAATAATACTTCCATACAACAAAAAGTCAGACACTTAATCACATTAAATATATAACGCAACTAGATAATAATAATTATAATCATTCGGTAACCCCACCTTCAAACTCGAAGTGTGGCTAGGGCCTTGCACTGACCCAAATGCTGTAGGCTATAGGGTTATCGGCCCAGCGTCTTTTTCAGTTCTCAACTCTAGTACCACAATTCACAGTTTATGTTCATCTATAATTTAATGTACCCGCCTTCAAAAATGACCGTGAAGGATTTATGACAATTCTTTTACTATATCATACTTTTGTTACTAACATTAATTTCCAACTTGCAGCCTTGCAGGAACATAAGAGTTGGGTGTTCTCGGTTTCACTCCCAAGCAGAGCAGCCATTCCTTTCATTCGGTTATTTGCAGAATATGTAGTTTCTTGAATCGGCTCTGCAACAGCATTCATGGTATAAATTTTATCTCGATGTCGTAGTTACCTCCACCGAAGAGGTTATGTTTTTGACGTGTTTATCTGTCTCTTTGTCTGTCACCAAGATTACTCGAAAAGTTATGAACGGATTTTTAGGAATTTACAGGGATTGTTAGCCATGTTAACAGTAACAGATGATTAACTTTTGGTGAAAATCCGTTCATCTGTCTGTTTGTTTGTCTGTCTGCCTATATTTTCCTAGTACCAGAACTCAAAAAGTTATATACGGATTTTCATGAAATTTACATGAGTTGTTAGGTATATTATGAAGAGTAAATGACCAAATCTCTGGAATGATCTGTTTGTTCGCTCGTCTATTTGTCGCTATGCTTGATTTTATGCTTGTTAACCTACTAAGTCAAAGAGTTATGAATGGATCTTTATGACATTTACAGGAGTTATTAGTAATGTTAAAAGACATAAATGATTAAATTTTGGTGATGATCGGTTCATCTGTTTGTGTGCTTAACTTATGTTTGTCCTAATGTTTGTTTGTAGCATAACTCAAAATGCAGTGAACGGATCTTCATGAAGATTACAGGAGTTGGTAATACTATCAAAAGGCACAAAAGGTTAAATATTGATGTTGATACAAAGAAAATCATGGTTTCAGAACCAATTTGAATTTACGTTACCGTTGCCTTGCTTGGCGGAAGTATGCGCTCTCAGAGTACTCTCTAGTTACCTTATGAAATTATTTCGGTCGATATTTTTCGCGCAAGCAAAGAAGCTTTTTTGTCACATGAAGAAAATTCAACTAGAAAAAATTAGTGCTGCAACGAAATTTCCGTGTTCTTCTCCGGTCATTGTACACACACTGTACTGTGAAAACTGTCACAGTGTGTGGCCCGTGCCCCGTTGTAAAAATCACAGCAACGCATGAATGTATAGGACTACAGAAATAAGGCACTATAAGCCACAATTCATTTACTACAGATAGTTCGGTCAAGCAATAGAGGCTGCAGCACCTGCAGGTGCAGCAGAGGTAAAATTGTTCAGTTGCAGTTTATTATGCTTTTCATGTGTGTACACTAGCGGGCAAAATAAGAGAACGATTTTCATTATTTGAAAATAAAGTTTAACCATGTAGAGCAGTTTAATGAATCTTTTGATGGGGCCTTAAGGAATGTATTTAACATCTTTCTATAAAATATCAGGACAAACATAACTATATTTAATACACTAGAGCAATCTAACAAACAATAACAAAAATTGAACAGTACAAAATAAGAGAACGATCGTCTCTACAACATTCTCCCATTTACCCCGGTCATCTGGCAACATTCAATTTCGTGTACATGACTTCTAGAACTGCCAATCTTACGATTACACCATTCTAGAAACATGGCACCTCAAGTGAAAGTTACTCCTGAGCTGCGGGAAGAAATTGTTAAGCTCAGGTCCTCAGGAATGACTCTTTCGGCCATATCAAGAGAGGTAAACCGATCCAAGAGCGTTGTTTCTCG
>LQNS02278099.1:4017230-4041375 GCA_001587735.2 Parhyale hawaiensis | reverse complement strand
AAATTTCTGGTGATGAATCCCAGTACTCTGCTTGCCATTTTCACACTCTTGTCAACTTGCTGACTGTGTTGTAGCTTGTTTGTAATAGTGATTCCTAAGTCCCATTGTTGGGTGACACCAGCCAATACCGTCCCATTTATTTGCAGTGGGGGCGAAGGGTTCATCAGCCCTATGTGCATACTGAGCATTTGTCGATATTAAAGCTCATCTGCCACGTTCTGCTCCATTCCATGAGGTGGTCAAGGTCTTGTTGGAGCTCGGCTCTTTTGCTTCCAAAATAAGACATCTTCAGCCACATAGCGTAGGAGTACTACAGTATTGCAAGCACAGAAATGAAACTTACACGGTTGATAGGCACACACTTGCCCTTTCCATAACCGCGTTCATATTTTGAGTTTGTAGTTTTCATGATATAAGGCGTAGAAGTCTGTAAATGGGCTGTGGCTTCTGGGTGGTCTTCCAAGAGGACTGTGTGGTTTTCCCACGAGATGACACTGCGGGTGCACGGGTTAATCTTAGGCCTAGGTCTCCAGTCTGGCTAATCGGTGACTCAGGAGCAAAATTGAAATTTTTTCCTGCTAAAATGTCATCAAAGGAAATTACTGTGTGGTAAAAAGCGTTGTTCTAATCTAGTGCCGAGGTCTTATGTAAGTGTAGCCCACTCAGATAACTTTTCTTTAGAGTCTGTGAAATATTTCTGGATAAAAATGCTGGTGTGCTGTTTGGCCTTGAGGCACAAATGTCTTACGGATTTGGTTTGTTGATTTGCTCATTCTGGATTTGTGGGACCTAAACTCCTAATAGCTAATGATGGAGTGCGCCATTCCTGGCTTCTCTCCTTATGTTTCCTGGTCGTATTAAAGGCCTATGTATAGCAAAGGCTCATTGCTTGTAAGGAAATTTTCAGGAGATAGCCTAGTCCCTACAAGTAGCACATTTTTGTGGTTTGCTACCCTTGTTATTCTGCAATAACTTCTTATCCTGCTAAATTCATTCTTCAAAATTTGATAGCTAGCCAGTTGGTTGTGTTTGTAAAATTTAACTTTTCTTTTAGCTACCATTCGGACTTTCGGATGCTGATCAGAACTCCCTCATATTCGGGATATTTCGACATTTTCGTCAGTTCTTTCGTTGGAGGGAGAGGGTGGGGGTGGAGTTCGGTATACTAAGTTTAAATCCAACCCCGAAACTCAGTTTTGGACTCGTATGGCTAAATCCTACTCCCACCCTGTGACCCTAGTGTAGCTACTTCTCTTACCTGACTCCAGCTTTGATGTGGCAGCCCTCAGTGCAGGTGATCTACTGTGAGGTTATTTTTTTTTTCAAGTCTCGACCTTCCGAGAATGCCTCGAACTACTTTTATAACTGATTCCTTGATAAACATTGCTTCCCTAGGCCTTCTTATGTTTATTCTAGGGTTTTTAATTAATGCAACTTATGAATCCTTTGGTGTACAGATCAGCCTCGGGGCCGGGGTGATAGAGATGGTGGCTTTGGAGACCGAGGTCGCGGCAGAGGACGAGGCAGAGGAGATTTTGGAATGAGGAGGGACGATTACCGCGGAGGTCCTGGTGAGTGGTCACTTTCTTGCAGTCCCCTCGGGCTGCCCTAACCCTATTTAGACCAGGCTAGAAAGTAGAAACGCTTGTAAAGTGCAAAGTAATAGAACATAAGCATATAATCATCTCTCACTAATTCATTTACTTCTCTCAACATCATACTTGAGAGATCCAGGAGGTACAGCCCTTGCTAGCTTCCTATATTTCCAGCAAAAAAAAAAGTGTAAAGTAACTCTGAAAGATCTGCAGAGAAGTTTCAATCCTAATAAGTCAGCTTAATGAGCGTATTTCAACCGAAAATGTCATCGGCCGAACACAACCTGTCACCCTCATTAGCAAGCAAAATAGACGGACTTACTCGATTCCTATTAAGGATAACTTGATATTTTATGAAAGAAAACACGCTATCAGTGTAATATGAGCCGTGCTCGAAGAAGTGGTGATTGACCGTGGGTGCAATATCACGCGGTCCATGCACCGCCCTCTGGGGCTGGGCGCTCTTCTAAGGGATCAGCTGCTCAATGTCGTTCCCGGTACCAACGCAAACTTTGTGTCTACATTTCCAAGCTTATTCCTTCATGAAACAAGTGTGAAGATTCCATGTTTCCCCGCAAAAACTGCCGTAGCCTACATACTGTCCACATTATTTCAAATCATTTCACAAACAAAAATATAATCAATTTATCTCAGATAGAAACCACAATAATGAAATCGGTAGGTACATGTGTTTGCAAATTACAAGTATGGTAGCATTTGAAGCATCTTTATACAGTGTTTTTTATGCCTCTTTGCCACTCGTGCAGTTGCTTAATGTCATTGAAAATGTTGCATGATGGACGTTGGGGCGTGCAGCAGCAACATATATTTTTACATTTAACACCTGTTTATTAGGTTTGGCTACTAAGTCGTGTATGAAGCAACGGCACATTGATGAAGGTCCTTCTGAAGACGTTATCTTCTTATTTAGTAGGTAGCTACTACAATATGTTTTCGAGCCATAGGCAATGTTAGTGTTTATAATACAACAAATTTCTCACCCAGAAGCTGCTGGGCACAGAGCGATGCATGCGTTGACCTCAGGCAGTAACTGCTACTACAGCTTGACTTAAACTGACATATGCTCTTGGGGAGGGAGGATAATAGAGGGGGGGGGGTACTCCTGTGAACCCGTCAACCCATCCTTCAACTGGCTTACAAATTTGTGCTGTTTCTCTATTTGCAGCACGATAATTTCATGATATTAGACGCTGGAGGAATAACTATGCTCTCCTAATTTTCTGGTGAATAGTCTACGAGATGCAGTGCGGTAAACGTAACACTGTAGAAATATCCACGAAATACCTTGAATAGAGTTAACCTTAATTTAGATACTCCTCAGACGCAGGGTTGCGGAGTCGGAGGTTTTTAGGGGGAGTCGGAGGTTTTTAAGGGGAGTCGGGAGTCTGAATCTCACTCTAGAAGTCGGAATCTCACTTGCTCTAGGAGTCGGAGTCGGTATTTTTCACCCGATGGCGACTCCGGAATCCCATTAAGAAAAAATTTCCTATATCCAAATTAATTCAAAATTTTGAGTCTTAAGTTTCTAAAAATAAAAAAGACTTTGTAATTGTGGACATAGCCACTTTGTTTTTGGCTCAATCTATGTGTTTTGCCATTGATAATGGAGTACCTAGATTGTCTAATGCTGACTTATCCTAACTTCTTATATTTCATGAGCAAACTGTATAATTACAGTCCCAAGTCGTGCAAATGGTGATGGAATCCATTTGAGGTACAAATGTGATAATTCTGAAACTTGAGCTGCTGTATTAATTAGATTACATTGTTATTTTATATTTGTATATTATATTAATAAACTATATTATTATGGTTTAGTGACAGTATTATTTTTTTTATTCTATTATATGCTAATTATGTTGAAAATGCCACTAATATGATATCACATGGGCCTTATTATTGTCCAAATTAGCTAACTGAAAACAATTGGACAGACAAGTAAATAAAAATGCCTCCAGTATTCAAGAAAATAAAAATTTCACTCTCTCCATTGACCATCACCAAGCAAATGTTCTAATAAAACTAATTGGTGGAACTTTCAATTTTTTTTGGAGACTTTAGATCAACGTTTCATTCTTTTTGAGTTACAGTAAGTTAAATATAGGTTATTTTTGGGAACTTGTAAAATTTTTAAAAACGTCTCAAAACCATTATAGGATGCGCCAGTTTTTAATTAGTTGACTCATCTGATAGCTTAATTTCTGCACCATTGTGCAATAATCAGAACAAAATCTTCTCCAAACAAAGAATGAGGCTTGTCGAAAAAGACAGTTTCTGCTTTATAATTGTTAGTGAATTATTAATAATTAAATATATGAAAATTTGATATCCTAAATGGTGCTAATGATGCAAAGTATCATTGCAAATGAACAAAAATTACTATCTTTAGCTTAATATGTGTGTATATATTGGTAAAATAAATTTTGGGCATATTTAGCTAATGTTTACATTAGCCTAACTGCTAGTTCGATCAAGGAGTCGGAAAATCTTAAGGACCAGGAGTCGGAGTCTAAAATTCTGGAGTCGGAGTCGGACCTTGAACCATCCAACTCTGCAACCCTGCTAAGACGAGGTCCAGGTTGTGTTGTGTATGCAGGAGGTCGTTTCACTGCTGTAACACCTGAACAGCAGGATTACCAGCAGCGCAAGTTCCCATATCAAACGAATATTTTTGTGCTAAGACTATGTCAACCAGGTGCTACATTTTCCAAGAGATAAACCAGACAGTATAGTCTTGACTGAAAAAGTGATGTCACTTTCAGTTTATTCTGGCATTCAGTTGTACGGTTGAGAAGGTCTGACTCCGACTCCTGAAACCAGCGGGTGTCCTACTCCATGCCTCGAAGAATTGCTACCAAATGACCGTTTGCTTCTAGCTATGTCCCTTTCAAGGGCCCGCACCTCAGTGCATGTCTGGGAGGGTCTAATG
Organism: Parhyale hawaiensis; assembly: GCA_001587735.2. Lineage (NCBI taxonomy): Eukaryota > Metazoa > Arthropoda > Malacostraca > Amphipoda > Hyalidae > Parhyale > Parhyale hawaiensis. The sequence continues at coordinate 4,036,830 of LQNS02278099.1, read as the reverse complement.
ACTCTTCCATCTACTGTATCTCTCTTTTCACCCATCCTTCGACTATTTCTTTTCACTTCCCTGTCTGCACCGGAACCTCCTGATGGGGACTGCAGTTACGCGTAAACACAACTACTGGTAGCTAACTTCATACAATTTGAGCACTCATAGCGCAATCCTAAGTTTGACTACAAGGTTAAGTATGCCTATTGATTTTTTGGTGAAGTCACTAATTTCAGCTCATCCATCGCCAACAGAAACTGCGTCTTTGGACACGTAGGTCTTCTAGTCAACTCTACAGTAGCCACGCTGCTTGCTAACCAATCTTAGTGGTGTTGCTTCTACTATTGCAGGTGGCGGTGGTGACTGGAACTCGGGAGGTGGTGGTGGTGGCGGTCGCTACCGTGATGGAGGCGGCATGAGAGGTGGATATGGTGATAGGGGCGGCTTTGGGGGATTTGGTGGTGACCGTGGCATGGGTGGTGGACGCTTCTCAGGCGGTGGCGGTGGAGGAGGAGGAGGAGGAGGAGGAGGTGGTGGAGGTGGTGGTGACTTTGGTAGACGCGAGCGGCGAGACAGCGATCGTTCTCGCTATTCTGAAGAGTTCAGAGAACCCACTGCAGGTATGTTGTGTACTAGTATGTGCTGTGCTTTACGGTATTTTTGTCTTAGCCCCTCAGGTGTTATTGGGTTTGCTTCACTATTGCGGAGAGCGCCCTCAGGGGTATATTGTGGCGGGCTCTTTCCCTGCCACAATATATTTGGGCCTCACACACCCAAGGTTCCCGAGTGCGTTTTCCGCTGGGGATGTTGCAGCTTGCAGCAGTTTCTGCTGACGAGGTTAGTTTTGTATAGTTAGGTAGGCTCTCAATACTTCCCCTTCTGTTTCGGGAAGTAGGCCCATGATCGAGATGGCCGACCTACACCGCCAGGCTTTTACCTTCTCCCTTGCGTAGAACCATGGGACTACAGAAGAAACTACAAGTTTCTTTTAATTAGTGACCCTTCCAAGTTTCCAATGATGTGAGAGAGCAGAGCGTCAATAGACCTGCTCTGGTGAGAGCTTCTAGCTTTGAGAGTAAAATATGAAATGAAATAGAAATATAACAGAAAACCATCCGTAGGTTAAAACGACAAAAAATATTTCGTATTTAGTTTTAGTTGTTTGCAAAGGTAAGAGCTTTCTCATCATTGTTCCCTTTTACTTGATATACACTCTTGATCATAAGTTTTGGACCTGTTGAAAACCTGAAGAAATATTGTTGCATGGGTAGACTCGTAAATTTTTCTAATTAAAATTTACTTATTGGATCAATTTAATTAAAACATCACACTTTACGAGACTGAGATGCTGCATACTGCTGATCAAAATTTAAGACCAGTAACGGAATAAGTAAAAGAAAAATTCTTTACAATGAGGCTCAAGTTGACACAATAAGGACTTAGTAAAGAGTCGTGCCTCCATTGTTGTTGATAACGTCAAAAATTCTTTGCGGTATGCTTGGAATGAGGGCCTACACGAGGGTTTGAGAATTTTATTCCAAGCATTCCAAATGACATCACGAAGCTCTTCACTACCTCAGCTTGTTGTCCAATTTTGTTGACCTTTCTTACCAGCCATCCCCAAATGGTCTCTATCGAAATCAAATCTGGAGAACAGGCTTGATGACGGAAAAGAGGGACATCCTTTTCTTGGAAATCATAGTCAGGCGGGCATTGTGGATTGCTGCATTTGCTATCCCATTGGGAGAACCATCCAACACCTCACGCTCGAAGGCTCTCCTTCGTGATGGATGCTCTCTGCAACATCTCACCAAAGCCAGCCGCTGTTTGACCTATCTTCAAAACCTGAAGTCCCAATATGTCTCCAAAGGAAAAGGCACCCAACGCCATAATGGAAACTCCGCCACTGTGCCAGTGTGCCGCATAGAAAACGTTTCGAGGGCAACTGTTCGTCGTGTCAGTAATGATGAAAGCCAAGAGTACCTACCATCCGGGTTAATTTTTTTCTCATCATAAAACGAAACTCTCTACCACTTTTCAACGTCCATGTTTGGTATTCTCTAGTAAACTCAGAGTGGTATATTTTGTAAAGCATACATGGTCCCACATAATAAAGGTGATGGAAAGATTAATATGTAGAGCTTTGGTAAGTTACTTGGAAGACACGAGGAGAATGAACGCTTATCAACATGGATTTAGAACGAGTCGTTCGTGCGAGTCGCAACTTGTCCAGCATCAGCATCGTATATTGGAAATCCTTGTAGAAGGAAAAAAAGCCGATGTAATTTACTTGGACTTCGCAAAAGCGTTTGATAAAGATGATCACGAAATCGTTCTTCAGAAATTGAAAGCTGTTGGTGTAGGTGGGCTCTTGCTCAACTGGATTAGAAGCTCCCTCTCAAATAGGAAGCAGTTCGTTGTTGTAGATGGAAAGGAATCCAGTGAGGCGCATGTTTCCAGTGGAGTGCCTCAGGGCACAGTATTGGGCCCAATACTCTTCCTGATACATGTGAGAGACATCGATGAACGGGTACAGCACTCTCACGTGTCCTCATTCGCCGATGATACTCGTATTGTAAAAGCTGTGGCGGACGTCGAGGACCAACGTCGGCTACAAGAGGACCTGGAGAAGATATACGAATGGGCTTCCGCGAATAATATGTCTTTCAACGAGAGTAAATTCGAGGTCCTTAGGTACTGGCGAGATGGAGCAGAGAGAGATCCAGAGGCCGAATATTATACCGCTCCAAACGGAATAAAGATCAAATCCCAAAACCGCGTGAAGGACCTGGGAGTGATAATGAGTTGTACTGGGCATATCGAGGAGCAGATTGAAGCAATGATTACTAAAGCGAAGCAAACAATGGGATGGGTGCTAAGGACTTTTGCCTCGCGTGACCCACCAGTGATGCTCCTTCTCTTCAAGTCTCTGGTCCTCCCCCTCCTCGAATATTGCTTCCAGCTCTGGTGTCCGGTTGGGCTGGGAGCCATCAGGAGGCTTGAGGTTGTCCAGAGTACATTTAACGCAAGAATTAATGGTTTTCAGGACTGCGACTATTGGGAGAGATTGAGGAAGCTCTCGATATACTCGCTGGAGAGGAGAAGGGAACGATATATTATATATCTGGAAGATGATCCACGGTATGGTGCCGGAGGTTCTGGATCGTTTTGATCATGGGTTGCAAACCACGGATGGGGGCCGTGGGGGCTTTCGCTGTAAACTGCCGAAACTAAATAATAGGGGCCCCAGCACGAGTCCAAACGCTGCAGGAGAGCTCCTTGATGATCCGTGGGCCACGTTTGTTTAACTGCCTCCCCCGTGAACTTAGGGATATTCATAGCTCGTTTGAATCATTCAAGAGGAACCTGGACAAATTTTTGGCGGGCGTCCCGAACTGCCCGAGGCTGCCACACTACTACCAGACCTCCGACAGCAACAGCATCATCGTCCATATGGCCTACCATGAGCGTCCTGGAGTGAGATGAGCTGAGTGCGGATAAGTGGGCGGTGCCTCAGCATGGCCCGGGACCGAAGAGGGCTCGAATTTCTTCAAGTAAGCTCCAGTAAGGTCCTTGTAGACGTCTACCATTACACTTGCTGTTTTGTAAATGTCAGGGTAACTCATCTCTGCAGCCCCCAAAGCACAGGCAGCCCAAGAGCAGGACAGCTCGGCTAGAGAGGCAAGCACGGCCCCGCGCGCCGGCACCAAAAAGAGAACGCACACGTATGCACCATCAACGAGCCGGAGAAGTGCGCAGTTGGCCATCAGGAAGCCACCAACAAACAAGACACACTCACACGGATCATTCCCAGGAAGAGCAAAAGCAGTAATGTCGTGCAGCACAGGGCAAGCACCACCAATGCTGAAAACCAGGCAACACCAGGAACGCTCCAACACAGCAGTATCCCAACACCACTGAACTCTCAAAAACCCAATTACAAGGAGCAAGACCACCCACACTCATGCAACGCATGGCACCAGGCAAGCACCACCACGACTGAGAGCCAAGCATGATTAGCTAGTAATGTATTGATATCAGGGGTAGCTCCCACCATGGAGCCAAAGTCAGTTAGGTAACTCCTTGATGGGTAAACTCTAATAAAACAGCAGGGGTGGAACTACAGAAATCCCCGCAGTAGCAATGTCCGCCAACCCCACCAAAACGAGCAAGACCACCAAGGTAATCATAGCCAGCAGGCCCGAGACACCTGCAGCACGCTAACGCACACAGACATCTCACATAATCAAACAACACCTCACCAAATGACAAGCAAGATGCCCCTTGAATACATCCAAGGACTGGGACAACACAACCTCCTCCGGCAAAGAATTCCAGAGCCTAACACACCTAGATGGAAATGTCCTCCCCCTGCTTCAGTACAGAAGTGCGGGCGAATCAGCTTCAAAGGATGGCCCCGAGCTCCTGTATGGTTAGCCAGAAAAAAAAACTACGCATCTCAGGGCAACCCACCCGCCTTACAAGCACTTTCCAACATTTAAGTCAGCTCAGTCCGCACCACTTTTCCTCTCACCGAGAACAGGTTGAGCCGCCTAAACCTTTCACCGTACTCCAGTTCCGCGAGTCGCGCGACATGCCTTGTCCACTTACGCTGAACCGACTCCTAGAGCCGGAGGTCGCCCACATAGCCAGTGTTCCACACAAGAGAGCAATAATCAAGGAGAGGCCTGATGTGGGCCACGAAGAGGTTCACCATAAATTCAGGCGCTCTGCACACTGTGGAGCGCAAGAGGCTCCCAGCCAGTTCTGATGCTTTACTGACCAATTACCTTATTTGAACATAGTCCTTCAGGAACTTGCAAACTAAGTACTGTTTTGCTGCATTTAACTTCAGCTGCGATATCACGCTGTGGCAAACCTTGCCTATGCAGCTCAACGATCTGACGACGTTCATATGAGGATAGTTTGCTGGCCTTGGACATAACACCTTGGCACCGCGAGGTGAAATCCGTGTATTTCCTTATATTCGAATTTCGTACGAATTGGTCTTTGAGTTTTCATCAGTCACGAGCACCTCAAGTTACGGGCACTCAAAATGCTATTTTCTAATTACAAATGTTTAGATACAAATTGTTTGGCGTGTCATCCTTTATCTTTACCAGTAAACAAACTGTCATGTTGAAAGTCTCCTAGTCTGTCTACTATGCAATGTAGTATTTCAGTTTCTCTGCTTGTTCTAATCTTATCTTATGATGAGTAGAGTATAGACTGACCGGTGCCCTGGGCCCAACCGTGGCGGTCCCAGTACCACCGTGCCACCTCGGTCCCAGTTCCGGTCATATCTGATCCCCTGTCGGTCCGTATAATTGGACATCGTACCAACTTTTCTTAGCTGTTGCAGAGGACGCCGCAAACCGGCCGCGCTTGAAGCTCCTGCCCCGCACAGTCAAGGATCCTCTTAACCAGATAGCTCCCTCGACCAACGCAAGCAGCATTTTTGGCGAGGGCAAGCCAAGGGATGAAACCAAGTTCCAGCCCAAGAATTGAGGCTCACTACCGTCTGTCTTGCCCTCTCTCGTAAGGTTCAAAGTTATTTCCTCTCCGCCAAGGAGTTTGTGTTTTTGCTTACGTTCATCGTTTTGTCTGTAATGTTATGGTTGAACGTGGAATTTAACAATGTGTGTCTGTGAACAGTATATATATAACTCTAAAAGTTATGAACTGACCTTCATAGAATTATAGGAAATGAATACTGTTAGAAAGTGTCACTTACGAGGAGCAGATGGTCCAATTTTGACGATCTAAAAGAAATTGTGGATTCTGGTCTATTTCGAAATCTTCGTTAGTATCGTTACCATTGCCTTGCTAAGCAGAGGTGTCTGCACTCTCAGAGTTCTACTCAAGTTTACTACAGTTTCTGCTGGTGTGTATTACTGTGGTCACTTAATCACTGATGCAGGCTATGTAGGCTTAGAAATAACGTCAGTGTTGTGCTTCTTCTTCATTCCGTGTACATGTAGCAGCTTATAACACATTCGTATTTGATTGTACTCTTGATGTGTTTGTATGAGAAGAAGGCTTCCTGTTTTACCCATGGAATTTTTTTTTAGCAATTTGTTATGTGTTGTTGCACTGGTGCTGTTGTGGGTGTATGTATTGGTATATAATAAAGGACTTCTTTTTATACAGATGCCATGTCTTTACAATGACCAATGCGCTGACATTGTGTTGCTGGTGTGCGTGTAGTGCCTTGAGTACCATGGGTAGAGACCATACTGTTACTAGTACTGACTTGGGTTTGGTCTTGTTGGTGCATGTGCGTTATTACTGGATTAGTGGACCCGTGCGTGAAAAAATTTACACAATAATCGATATGTTTGCCTAATTCCTATTGGCCAGTGCGGAATTATCTCTTACTTGCTTCTTTATATTCTTGATTGATCCTTTGTCGTGCTCTCATCCTGAGGTTTTCTATATTGACAGGTAGAAGTAAAATCTTGCTTGAGTAAAACACTCCAACAAACTTTTACAAAATAGCAGCTTAGCCTATATACAGTGTGAGCGCTCGGTAGCAATCATACCGCTGATACCTTCTTTCCAACTCAAATATCTGCTTCATTTGAAGTGCTGAAATTTTAGCGTATGAAGAGAAAACTGCTTCGTCAAAAATCAAATAGCTATCCTACTTTATTCAGGTACTGAAATTTTGGCTTATGAAGAGAAGACTGCTCCGTCAGAGAAAAACAGTAAGCTAGAAGAAATATTTGTCTACTGCCCATGGAAAATTATTGCATCGCGAGCGCTCCATTGATCATCTGCCGAGTTTATATGTCGTGACTTGAGAGAAAAAAGTTATAGAATCAGATTCCAGAAGCTGCATATATATTGTTCAGATTTCAAGAGGTGTTTCAAGAAAAAAGTGCATTCAGATAGAGGGTTTCGCCATCTTCTGCAACCTGGTCATCGATCTATATGAAAACGGAACTCAATTACAAAATCTACAACCTGGCCCCTTTTTCGCCTGTTTCCTTAAGAGCGGGTACGAAACAAACACACGAAGCGTTTTATTATATATATGAGGATAAACGATGGGAAAATCTGTGTAGCAATTACAGTGTATGTATTGGCCTTTGCTATTATTACCTCTGCTAAGGAGGTTATGTTTTTGTCAGAGCTTGTCTGTCTGTCTGTCACCAAGAGAACTCAAAAAGTTATAGGCGGATCATTATGAAATTTACAGGGAATGTTTGGTAGGTAGCTATGTTAGGTGGAATAGACGATCAACTTTTGATGAAGATGCGTTCAACGAAATGTTAGTCTGTTGGCCTGTTTTATTCCTAGTAGCATCAAAAAGTTCTGAACGAACCTTCATGATGCTTGCAAAAATGGTTTCTGTCGGGGTGGACAAATGACCAAATTTTGATTTCAAGACCAATTTGCATTTTTCGTTACCATTGCCCTGCATGGAGGAGATATACGCTCTCAGAATGCTTTTCTCTTTACAATCCCGATTACTTATTATGGAGTTTTGAAGTAGCTAAAAATGAGAAATGCGATCCTTCATGATGTAGCTACTTGAATGATTAATGCTCTTCATTTGTGAACCTTTGGTTCTTAGCGAAGATCATTCACTGGATCAAGTTTGTAACGTGAATTAATTTATGCAGTAATAAGAAATAAGTACCATTACTATTAAAAAATGAGTACCATTACAATTGCTACAATTACAGGTACAGCGTGGCTAATAAAGAAGAAGCATCGCTGCTGAGACGGGTGTGTCCAGCCCCCTCTGTTAGGAGGCTGGCGTACAACTGTAATAGCTCTGGAGAATACACCGTCTGTTATCTGCTGCCCGCAAGCGTGTGGCTGCTGGCCACTCTTCAGACGCTTCCACTCCTCCAGAGGTGTTTGTACTTGCGTGTGCAGTGTTTCATCCAGTTTGCTACTTGTGTTTTTTCTCTCGTTTGGTAAGATTATATGATGTCAATCCGCAGGAGAACTCAGCTGGCGAGTGCTTTATAAGTAGCACTTCTTGGTTGGTAATTGTAGATAAATGAGTGAACGATTCTGCTCTGCTCATCATCTGCAAGCACCCTTCTCTTCAAGTGACAGAAATAGTAACTGCAATGGAAAACAAAAAAATTAATGTACCAGTTGCTACTAAACGCGCCTGCGCTTTTTGGCTTAGTTGCAAGCGTAGTCGGTTGCAGACTAGCGTAGGGTAAGTGTGTCTGCTGCTGGCTATTGTTTTTTGCCTATTTGAGCTACTTTGAAATGCCTCCAGGTGAGGTTTTTTCATATGTAAAATTTAACGCCGTGATAATTTGACACCTAGCGTGCTAAATTTAGTTCACTATTATTACTGATACTTAAATTCATCTACAAACTACTCTGATCTAAAGCTCTTCCCTGTGACTATGAAACAAATGACCTATTTGTAATTCTCCATTCAAACTTACAGCTGTCATAGACGAGAACGCATTCATCATTTGGCGATGTACATAAGCGACTAACGCTGCTGCTTCGATGGAAAACAATTTAAATTTTAATATTGCATATTCAACGATTTTTAATTCAGTGCTGATGTGTCGCTAAGGGTTGTATGTTTAGCCGATTCTATGTTCCGAACGTCCTGACTCGGTCGTTGCTTTAGGGCTTGTACTACTCAATTGCATAAGTCCCTTTGGACACTTGTTATTTGAGTCTGTGTTTAGTCTCTTCCAATCATGCATCTCTTCTCTTGTGTATGCAACTGGCAAGTTGAGAGTTTTTTATAACTATGATACGTGTAATTTTTGTTACATTTTCTTTTTCACATTTTGTCGTCTGTTTTGTCTTCGACTTACGATGATGGTTATTCTTAGTGTAGCATTACCTGCCTTGTTTTAAAGTGTAACTTCTTGTGCTGCTGCGTTTCCTGACGGGGGCAACATCTGATCTGGTCAGGCCTAGGTCCCGTACCCAACGTTTGTCGTAAACCACAAGCTTGGCATTTGTTACCGCTTGCATACATGCTGTACTAATGGTAGCAGCGAGTGTAAGCTTTGTCCAAAATTACCTGACTTGTGTTACTGCAGGCTACCTACGTCAATTTTCTGCAAGATCGCCAACAATTTCTAGAAAATCAGTTCTTGATCGTATGCTCGTAACATGGAAGATGTCGAAACTAGCTTCGTCATTGACCTTTTCAGCCTGAATGGTTGAAGGAAGCGTTGCAGACGTAAGAGAGCATAATATTCCTTGTTTTCCATGGCCATTTAGCCTGACACACGGCGTATATCTATAGCGTGGGGTCGGACACACTGCTTATATTGATGGCTCGCACTAGTAGATAGGTACGCTGTATTAAATCGTCTCGGTATCTGCCGCACCTGACCTATTACCTGACTCCTGTGTCGATAACTTTACTCTCGGTCCCAAGGATTACGATAAACGTTGCGTATAGGATGAACCACAGCCAGCAGTGTATCCTGTTTGTATCATATAAAAGTTGCTTTTGCTATCATAGCATTGCTCTCAGTTGCCATATGAAGAATATGAAGGACATTGTACATTGGAACACTAGTGACTCGATGCTTGTTGGGACGGCGTGTGTGGTTTCTATGAGTCTGTGCTTCCTCGGGTCTTAGGATAGTTGAAGCAACGATCCGTATGCAAAACCTTGGGCCACAGGTCCTCCAGAGTGCGCAAGCCTCTGCCACAGCAACCATGACCCATCGGTCATCAAGAGTGTGTAGCCTTGAGGCGGGCTATTAAGTTGTTTGAGGGTCTTACAGATGACAAATTTGCCTGGATGACGGAGAGTACCACAATATTAGCTATTTCACGTCTCTATTCGACTTAATGCTTGTGCTTTCTGTATTTGCACTACTGTTTTTGAGAGTAACTATTTAGTGATATTTTCACAGTATGCCACGATTTTAGGTGATCCATTTCTTAATGGAAGCGTATCTGTTATTGTTTTGTTTGCTCAGGATTGCATCTTCCTGCTGTACAAAATGGCCCACTTTAACTAGACTCTACTCGGCCACACTTACTGTTGATCCTTGCTGGAGTTGCTCCATCTCACCATAGCTCTATAACTCGGTAATTATTTACATTTTATTTTACGTCGTGATTTTGTTCTCTTCTGTCTCTGCTTTTTGACACTTCTGAAGCAATGACTCGGCGGCTGGCTTGGATAGTGGCGCTTTTGTTCATTTCATCGAAGCTCATTGCAATTGTTGGTCACTTGCTTGGCATTGATTTCTTGCCGTTGTTAGGTTGTCGATCGCAGTCATTAGTTGGTGTATTTATTGGAGTTTCACTAGGAACGCAGGCGTTCCGTTGCTTCGGTTTGTACTTGTACTTGGTGAGTGGCACCTGTTTCAGTTAATATCAGGTCATGGTGAATTCCTATTTCATCTGGGTTTCCCTATATTATCGACAAGCTGTACTTGTTCCGTCGCTCGCTTCCAACATGGCGGTTCGTATTCCAAGAACTTTTTTTGATTTCTATAGGTAACCATGGCAATTTTCGTAGTCTCTTGCTTTATTTAGTGTCAATCTCCTGTCATCCTTTCATATAGTTGCCGTAATGCTATTTTTCATCGCTTAGCAAAACACGGCGTGCAGACTCTGAACTCGAAGAAGCGCTCGACCATGACTTTGCCGAATTTACTGCAATAAATGCAAATCATGTCCAGTTACACCTGTCGTGTTCTGGAAATTCTTTCCTTACATCTCTCCTAAAGCAGAGACTGATAATTGTGTATGGGAAGTGCCTAACATACTGGGTTTCCCTTTAGGATGTTCTTCTGTTTTTGCTTTCTCCGTGGGCGATGCTCGTCTTGGCATTTTCTGCACCACTGACTTTGCCGCTGATGCTCTACTTGACTTAAAATTACTACTACTAGTTGGGATGGTTGTTATGAGTAGTTTGCTTGCATGAGTACGGTAGATTGCTCCCGCCACAAATGGGTCTTTTCAGGTCGTTGTTTGCACCTAAAACGTTGCGTCGCTTCAACAAGTTGTCACCGTTTAAGTTCTCGGCAGCACCGAGTCACAAGCCGACGAAGTCGTTGTAGCTACTTGCTGACCGCACACCGCACGTCTCCCTTCGCCCTGCCTCTTGCTCCATACCTAGAGCAATTCTTATTTATAAAGCCTTGGTCTCTCTTGCAATCTTGGTTTTGTTGTTATGGCTGTTGGGTGCTGCTCCTGACCGTTTTGAAGTTGTTGGGTAGATTGGCTAGTGTTACCTGTTTACATTGGAAACTCTTCAAAACAAGGAATAATACTAATGCTTATGGCTTCTGTGTGGTAAGAAGATATGGTGCATTCACTGTACATTGTATAAAATTTAGCCGATCGTGTGCTTGAGCCTAAAAGCTACATTCTTGTAGGTTCCATCGAACAGTTTCCGTTAATTGATATTGATGATAGGTCAAAAATCCTAATGACGTCCCAGTAAGCCTCATTAGACGTTTGCTTAGTTACTCAAGTTGCCCACTCATTTGGTGAAGCGTCATGCTAGATAAACTCTCATCCTGTAGTCTTGCTTCACTTTCGATCTGTTGTTGCCTTATATAGAGACATCGGAATCGACTGTGAAATGTAATATACAGTTTTTAAAGAGTTCAAATCTTATTCTAGTACTATTTCTATAGTGTATAGAAGTACTCTCATAGAGAAGGTGTTTGATGCGGTACGTGTGATGATTCTGTGTGCGATTTTCTATTATGCTCCCCACCGTTCTAAGTAGCCTATCTTCTTCTGCTGCACTCCTTTTCTCGCTTGCCATTGTATTCACGCGTTCCTAAGTAATGACTGTCGTAGTGATGTTTTTATAACTTCAGTATGTTGCTGACGCTTATGGATCGCTTAACTCTAAACTGACTGCCTCGTCTCCTCCGTGGAGGGAGTTTCAAAGAATGCTGCACCTGCCAGAAGCCGATATGTAGTTGAAGAATTGTGTGGTCAAAGTCTGTTAGAACATGATGGTTGCTTTACTTCCATGGGTCTGTCTCATTCACAGCTGTTGGTTTCACTGAGAGCAACGCGTCATTGTTTTCTCACTCACATTGCGGGCTTGAGTTAACTGTGAAACTTGATGATGATGATGATAATAATAATTATAATGTTAATAGTAACGCTTATATTATCGTTTATGATGCACTTCATTCATTATATGATAGTCCCGTAGCTCCAAATCTGATCTGGTTATTGTAATTCTGCAGAATCTCTGTTCCTCTAAGCCCTGATTTTACAATTATCTACAAGTGACCGAGGACTCATTACTCACAATGCACAGAAGCTATAACTGTCATTGGACTGCACTGCTAATTGCTAACATTGCTGCAGCGGTTGCAAACGTGAGCAGGTTACACTATTTGAATACTTTGTCCAGCTCCATGTTCACTGCGGCCGGCTCTGTAGCGACCCAGAAAATTGGTGAGGATTCTTCGTTAGAATTCATCCTAATATACACAAGAAGTTTTGGATGCTAAGCCTTGCGAAGGCTAGGAAATCTTCACTTAGTGAGCAGTAATATATTACCGTACGTTGCTAAACGAAACTCAAGATATCTATACCTAGAGCAGGCATTGCAGAAACGGCTTCGTTAGCTGCGATAGTTGATCTAAGGGTAGTGTTCTTATTTGATGCCCAGTGGTAATATTTTACTGCACAGTAGTTACCTACTTAACATAAGGCAATTTCATCACTATTCCTGTCCGACTGCGGGTTGGAGGGTGTGTGCAAACTTCTCCAATTTCTGCTCTGAGCATCAGTGGAAACTAACTCGATGCACCGCTATAGGAATGGCAGAGGCTGCCCTGGCGTGCCAGATCTGTTATATGCTATTTGCAAGCCTCGCGACTGTGCGCAGTGTCAGCCTTCAGTCTAACTGTAGCTCGTGTTGCTGCTGCTGCTCGCCTAGTTACACACACGACGGAGATTTGTCCCTGGAACTCTCCATTGGCCACATATTTTCGTGAAAGCGGGCTTAGGTAGACGTTGTAGTCAGCTTTCAAATTTAAACCTTCCGGCAGAACTGCCCACCCAAATGGAAGTCACTGAATAATGTGCATCACGAACGGAACTGTTGTTGTCTTTTCGAAGCGCTAAGAACCCGTTCTTCTTGTATAACTGCTACCAATAGAGCAGCTAAGTCCTTCAGGCCATCGTTTGCCAGTAAAGGGTGTTGCATTAATACACGTTCGCTCTGTAAGCCATCACATTATGTATGTTAAGTTTACAGTTGCTGCATGCTTGCTTGCTTGCTACACGCTTGGACGGTGTGTGCATGTGTTTGGGAGAAGACGGCTTTTTAAGTAATTTAAATTCCTACCTTTGCTAATTCTTCATCTTGTACATTTGGAAGCACTTATTATTATCATTATTATTAGACTAGTATTTGGTGTGTGCGTGTTATTTTTTGGCGTGTATGCGTGCGTGCGTGTGTATGTGTGTATACGACGCGCGATGTGGCTCCCCTATACATATATATCTTGGGAAGTGCGATGGCGGTGCACAGCACGTGCGGTGTTTTGGTGCGTGGGCTGTGGAGGGGAATGCTGCTGTTGCTGGGACCCTGAGCTGTGACTCGACGTGCCCGGTCCGTCTGTCCTCGTCCACGACTTTGAATTGAGTGCTGGCAGCATTGTCTATGTCTGCTGTACGTACCAGTGCGTCATCAAAAGAGAAACAACCAATGTGATCTTTTCATGGCGCTCCACCCGCCCATCATCTGGGGTTCGTGGAATTATTATGTAGGTGCCAACAGCCATAGTCGACGTCATTCACTTCAGTTTGACTCTCATTCGTAATGAAATGAATATGACCAGACGTGGTAGCTTAGATTTTTCGCAGCATTGGAAAGATAATCTTTTAGCTCCCGAGGCACACCTGCGTTAGAGTAATTATGTACTGATGAACAACGTTGACAATGCCGCTCGCTTACAGTATGATTCCAAGGACGCCATGCATTTTCAAGACATTTTCGATGTCAGATGTTGCAGCGCTGGTACTCAAAATAAGTTGGTGAGCAAATATCCAACGTCTCAGTTCAATGCCTAAGCAACTTGTTTTAAAGTTCTTGTCACCGTTTAGGGCTCGACAGCGGAGGTGACCTTCGACGGTAGCTCATGTGCCCCAGTTGTGCACATGCCGCCCCCCCCCATTTCACGCTCCCCACTACTGCTGCCGTGCTGCAGACCGCCACGCTCTCGCACACCGGACGAGTGTTTGTCTCTCTAGCAGATTGTGGATTATTGGGGGATCTGATTCTCCTTCTATCGGTGTGTTATTGCACGCTTCAGCTCTCCTCTACGTATACGAGGAGCTGCGTAAGATCACTGTACTATAGTACTATGCGTCCTAGTTATTTCATGATCTACCTGTAAAGAAGACTTATAGAGATCTAAGGTCGGTGTGATCCTATTCGTTAGCTTCATCAGTCCGTACGTATCTCTTTGCAGAATTATTCATAAAGATTGTTCTCTTTCAGCTTCTGTTCAGATAACTCTGTCGTTACCAGTGTACGAGATCTATATACTTTAGACGCTGTCGATGAGTTAATGTTTTTTAGGTATTTTTACGTTTTCTTTTTTAGATATTTCTTCAGTAAAGATTGAAAACGGATGCTATTCCTTCACCTTGCGTAAAACGTATCAGTCACAACAAATCATTATTTATGCATACGTTAATTGGTCTGTTATTACCTTCTTCCTCGACCGTTATTATTCTGACTTTAGACGGGTTACCTTAGTCTTCAACATCCCATAGCCCTGAGGGGTATATTCTGGCGGTCCCTTTCCCTGTCACAAGATATGTGGGCCTCACGAACCCAGGGACAATTCCGAGTGTCTCTTCCACAGGAGATGCTGCAGTTGTCGCAGTTCATGCTGATGAAGTTGGTTATGTAAAGTTGGGTAGGTTCTCGATATTTCCTCGTCTGTATCGGAGGGTAGGCCGCCGGATGGTGGTAAGCCCCCCGTCTTTTGAGATTCCTATCTGCTCCCGTGTGGAGGGCCACGGCAGGGGCCCGTCGCAGGGATATTTCTTTCTTCTGTCTTCTTCTCTTAACGTTTCCTGCCCTGTGCCGCATGGCTAGGCACATTCATTTGGCTGAGCCGTGTAGGGTTAGAGATGCTCGCGCCTTATTTCCTGTCAGGTAGGCTATGGTGCACCCGACAAATTTGAGACAGAATTCACGCGAGTGCGCCGTCACTAAAGACCCAGCAGAAATGCTGAGACAAAATATTTGACCTTCGCCTCGATACGGCTTAGACACCCGGCGGTAGCAAACCTCGTTGCTAATCTATAGCCTTGCAACGTATTATTTTATTTCCTCTATTTTTCATATCATTTTCAGTAGACTCGTGACCAAGAGTTTCACAGTCACCTCTGGTGTGTTGCTCTTTAGGTGGTCGTTATACTCACTCCATCGGCAATGCCGGATCTCGTAAAGCAGATGACGCGCTTGCCGCGCCGCTTTGTGCAAATCAAACAAGTCTCTGTCTTCACAAATATATTCAAATTAGTTTGAACTATCATTTGCTCGGAGGAAATCTAATTAAGGACTTATTTTCTGTTCAAATACCTTAACCTTCGATTGCTATCGCGCCTTGGCGACTGTGAGCAGCCGTAGAGTCGAGGTGAACTGTAAACGTTGAACATGGGAAACGAACTGTGCCGGCGCCTAAAGGGGTATGGGTTGTGAGAGGGTTTGAGCCCCTATAAATGATGCCAGGCCTCGTTGGGCCCCGAATATTGGTACCATTTAACCATCATGCATGTATGTATATATTGTGAAGCCCCTCCACGTTCAACTCCTATCCAAATTTACTCACCCCGCCATTGAATACGAAATGCGCCACAGGTGCAGTGGCGCCAGAGATGGGATGGCGTTCGGAACTTCGGACGACTGCGCTGGCTCTGCTTTGTTGAGTCAGATTTCTTTTCAGATATTACTGGTAACTCTCGACTACTGCTGAGACTTGCAATAGATCAGTGCTACTTAGTGAAAAAGTTTCTAGCAGTTTCAAGCGTTCATACTTGAGTTGCATTAAGACCTTCAGCACGATTGAAGCACACGAGACTAAAGGCCTCTGCACACGTACGACTTTCGTTGCCGCTAGAGGCTTTGAAGCAACTCAACTTATCCGACTGCGTAGACGTGGCCGTGACTTCAGCATGACGTCTATGAACATCGTGCTGTAATTCTTAAAATACCAATCGNGTCGTACTCAATTACAAAAAATCCATAAAAATGCAAAAGAAAAAATCTATAAAGAAGTCATTTCTAACTTTTGCCTACGATAAGGAAGTGGAACGCATTTTGCATAGTCAGTGTTGTTTAGTAATAAATACGGTACGTTAATTGGTCTGTTATTACCTTCTTCCTCGACCGTTATTATTCTGACTTTACACATGTTACCCGAGTCTTGAACATCCCATAGCCCTGAGGGGTATATTCTGGCGGTCCCTTTCCTTGTCAATATATATATATATATATATATCGTCGTATATTTTGGAAGCAGCTTCTCACTTATGCATGTTTTATTAAAAACTAGTAAATATCTCATTAACGCTGATCTTTCTGTCGCCTTTAATAAAACATATATATATATATATATGGGCCTCACGAACCCAGGGACAATTCCGAGTGTCTCTTCCACAGGAGATGTTGCAGTTGTCGCAGTTCATGCTGATGAAGTTGGTTTTGTAAAGTTAGGTAGGTTCTCGATATTTCCTCGTCTGTATCGGAGGGTAGGCCGCCGAATGGTGGTAAGCCCCCCGTCTTTTAAGATTCCTATCTGCTCCCTTGTGGAGGGCCACGGCAGGGGCCCGTCGCAGGGATATTTCTTTCTTTTGTCTTCTTCTTTTAACGTTTCCTGCCCTGTGCAGCATAGCTAGGCCCATTCATTCGGCCGAGCCGTGTAGGGTTAGAGATGCTCGCGCCTTATTTATTTCCTGTCAGGCTATGGTGCATCAGACAAATTTGAGACCGAATTCACGCGATTGCGCCGTCACTAGAGACCCAGCAGAAATGCCGAGACAAAATATTTGACCTTCGCCTCGATTCGGCTTAGAAACCCTGCGCTAGCAAACCTCGTTGCTAATCTATAGCCTTCAAACGTATTCTTTTATTTCCTCATTTTCAGTACACTCGTGACTAAGAGTTTCACAGTCACCTCTGGTGTGGTGTTCTGTAGGTGGCCGTTATAATCACGCCATCGGCAACGCCGAATCTCCTGAAGCAGATGATTCACTTGCCGCGTCGCTCTGTGTTAGTGCAAATCAAACAAGTCTCTGTCTTCACAAATATATTCAAATTAGTTTGAACTATCATTGGCCCGAAGGAAATCTAATTAAGGACTTATTTTCTTTTCAAATACCTTAACCTTCGATTGCTAGCGCCCCTTGGCGACTGTAAGCAGCCGTAGAGTCGAGGTGAACTGTAAACGTTGAACATGGGGAACGAACTGTGCCGGCGCCTAGAGGGGTATGGGTTGTGAGAGGGTTTGAGCCTCTATAAATGAGGCCAGCCCTCGTTGTGCCCCGAATATTAGTACCATATAACCATGATGCATGTATGTATATATTGTGAAGCCCCTCCACGTTCAACTCCTATCCAAATTTACTCACCTCGCCATTTAATACGAATTGCGCCACAGGTGCAGCGGCGCCAGAGATGGGATGCCGTTCGGAACTTCGGACGACTGCGCTGGCTCTGCTTTGTTGAGTCTGATTTCTTTCCAGATATTACTGGTAACTCTCGACTACTGCTGAGACTTGCAATAGATCAATGCTACTTAGTGAAAAAGTTTCTAGTCGTTTCAAGCGTTCATACTTGAGTTGCTTTAAGACCTTCAGCACGATTGAAGCACACGAGACTTACTCATGACTATCTGCGGACGAGGCACCCGCAACCCTGTTGCGGCGACTGCTTCGTACCTCTCATCATCTTGCATCTGATGGCCGAGTGTCCCACCTTCTCCAACGATCGGAGGGACTGCTATCCGGACCTGCATGGTCTGGTTGCTGACTCCAGCCTTCGAGGAATGCTTTCTGAAGGACCTCGCTGCCAATTTAACAGAAATGCCCGTAAGACTTTTCTTACCAGATGTAACCTCTGTCACAAACTGTTATGAATCCATCACGATCAATGCTATCGTCAGCTACGGCTCTGCCCTTTTCTTTGTGAATTACATTACTATTTGTAAAACTAACAATAATTTCCTTTTTACAACTACTATTAATATAAAATGAGACATATTCCGCGCCCTAGCGGCGCACGAGCCTGTGGTAAAATACAGGAATAGTTCGGCGCGATATAGGCAGTGTGCCAGTGAAGCTCTAGTAAAACTTCTACTACTACTACTACTACTCAGCACGATTGAAAGTGTCGAAAGCAACGATCTCGTCTGGAGCTTCGAATGAGTGGGCTTGGCTTAGATTCACTTCGACGAGCCGCTAACCGAACGGACTCGCTATAGAAACTAACTACAGTTAGAAGCAAAATTATTACGAACTAAACGTACCAGAAATTTGTTGCATTCACAGCCCTATGGTCACCTGTGCTACGCGAGTGTCGTCCATTCTCAAACAAACTGCTGACCTGATCTTCACCAAAAGTTGATCATCTCTTATTGGTAACACGCCGAACAATCTCTGTAAATTTGGTAAAAATCCGTTCATAACTAGTTGAGTTACCATTTTGGCAAACGTTACTTGTTGACAAACAAACGGTCAAACTGAATGAAAACATAATCTCCTTGGCGGAGGCAATAACAGTAATACATACATAATAATTTATTTCGTGTTACGTTAGACCCAAGAAGCGTTATGACTGCAAGACTCCTCGGTTGTGGCATTCTTCTGTTTCGGGAGGTGGGCCGCAGATCGAGCGGGCCGACCTATGCCGCTGGGCTTCAACATTCTCCCATGCGGAGGTCACGGAAAGGACCGTCTGTCTACTCGGGCGTTTCTTTCTTCTCTTTTAGTTTCTTTCCCCTGTGCGGCGTAGCTGAGCGACAGCGTTCAGCCGCGCCCGGGGGTTGGAGATGCACAACTTGCGCCTTTTTCCTGTTAGTAGCGCACTGTCCACTATGAGATCTCCCGGCAGAAAAGCTGAGACAAAAATAATTGATAATTTAAAAGGAGACATGCCTTGCGTCCTAATGGCGCTCGAGCCTGTGTTAAACCACAGGAATAGTTCGGTGCGATATAGACATTGTGCCCCTGATGCGCTCGTAAAGTTTGTACTGCTACTACAAAAATGATTGGATAATATAGCTGGCAGTTGACGGACCAACAGGCCTATTCGGAGAGAGCAGACGGGACGTAAGCTTCTGCCCCTCTATGAGCTATTACCATTATGTCCTTATGACTTAGATGCTTGGGGAAGAACAGAAGAAAAAACCCTGCGATCATTCAAAAACCGGTGCCAAAAATTGCATTGCTGAGGACTCGGCAGTTGCAGCACTAGCTCATCGTTCACGTACGGTATATCTTGCACACAAGATACTAGACATTGATTTGCTTTATCCATGCATGTCTTACAAAATGCGGCATTATTCTAATACGATACGTCTGACTGCATTCTATACGGAAGCTTAAGGCAGTGAAACTCCTAACGCATACACGGGCATGTTATCCTAGTTTCGGGAGG
>LQNS02278099.1:4001889-4013150 GCA_001587735.2 Parhyale hawaiensis | reverse complement strand
TTGTTCGCTGTTTACGAGAATCCTAGCAGTAGGTTGGAGGTTTCAGAATCCATTCAGTGTGATTTGGAGGTGATTGATTCCTGGTGTAGGTGGGGCTGTGATTGAATTCTTTCCATCATACATACTGCCGTAGGTTGGAGAGCCTTAACTTTAGAGTTATGTAATATTAATCATTATAGTCCTTGTGGAGATGAACAGCCTGCAGCATTGCACGATCTCATCCGAAGACACTCTGACTTTGATCCCGGAGCGCGCAGCATGAACTTACATACGACTGTCGGATATACATCCTCGCTTTTATGTATTACAGCAAGTATTGACGTTTCCGTCTCTTACGCAAGGCGGGTATTCCGCGAACTTTGAGATTTAACCCTATTCACGCCAGGATGCGTAGCTTTCCTAAAGAGTTTTCTGTCCTACTGTAATCCCACGGAGGGAAATCTTTGCAGCGTGTCAACATAGGATGGCTAAGATAGGGTTACGGTGCTGGTCATTGACCGGCGAAGTTAAAACTTCGAAGCTTGCCTTGTCTGGAACTTCGACAAGAGCATTGACTTTGCTATTTGGGACCCTCTTGCAAGTGTTAAAAAAACCAATTCATTTACGTTGAACCTGCTGAAAGTTCCATGTTATAGAACAAGATCGAGTTTCTCGAAGTTTCCAGGGTAACTGGCTCCTCTTGCTGATCCACTAAGAAAATAAAAGAAAATAAACCTGTTCAGACTTGTTCATCCCCTAAATGCAAAGTTCTGGCACACCCCCCCCCCCCACCTGAAACTCAATTCAAGGGGTTGTGAAGCAGCGCATCTGTCAGAAGTTCCGGACAAGTCAGGCCTCGAAATCAAAATCTTAATTTGTCTAGTCAATCGAACGCACTCTTAACACGTTGACTGACGAGTAGGTTTTCTAGAAATGTGTGATTGGGCCAATATCGCACATTTGCCTAAAATGTAAATTAGTCAATCGAACGCAGACTGACGAGTAGGTTTTCTAGAAATGTGCGATTGGGCCAATATCGCACATATGCCTAAAATGTAATTATATACACTACAAGATATCTCCCTTTGATTTCAGTATTCTTTCATCATTGTGTGTTTTGAATAAGCGCGTAAAAAAAATCTCATTTGCACTGTGTGGGCTTGTCGACATATGTTGCTGTGGGTATCCAGACAAACCTGCTGAACCTGTTACATGCCTTGCAGCAATTCTCGAATAAAATGAATTTTGTATATTTTATGTGCATAATACTATGCATTGAGCATTAGAGTTATTGCACGTTTGTTTCTTGTTATATTATGTAAGGATATAAATGATTCATGTAATCAATACAATTTTAGCAAGTGTTGATTGTTTTGAAAAGAATATTCGTGTTTTGAAAGGCGATTTGTCAAATTGTCGATATATATAATTTTTTAGTTTCTTACTTTTTTAGTTTAGTAAAAAAATATATTTTCTGATATTTGTTATACCATTTAGCTGCTGGAACTAATTTTGTTGTGCGATTTGAAATTGTATGAATAAAATAAACTTTCTTCATTTGTAGAATTTTCTCGCATCTAGATATACCAACCGCCACGTTTAAAAGAATGGACTTCCACAAGGCGCCACTGGTACTTAGCGCCATAGAAATAACATAGGATGTATACAAGGATTGTGGGCGGCCTTCCAAATAAACAGCTAGCCGTCAACAAATATTGTTGACGTGACCTCATTGACAACTGCCCCGTCAACAGTATTTGTTGCTTTGGAAGTCTACGGGTTTATGTGTCACTTCCGTAAACATGGGACATTGAAGGACGACCTCAGGGCCGTGGTCCCTCAATATGTTTCGCTGCGCGCAGACTCGTCTCAAGTAACACAAGAACATATCAGGGAACGAAAAGATAAACCTTAGAGTCTTCTCAGTTTAAAACAAACTGCAACAGGATTACTAAGCGAAAAGGTACATCTTATAGTCACTTTAATGTAAAACAAACATTTACAGTTTTAATTAATTAAGTGCAGAACGACAATAACTATATTCTCTAGTAGGAGCTGCGATCGTCATAACTCTTTTTCTCTGAACAAGAGCCCCTATAGGTGAATGAGCTCTGACTCAGATACTAATGAGAAACCAGTAGCCCCAAAACCTCCACTTTATCTAGAGTTTACTATCTAATATAATTTTCACTAACAATAGTATTGCTACTAAACTACTTAATGCCTAACTGTGTTTCACATTCTAATGGGAAAAATCCTTATCGCATTGTACTTTCTCTATATAGAATTCACCTAATACGAGTATTAACAGATATCATAATGAAGGTCTAAAAAAAACTCATCAACAGACATCATAACAAATTAAAAAAAAACAATAACAACAAGAGCAAAAGCGGGCTTAGTGGTAGCGCTACAGGTCGGGCGACATAACTACCGATCATATTTATAGCCTCTTCCCTGCAAGTTCTAAGCATGTAATTTTCCTTTCAATTTCTTCTACTTCCGCCATCAATCGGTGTTGCCTTTGTGCTTCACGCGCCAACATGGCGGCTGTTTCTCTAGCTCTCTCCGCCTTCCGCTCTGCATGTCGCTTAGCGCCCTCCCTCGCTAGGCCTTTCTCCCGCTGTTTCCGCTCCTCCGGTGTCATGCTTTTGTATTGTTGTTTTGTTAAGCGGTTCCTCCTTTGGGCCTTGAAGGATGGTGCGCTGGTGTTTG
Source organism: Parhyale hawaiensis (assembly GCA_001587735.2). Taxonomy (NCBI): domain Eukaryota; kingdom Metazoa; phylum Arthropoda; class Malacostraca; order Amphipoda; family Hyalidae; genus Parhyale; species Parhyale hawaiensis. Next base: position 4,010,456 of record LQNS02278099.1, on the reverse strand, counting down.
ATGAAACTTCTTGGCTGCGCACGGTTCCGCCTAAATCAAAGCTGCCTGGAGAGCGCAGTGCACTCCTGTACAGCTCGTCAGCGAGTGCATGTCCTGAAGTGTTGCCGTGATGTACATTTCCCTCCGAATATAAAGGTGGATCTCTTGAGGACGGTACTGACTCGAAATAATATTGATCAGGTGTAGCTCCAATTAGGTTGTCGTCAGGGCCGTCAACGTAAAGGGTCGGATCGTCTAGGTCCAAATTGAATGGACCGCTTCCGCGTTCAGCATCGTGTACGTCACCGTAACATCCCTCCGAGTAGTCATGTGATGGTCCAGCTTGTGTCTGGCCGTAGGGGCTCTGGGGTTCGGTGCCACCAGCGCCTTCGTTGCAGAAATTTTGGAAATGGGCATGTGAGTCGGTGACTGGGCCAAAGAGCTCCCCACGGCCGCCTGAGGGTGGCCCGGCAGCTCCTGAACTTGGGAAAGCAGATGGGGACCATTGAAAGTTCTCTCGGATCTGATCAGGACCTCGCGTCGGTGTCCCTCCATGGAGCCCAAACGGTGACCAACCTTCCTCATCCCACGTCCCCTGTAAAATCACGAATAGTGTTATTCAAGATGAGTTAGGCTGGCAACACTGCCTTGTTAGAAGCTCAACGAAACCTTCTTGTGGGGAAGAAAGCAGTTGAAAAACCGAGGAAGTTTATGCTTCATCTCTAATTGCTGCAATTAACTACCTCCGCCAAGGAGGTTATATTTTCGTCGAATTTGTCTATCTTTTTGTTTGTTTGTCCGTCTGTCTGCCTGTCTGATACCAAAATACCCCAGAAAGTTGTGGACGGATCTTAACGAAATTTACCTCTTTGCCTCTTTCATTCTTAATGCCATAACGTAAAAAGTTATGGAATGATTCTTAGGAAATTTGCATAAATTTGTAAGTATAACACGAAGAGCGAATAACCAAAATATTGTGACGATTTATACATTCGTTTGTTTGTTTATCTCTGTGTTTGACTTTATGCTTCTCAGTAAAATAACTCATAAATTTATGAACGGATCCTTATCAAATTTACAAGACTTGTTAGTTATGTTGAAAGACGTAAATGGTTAACTTTTAGGGATGATCAGTTGGTTTGTTTGTGTGTTCATTAATGTTTGTAAGAATGTTTGTTAGAAGTACAACTCGAAAAATTATGGACGGAAAAACTGTTACTACGATCAACAGCCACAAATGATTAGATTTTGGTGTTGATAAAAAGGAATTCAGAGTTTCAGGACCAATTTGAAGTTTTCAGTACCCTTACTTGGCGGCGGTATGCGCTCTCAGAGTGATCTAGTAGTAGGAGAATAGTAAAAATGCTGCGACCGTGAAGCCAATAATAATAATAATGTAATTGCTTGCTCTATTACTTCCTTATTACACCATACCAGGCACAACAGGGCGCCCTGAAAGACTTCGAGCCAATATTGTGCTGACCCTTACGTTATTTCTGACCCTCGATGGCGTTCCCTTCACCCATTTCTAACTTCGTAAAAAGCACATATGATGGGCATAAATAAATTTTAAGCTCCAGGGCCAGAATTTTTTCTATGAAAAACCAACAAAGGAAAACTATAAAGTTAGCAAGCATTTTGAAAACTCATATCTATTGTGATGTATAGTTGCATGCAGTGCATCACTCAAAGCAATAGATATGAAGTCACTGTGGCGTCGCAACTTTAAAAATCAATATATTTTGCTACAGACTCACATATGATGCGTCTGGTTTATCGGGCAAAATATTGGCATTTATTTTCTGATGAAGAAGGTTCTTGGAGAACAGAACAACAATCGTATTTATTCTTGAGATCAAAGCAAGTACAACAGCCCAATTCTGCATTTTCCATTTTAATTTTATTGAATAGTATCCACTAAAGTTGGCTTTTCCTTAACAAATCGCAAACGAAAATTAGATCGTAAATGTGAAGGCTTCAGTTGCTTCATAATTAATTCCTCTTATCTACTTTATGATGAACTGGTTATCTGCGATTTAAAGGCAGAAATTCAAACTCCGTGAACTACGAGAAGCATAAGGAGGGTTAACATCACTGAGCTGTACTCCATGCGGTAAATTAATGTACTCACTGGGCAGACTGTGTTCTCCAAGCGGCTTGCACTGCTGCCTAAACTATCTCCACCGACAGGACAAACAGGGTTCCATGATTTACCGTAGAATGAGTTCCCGAGGGTGTCATCGGCGCTCCCAAGATTGTCTCCACCGGCAGGAAACGTAGGGTAGAGATAGCTGCAATCCTTCGGGAGGTAAGCAGGGGGAGAGGTTGTTACACCTGTGCCTTTGGCAGTGTGGCACCGTGTGCCGCCTTCAGGATGTCCACTCTTAGTGGCCACACCAGAGTTAAACAGCAAGTCATCTCGCTGGGGAGTCAGGTGTGACTCCGCGTAATGAACCGAAGACCTAGGGACTGCCTCAGGGAGAGGGAGCAAAACTTCTGCTGCTAGCTCCCGCGGTCCATGAACTTCATCAGTGGGATACAAGGTGATGCCGCCAAACCCTGGCTGCTGAAATTGGGTGGGACAGTCCATTATAGGAGAGAGTGGCTGCACTGGAATGCCGTCCATGATTTCATTAAGCCAAGTATCTTCATCCTGAGAATCCTTATAGTTTCTGCTATTCAGTGAGACTGCCATCACGGGATCACAATCAGCTGTCACTGTTGCACTGGAAAATGAGTTTCTTCTCGCACCGTTGCTGCAGACACTTGTTGGAACACTGTTAGGCGTAGGAGCTGAAGAACCGCTTCTAACTTCACTTTTTCATTACACAGAAAAAGTTTGAGCAGGTGGGCAATATTTATACCGTTGGGACACTATTTGCATCCCTTTTTCACGACACAGGAACAGTTAGTGCCTGAAGAGGTGCAGCTAGTGCTAGCGGAATGTTGCTCACTCCTCTCCAATAGTTTGACAAGCGGCTTCTGTACTGCACGCTAGGACTACCTCGAGTTAAGTGAATGCTTAGGACTGGGCGAGGTCCAATTTGTAGGTATCGGAGACAGGAAGACAGGAAGATGCATTTCCAGAAACGTGCAAGAGATTAGCTTATCAGAACGTTTGTGATTAGGACGCGCTTGAGGAGAGTGCAAGCATCAGACGTATTTGGTATCACTCTATCACTCGTAATACTCGTACTGTGTACGTAACCGCACAGAGCTGCAATGTTGTCAGCACCAGACATTATTTGCGTATCAAAATGCGCGGGCCTAATCTTTGCTACGCTCGAACGTGTAACCATGGCAACGCCAGGACGTGAAGTGTATAGCGCGAAGAAGATAAATGTATACATTGTTGGTCAATCCTATACAGATTTTTTTTTAATTACGATAGCTTACTGAGAATTGGGTTTAGCTGAAACTTTTACAAATTGCATTCCCTGTCCATCCTAAAGCCCTGTGCCCCCGTAACAATTTTTGTTGCTGTTGTAGTCTGACCATTTTAACAAACCAGTATACGGTCGCGGCCAAATTCCTCGAAAGCAGCGCCAATTTTGTGGGTATTTCTGAGATTTTTCTATATACAAGTAGTGGGCGGGGCTAAGATATGGGTCGAATAAAATCTTAGAAATACCAATAGAGTTGGCAACGCTATAGACGAATGTGACCACGGCCGAACTGCCTTGATAAAATGGTCAGACTATAGTAGCCTAGCGCCAACTCAACGAGTCCGACTGCCCAGTCGTGGCCGTGACTCCAGTATAAAGTCTACGGACATCGTTATCTAATTCTTAAAATAACAATCTTTGTGTACGTAAACTGCTCCGAGTTAGGAGCGTTGGTTGATAGTACATCATTGCTACTTGTTATGGGGTAAAAACTGCAGCAGCGGCTGAGATATTCGACAATTTTTTATAAAGTCAAATTTTAGGCGAGCTGCAGTCGGGCCGCGGCTATGTAACCGGACGAGTTGAGTTGCCTCTAGGCTGCTAGCGACAACGAAAGTGTTACGTGAGCATCGGGCCTAATAAGCTTTAGCTATGTAATTTAGTTGTTCTTGAAAGTTGAGAAGACGGTTAAGAAAAAACCGCACGTGAAACATTTTACTTGATGGTTACAAAGGAAATAGGACAAAATGTTAATGTCTTGTGAATTAGTCGTCATTTTCTGACACAAGACTGTGCAAGATGAAGACAGGCTTTTGCAGTAGTTTCTTCTCAAGCTTCTTGAAATTGAATTAACAGTAAAGGTAAAGTCAACTTAGACCGCACCCTCAACTGGGAAACCCACATGCACTGGTTTGTGCCGTGGATATAGGCCCACTGGCCCCAGAGGAGTAAGTGCGGCTGAAGTCGACCACGGGTCTCCAAGAACTATGGCGGAAGGTTCAAATGACCCGCAAACGCCGTCCCCCCAACCCCATCTTTGAGAAAGACAAATTATTTATTAAACTAAGAATATTTAAACTAACAAAAGTATCGACCTAAAAACATTGAAGTTTCGGGATGAGATTCCCATCTTCAGAACTAAGAAACTTAAAATCTAAATACAAGGATGTGAAAGTTTAAAACTAGAAATTTATTTTCATATACTAGCTGGGGACAGAGGTCAATGTTTTTAGGTCGACACATTTGTTAGAGAGAAAGACAAGTTCTGCCACGGCGTAGTGCATGCACACAATGTCGAGTCAGTACACATAGGTCAGCAAAGAGCTCGTGTGCCTGGGTTGGCCTCGAAACAGCGACACAGGGCGTATAGAGCTGCGGACGTAAGCATGCTGCTACCGTGGGGTCAAGTTGTAAATCAACAATTTTCAGAGACTTCAAAAATGGTGAACGGGCATGTCTGAGTAGAAATGTGCTACTTAATTTGCTCCGTATTTTTATTTATCACAAGACTACTTTATTTCTAAAGTTCTTTACTTCTAATAATATATAGTATAAAAATGTTAAGCGACTATTTCAGTGTAAAAACTGTGCAATTTATACCATAAAGTATTTAACGGGTGAACAGTGACTGCGCACTAGGGTAAATCTGCCAGCCAACTGTAAATTTTCTCCCTCGCGTTAGTCTTAAGAACTTTAGCAGGACCAGTGGAAATTTCAAGGTAAAGTAGTGTTCTCGCTTTATATAAAACGTAGCAATTATAAGCTAGGCCATTATAAATCTTTTAAGTTTGACCTAGTGCAGCTCTTCTAACTAAACCTACCCCACAAATAACACCCGTCACTTAATCCTGACGAAGTGCATCTAACCTTAAGTCTCCTGCACACTAGAATGTTTCTCATTACCTTTCTCATAACGTTGCCGAGAATGCAGCTTCGACTTGTCTAATATTATAGTGTTCAAAAACTGTTAAAACTCCGAGCCCCCGCGGCAGCTATTCTGCTACGGCGGTCGGTTGCTCAGTTTCAAAACTCAATTTTCAGTGGTTCCTATTTGGAGTCGGCGCGTGATCGTAAATTAAGCCGTTATCACGCGCACAGGAACATCTGTTCCAAGAGCGTGAAGCGCTTCCGTGTTCCGACACGTAGCCTGCCTATCTTAAGTCATCTCATACAACCTATCTAGGCCCTCTGATATCACCAGAAGATCTCGCAAATATTTTCTACCATCAAAGAACTCGCACTTGTACAATGTACATCATGAAAGACAAAAAGACAGCAAAATAAATAAATAAATAAATAAATAAAATAAAGCAATCTCACTCTTCTCTTATTGCTCACTTCTCTTATTGTTCTTCTCCGATACTAGCTGGACCCGTGGAAATTTCGTGGATAGTGAATGTTTTCACTTGCATTATATAACCTGAGGTAGCGCTTCTATCTCTACCCACTTCGCCTGAACTAACATTCACGGCTTAACCCTGTCTATCGTTACCCAGTCAGTCGACCTTACATCGTTTAACCTCTCCTAGTATTCTGATTTCACCAGTGAATCATGTATTTGTTCTGTGAGAAAAGAATTCGCACTTGTGTTTTGATAAGACATAGAAATACGACGGTACTTCTTGTACAGTATTGTTCTCCTATGTATTTGCACACTTTTCTTTAAGCTTTATTTTCAACAGTTTTCAAATTATTCAATTCTTTACAATCTTACACTTGCCAATTTTTATCGGCGTATCCGATATTTTTCTCACTCTTTTTGGACAGGCGGATATTGATCAGTAGCCCATCATATTTCTGCATTGTTTAATGCGATAACTAAGTTCAACTCGGCCGTGATGAAAGGTGATGTAACGTTGATAGTCTAATATTAAAAATTGATTCTTAACTGTTAGCATAAAGAAAATAGGTTAGGCAACAATTACACTTTTAAATAGCTATCATTGACAGTGTGTGTATGCATAGGTGTGTCCATCGTAACGGCAGGCCGGAGCGTAGTGTGTACGAGTACGTAAGAGATAAACAAACAAGTAATCTTAACATAATGCAAGTTGTGACGTTTTCATCGCAACGGTGACGTTAGCCATGATGGTATCAAGGACCGAGCAGAGACGCTAATAACAGCCACATATCAGTGAGGTCAGTATGGCATACCAGATGTCGCTGTAATCGCTGTCGTACATGGCTCTGAAAATTTTCTAGCCTTAACAATTTCACAATAATTATGCAGGACTATGATTGACAATGACTTAAATCATTTTAGAACGCTGGCTTAACTTATATAATTGTCCACTGTTGCTCTTCAACACAACATCATCACCAAATGGTGCCGTCGTGATCACTATTATTTTCCCTGGGCGTAGGAAAGGAGATTGAATAGGCCCATTAAACCTCCTTGGACGTAGGCATCTGCGACTCAGGCATAAACAAACGGAGGACGTACGAGCAAGACACGTTTGGAACATGTCGCTGGCGCGCTTTGTACCGGCGACTGCACGTTATCAATTTGTTCAGGGGTGACGTAGCGTAATATTATCGCTCTGTTATGAGCAACATTGTGATGTATTATGATGTAATATTGTGGTATGTTGTGACGCAAATGTGTGACGTGTTGTCTCGCCGTAATGTAGCAAGTTGTGACGCAATATTGTGGCTTTATTGTTACGCAACAATATGGTATATTATGATGTAATATTGCGGCATGCTGTAAAGTAATTTTGTAGCGTGTTATGACGCAATATTGTGACAAGTTATAACGCAATAATGTTGCACGTTTGGAGCAATATTGCATTATATTCTAAAGCAACGCCGTGGCACATTTTGATGCAGCATTGTGGCATATTGTGACGCAGCACTGAGGGCTGTAAATAATGCAGTGCAGGGGATAAATACTGTGGTGCATAGGTGACTATGAGTTAAGATTCTGTAGGTATCTATACCCCCACTTTGAAGCCCAGTCGTCCTGTTGTCTTACTAATTTTAGCGCCAAAGCGGCCGTACAAAAAAATTCTCAGAAGTCCAGAGGCTGCAGTTGCAAGTGTGAAATTTTTGCTGCTGCCCAACAGGCAGCCTTTTCTGAAAACTACATTTTTGCAGAAAATTTCTAATTCCAGTTAGTGCGTGCGGATTTATAGAGCTGCTTCTCGCGATATTTGTGGCAAAACTAAGGGTAGGTTCATACAATGAGGAAATGAACGGGTTATCTTAGTTCATGGTATAAAATATTTTTTTGAGTCCTAATAAATCCTGTACAATTGTATGTACACCAAAAAGATACCATAATGTCAGGGCTGGTCCATACGCTTATCTTGTCGATGTGTTCTTGTTAATATTCGTCGGCATTCTGTGTGTCTACCAAAAAGATCGACTTGCTAAAAATGTGGGGCGTCAAATCAATTGACTTAGCAAGTGTCACAAGTAATACTTTCGGATGTCACAGCGTACATATATGGAGTGAGTTATAGCACAAAAAGTTGCGCACTTCTCTTCTAGTTAAATGAACGCTGTTAATTAGCATCGGATTTTCTACTGTATTTTGGTGTCACTCATGTCCTTTGTGATGAGGAGTTTACGCTGAGCGAGCAAACTGGGCGCTTAGTCTCCCTCTTTCGAGTTGGGTTGTGCTCCTGCATGATATTAATGCTATGCTTCGAGTTGGGTTGGGCTCCTGCATGATATTAATGCTATGCTTCGAGTTGGGTTGGGCTCCTGCGTGATATTAATGCTATGCTTCGAGTTGGGTTGGGCTCCTGCATGATATTAATGCTATGCTTCGAGTTGGGTTGGGCTCCTGCGTGATATTAATGCTATGATTCGAGTTGGGTTGGGCTCCTGCGTGATATTAATGCTATGCTTCGAGTTGGGTTGGGCTCCTGCGTGATATTAATGCTATGATTCGAGTTGGGTCGGGCTCCTGCATGATATTAATGCTATGCTTCGAGTTGGGTTGGGCTCCTGCATGATATTAATGCTATGCTTGGAGATTACAAAGTCGTTTGCATCAATGATTCAGTGCTTTCATTTGCTTCTATTAGAGTATTGATCTCTTATCTAAGCTTCGGCTGCAGATGTGGACCGGCTCACTGGCTCCCCCAGTTAAATGCGGGTTGAAAATAATGTGGTAAGCATGTCAATGCTCCCTCCCCTAGGCTGATCGCAGCTTCTTTGCTTTGCAATAACTTTAACAACGAAGATATTAGTTGT
>LQNS02278099.1:3964731-3990120 GCA_001587735.2 Parhyale hawaiensis | reverse complement strand
AAACACTAAACACTAGTAGAGGAAGGGTTCAACAAGATACATACCAATTTTCAGGAACGAGCTGCAACAAATAAAGGAGTTAGAACAAATTGATCATTTTTCTTCATAATCGAAAATGAATTTTCAAATGTTCATATTTCGACCACTTCAAAGTACGAATTTTTAAATCATACTTACCTTTGATGGATCACAATCATATTTGCAGGGTTAATACTAGAAGGATGGGGCTTTCTTTCTGTATTTTTGTCATTCCTCTCTGCCACTTCGTTTACGGGGGGAGGGGGTGCGCACGATTTGCCCCGGGTTTCCGACGCGCACGATTTGCCCCAGTCGACCCTACTTCATTTCAATGTATGAGTAATTTCTATAAATATGGTTCTAGTCAAGCTATTTATAGTTTTTCCCGCAGCTCCTAGTGCACAGTAACGGTTCGTACAGAGATTGTCCACCACTACCTAATTACACTCAACATTATCAATTACAGGCAAGTAAAGCAGTCTCGTTTCATTATTTTCTTCGTTAAATTGATGCACTATAAAATCTATGAAGCTGAAGCCAGGAGTCATCCTTTAGTCCAAGGGTCTCCAGCTACAGGCTTGTAGGGGTACAGCTGCGTACTCGGTGGATTGTCTGAGATCTGTACCCACTTGCATTATAAATTTATTTTGCACAAGTTTAATTATGTCTTACTAATATATATCTCATAATATATTTCAATGCTTCATTCCCCATCGTAGAGATGGAGTGGCTTATGACATCGTAAGATGTGGTTCATGGACTGTAAATTATACACATTTTAGCACAGACCTGTACAGCATCCCCACATGTTTTTAGCTCCCACCAATCATTGCTAGTATACCATAACTATGTACTGAATACGATAGAAATATGGTTGAGCATAAGTATTTCACCACGGTGTTTTTAGCTCTCTTTTATCCCTTCTATGTGTTAGAGAGACGCTAATGCCGTTAGAGGCAGGTCAGTGTAACACGTATAATCAATGTGACCGAATTTGCCTCTGAAAATTTAATCTATCATCGTCTCATGCACTGTTTCTGTTTTGAGAACAACATTCACAGTACAGTTCTTATAATGAATCGAAACTTCAGTTTGGAAGTCGATAAGTAACCGTCATTTTTCTTACGTCTATTTGTCCTCCGTATTATATGCAGTATTTTGATCAACGTTATTTAGAAAAGTGCTGTTCTCAAGCCAACGCGTCTCCCTGTGAACCGCTGAGACATTCCTCGTCGGATGCGTTCATTCAGCACAGCTACGGCATGCTTATTCCGTTAGTACACGTGATGGCATGCTGGTTGTGGAAGAACACTTTCCTTAGTGCTATAGTAATGACTCTCACTTTGCATGGTAAAAAAAATAAAAGCCAATTATCATGATCTAGCTCTATAATATTATTTATACAGTCTTATGTTCCATGCGTGACTTATTATAGAGAACGAATTTTATACATGTTTAGCAAAAAAATTACACATTCTTTTTGCTTACGAGTATTTTAACCGACTTTTATATAATTATAATTTTCCGTGTAATGGCACAATATGTGAAATGAACAATACTCCACAATTAATTATTATAATGATTATTATATTGAGTAGTTTAAGCCTCCGTCTCCACAACAACGGCGATCTAGCAGAGGAAGAAGCAAGAGACATATTTAGAGTATGACGATAGAAATAGCGGGAACATATGCATGGTGTTCCCACACACGATCAGCGCGCATGGGAACAGCAAGTCAAGAAAGAAGAGGAAGATCAGAATAAAGCATGAGCAAGTAGGAGTATGAAAATGGAAGGAAGCAAGTGGGCACGAAAGACAGACGTCCCGAAGGCCTAGCTAATGGCTAAGGTAACCTACACGAGCCCCCAGGGGTCTCCGCGCTCCATAACATAGGTGAACGAACCTAACTAACCTAACCCTATGGCCTGTGACCCATCCTATGCCCCCTGTGGGGTAATTATTTATTCTCACCTGTTAGTACTGAAGATGTGAGGTAGAGCACGTACACATTCGAAACCCATGTGTAAATCATCGTAGGATTTTTATTAACTGTCACAAGACCTGTGAATTTGAGTTTTGTAGTAAGCACAACTGACACTTAATATTTTGGATATTAAAGTAGCGTATGGCCGGATTCTATATTTACTAGGCTATTTGCAACTTATTTGTATCTTTGCTGTCCGAAGTTTGGTGAAGAAAAATTACATTTAGGGAAAATTTTTGCACAAAACTTAGCTACTGGATACAATACTAATCTGACGTATAATGGTGAGTAATAAGACCTCCTCGTACTCATGCCTAAAGGTGGTTTCACACTACAGCATTTTGCTTCATGTATACATAACAATGAGCTTTAATGTGTTTTTACTTCCTTGTATACATTGCAAAACTTTACAGCTTTCTACAGAGTTCTTATACACTGCAAATTTGATAAGATTTGGGAAACATTATAACATTACTGGTGACACTTCATTGATGGCTGACCAAACCGGCTGACGGCTAACAGTTTTTATAAACTTTTCGATGAACACTCAGTTGTGTTTGGAAGGAAGCAACAAAGCGTGTGAACATGTTGTACTGTGTATGGAGAACAGAAGACTATGGTGTGAACTATGCTGGAGGGACTAAAAGAACGCTATTAGACTTTAATTACATAGGCAGACACAGGATGAGTATTAATGTAGATTTACATTGTAGTTTCTGCAGATATGCTAATGATAAAGCTGTCTTAATGCAAGTTCATACGACAGCCAAATGAACGTATTTTCTCAGCTTACCATCCGAATGTTTTGCTTCGTTCTTTTAAACAATGGTGTGTCTGCCAAAAGATTTGGTTAATTAAAACATGCTCGTTAATTCAGCTTTTCTCGTGTCAGTAATAGAACGTTTTGGGTATTTCTTCAAATTTGCAGTGAATTAACACCCAATAAGCGACGCATGTTTTGCAGTTTGAACAAACCCAGTAACTCATTTGGACGTTCATAGAGAAGTCGTACATACGACTGGTGTGTGAATCCGCCCTTAAGTCTGCAAAGATTCAATTTTATGTTGTTGCCGCAACACCTCTCAACACGAACGTCGCCACAACACTGAAAGAAAACTCCACACGCACCAGCCTGTCTCTTGCCTGCATCTGGCTATGGCAGATCTCCTTTAATTTGATTTTGTTTTTTGTTTCCCAGAATTGCAGAACATGCTGACCACAGCCGCCTGCTGCCTCTGCGGCGCCGGTCCGCCTACATTATGTGCATAAATTTTCATTAAATTGGGGATAGTCTTTCTCCCTCTTATTGTGCACTGTGACACTCCCCGCACCAGCAGCGAGTGCCTCTGAAACGACGGTAAATAAATTTCTTTACAAATTCACATTCCAACTTTCCCTGAGAGATTTATCTCAGGTTCCAGTCTCCATAGCTGAGCATTAATTCGGTTCTTGCTTAACGATGATCAACAAGCATTTTCCGGCTGGCATTTTTCCAACCGTAACTTCAGAAGTTCAACGTTGTGATTCCAAATCTGACATCCGTTCAGGTCTATCACGCCCCATTTTCATCTGATCACGCGCTGTTTCTTGCGTTTCTTGCCTTTCATCATCAGTTCTATTTCTGTAGAACGCCCACTGGTATCATTTATAGTCGTAGTAGAAGTAGTACAGCATCCAGCACCCCTGCATGACGCTGACGACCAAAAATCCTGCCCGGGTACGTATGGATGACCCCAGGGCGAATAGGGGGAGAGCAGTGGATCATTTGTAGTCGTTTCGTTTAATGTTATTCCTTTGAGAAATTAAGTACGAATACCTAAAGAAAATCAGCGTAATAGCCAAGATTCAGTTTTTATTCCAAAAATCAGCATCCAAAGGTAATTTGGTAGCAATTCTTAGGCCTACAAGCACAAAAAAGTTTTTTTGTCCACAGTTTTAACGACACTGAATATCATAGAAGAGTGTATAAGCGGTAAATTAGGGCTTAAGTCTAATTCTGAAGTGTTTCGGCTCCCTGCATTACACGCTATACAGTATACATAATATTAAAAACCTTTCATATTTTTTGGTTCATATGCTCATTAGTTTATGCCCACCATAGCGCTGGCAAAGACCATGCTTGAAACCAGTTTATCTGTATCTTGGATGAGGCTCTAGCTCTGTATTTGTATTAACAACAACTACAGATAAATTTGGAAGAATTATGTCTATTTTTCGTAGCAATTTTTAGCATCTCGGGAGGAAGGTCAATAGTTACTCGCCATGCAAAACTTGGCACCTTCAGCTCTTCTGACATGTGAATTCAAGGTAGTGATCGGCCGGATGTCATTTTGTGGACATCCGCGGAAGTGGATCTTTAAGCGTTCTGACATCCGCGGATGCAATCGCGGAAGTTAACATCTCGACTTCCGCAGATGCAGATGTGGATGTTCAAAAGACTTGCGGATGTTCAGCGGATGCGGATATTCGCCCCACCACCAACGCACACACCCCCTCACACGACGGCAGTTTGTACAACACTTGAGAAGAAAACTTAGATGGTGCTTTGTTGACGGGGACAGGGCTTGCACAGTTCAATCCAAATGAGAATTTGCAGTTTTCAGTTCCTTGAATCAGTATAGCCTACAGTGATAAACCTGCACATCCGCGCCTCGTTTGCTGCGGATCTGTTGCGGGTCTTACAGTTATGACATCCACTGATGCGAATGCGATTGCAGATGTTACCATCTCAGCATTAGCAGATGCGGATGTCAAGAAAAGGTGCGAATGTTCCGCGGATGCGAATATTCGCACCATCACTAATTCGAGGACAAGGCTGGCACGTACGCAACATAGATATAGTAGACTACAATGTTGCGGCCACATGCGTGAACAGAGAATGAAGTCACTGCTGGTTCTCTGTCATCTTTTTTAACGGGTGCATTTGATATGTCATCTGGGAATACCTCTCCACCAAACTCAGACTTTGGCCAAGCACTCAGCTTCTGAGCATGAGAGACAAATATTAGAGGAGATTTGGTAGGCTTATGTGGCACAACTGTACATTACAGATAATAAAAAATTGAGGCGTACATAGCTTGTTAGAATTTTCTAAAACTGCATCCGCATATCCACTACCACAGGCTTTTGGACGAGCAAAAATTTATATCTAGTATAATCGTATGGCACATTTTATACATCATATACCGGGAGGCTGAAAATGTTAGTCTTTGCTCATCATGAGAATTAATCCATCGGGTAACCCATTTCATGAACGTTATCTGGCGGTTGCTATCAGTAGCTCATGGCCTGATAAGGAGCCAGTGATGATAGTGTGGGAGAGTGTGGGAGAGTGTGCAGCAGTTGAGCTGCTGCGGGAGTTGGAATTCTTGTACGTGGAAGTGAGGTGGCATCGGCCGGTCGCTATGGCGTGTGGTAGTTCAGATCTTCTTCCAGTTTATGGTGAAGCGTATTTCTTAATTCTATAATAGAAACGTGAGCGAAGCTTAAACTCTCTATTGCACATTGACCTAATCAGGCATTCATGAAATAGACTTATGCCTACGACATAGGCAAGAATACCCTGGAGTCCATGGGGAAATTAACTGACCGCAGCATAGCACAGAATGACGTATCTACAGTGTGGTGAGCGCTGAGCCCCAGCATAGGGGAAAGGCACCTCGATCCGTCACCCTCCCCCTCCCCCCTAATTCCCGTGCCCCCACCCACAAACATATATAATGACATTCAACCGCTAAAGCCGTGACCTCCGGGAGTTAATGCCGTCACTGGCACGGCTTTGGCTCCTTTTTCACAACATCTCATTTTAACGGGGATTGATCATTTTTCTCTGCATAGAAAGAGTTTGGTCCCTTTTCAATTTCATAGTAAACAGTGTGACTGGTAAGTTAAAACAAAATTAGAGTTCATCAGTGGACGCTCTGGTTCATAGTCACGGCATTTGGGCTTCTTCCCTACATTGTCACTGCGGGGCGAAATAAAGCCCACACATCCCGTGAGGAGACACAGGTAGAGAGTGGCATTGTCGCCTAATATCCTCACAATCACTTTGTTTCTGCAGACTATAGGAGCCCATTGGAGGGGACAGTATTCGAACGCACGTTTAAACTCTGTCTTAAGTACAGAATGACATATCTTTTGGATGAACTTGTTTTGAGAGTCTGGGGTGTACAGGCAACCGACAAGACGAAAAAAAATGCATGGGAAGTTTTATCTAGATTAGAAAAGCGGCAGTAGGCAAACCAACAGGCCCATTCCCAAAGAGATACGGGAACTTACGTCCCGGCCCTCTATGAGCTATTGCCATTATGTCAGTAGGATATAGATAACTAGATGACTGAGGAAAAAAAAGAAGAAAAAGGGAGGAAGAATCTCAGTCAACGAGACGATCATGCATGCACGCAAGCACGATCAATAGCCACTGATATGCGGAGCTTAGAGTGATTTAAGTTTGACGTGTCCATGGGAATACCTCTCTAGCAAACTAAGACTTTGGTCATGCAAGCACTCAGCGTCTGACCATGAGAGACAAACATTGTTCTTATTATGGCAATTGAAAATTTTGAAGACTGTTGCGAGGCGTTGGAAAGAATGTAACTCGCTGGAGCCTGTGGCATGTAGTCGTAACGTGAGACCGCAGCTCTGAGTGTCTGAACCTCCATTTCTGGAGACCTTGACATCCTCAGTTGAAGTCTGACTGCAAGAACTACAGGCTTACAGGCTCTTGAAAAGGAAGTCATTATTTAAAATGCTTCTGAAGAACAGCACTGAGAGTTGGAGCAGTGTTTTCTAGAGAAGACGGAACGTGAATGTACCCCTCTTTACTAGATAATTATCCTTTAAGTAGGTCAGATAGCGAAGAGTTCAACAGGGAGCGTATCCCTATTGGTCATTGTGTTTGCGCGCAGGCGACCAATTGCAAGCGCGTACCGCACGACCATCATATATCGGAAAATTCTATGATAAACTGCATTCATCTGTGGTCGATGGATAGTAATCACGTCACTGATTAGATAATTTTGATTGCTGGAAACCCTCTATGGACTCTCATAAGCTACAGTAAGTCGATCGTATACCATTTACACTAAAGGCACCATGCGGTACAGGCATGGTAAAACCAAGCTAAACTCAGTCCACGAGGCTTCATTGCAAGAATCTTCAGGTACGTGCATCGGCTTCACCCCGTACATTTAGTTTCAGGCTTTAATCCTATACCGATTGCCCCTGAACCTTCTGCAAAACACTCTTCCATACACTTTAATTTTCAACAATCAAGAATAATTGGGTGGCACCAGCACCAAGAACACTTTCCAAAGTGGTGAAGCCAAAGTTCCGTTCCTAATTCCCTAGAAGTCAAGTCTATTGGGTTTAGATTAACTAGACATCGCCTTCTATATGGATGACGCCCTAAATACAAGTTTTCATTGTCAAACTTTGTCTAGAGCTTAAGCCCTACTAATCGGAGTACTACTTAATGCCAACAAGCCAAAGAGTCAGTTGTTTCTGCTGAGGCGCTGGTAGTGCTATGGGTGTCCACTCACTAGTAGCGGCAGACATTGCGTGCTCCTGGGGGTCCCGAGAACGATCCTCAGGCCAGGCGCGGCCTTTGTCAAGGCACTCAGCGCGCTGAATCAGCACATTGCTTGTGCGCATAGCTATCGTGGGGGTCCATACCTTAGAGTAGGAGGTGACTGGTCGTTGAACCTTCCGTTTCGGCGCTATAGTTCTTAGCGACCACTCGTCGGCTGCAGCTACACTTATTTCTCTGGAGCTAGTTGGCATATGTCTGCCGCACGAACCAGTGGGTGTGGATTTCGCAGTGGGGGGTACAGTCAAAGCTGACTTTACATTTTTCCTTTTATCCCGGTGTTTGAAAATAAAATGGCTATGTAATCTATTGTGACTTCATAATTATCATTTAGTGGATAACCAAGTCGCCATGCATGACATGGGGTAGCACGTGAAGTCAAAATTGCAGCTTCGTTCCTCCGTCTCATATTTTTAAATATATAAAATTACCTGCTATTGGCTCGTATTTACAGCTTTTATCCCTTCTAAAATATCCCTAAAATGCCTACACCTACTGCAGAGAACAGAAACTATCCACCATGACCAATATTAGTCATTGTCGCGTACCGTTGCAAATATGCAGAAGTAGAAAACAAAGTCGCACTTTAAGAAAGCATATCTACATTTTAATTCTTTTTCGATGCGTTCACTCATCCCCTCATCCGAGTGTTTGGCAGCGCTGCGTTCAACACCAATTTGAGTACGGCACGAAAAGTTATTAAAATGTTAGCAGTGAAATGAGTTTCCTTGATCGGTATGCGTCACTAGGCAAGTTACGGATATCTCTTTGAATTTCGAGTGAAATAAAACCAAGAGAACTGTGCAATTTTCTGCTGTGCTTACGGCACAATGGAACATTCAGAACCTCAGAATAAAGGATGAATGAACACGCTGAAAAACTAACGTGTAGATCGGCCTCTAGAAAGCCTCACAACTACAGAAATTTGAGATGAATTTGAGATTTTCACGAGGGACAATATTTGATAGAAGTTATCAGGCCGAGTTTAACTCCTCACGACAGATCTGTTTGTACTGGGGGGGGGGAAGCGAGGCGGAGAATGAGAAAGATTTCATTTCTATTGGAAAATACTTACCGGTATAAACTATAATAGTTCGTTTATGGGGCACAGCCTGTGAGTAATCAGAATTTAGAAAATTTTTGGCCGGCATATACTGAACTTCAGAAGTTCAGATGCCTTCTGATTTCAAGAGAAAACAATAACATACTGCTGTTTATTCTTAAGAATTGCTAATGGTATGCAGGACTAAAATTAGTCAGGCTTCCTGGCAATTCTTGCAATTACTTTTATTATTGATATTCTATCATTAAATTCTCCAACTCGTGGAGGTTTCCCGATTTTACTACTAGCACAGCTTATTTCAAAAATAAGTTCACCACAAAATGGCAGTCAGATTAACCTTACGAAGTAAGTTGTAAGACTTTTTGTATTTCTTTTCTCTGAAGAAGGCGATGGTGTAAACTCAGGCACTAAGCAATACACGAGCATGCCACAGAGATCGACTCATTCATTGAATACTATTGATACAACTGAGCGTAAAACAGGACGCTGCGTTTCAAGAATTATGGAATGAGTATGTATTTCCTCGATAGCTTACCCTATACCTACTTTTCGTAGGGTGAGGCAGCATAGAGGTAAGCGACTAAAAGCTGAGCAGCTCTGCAATTTAGCCTTTCAAAATTGGTAAAAGTCAGGATGTGCCAGAAGAAGAAAAATCTAATTTCTCAAGAAACTCAACAATTCGATTCCAGACAAAGGCTAAGTCTTAAATCTTCCATACTTACATTGATTTGTGTTTATTAGCACTTACTCTCATGCTCACGAAATAAAACACTTAGTATTTTCGACAAGTGCAGCCTTTTCTTCGAGCCCACCAGAGGGCGTATGGACCTCTGGTCCTATTCAAATAAATCTTCCTAACCTCGAGCGCAATGGGCATACTGTGTTGCAAGGAAGAAGGTGAACCCGAGAAGCTTAACATTGGAACCAATGATGAAATTGTGAGTAGGAGTTCTTCGTTTTGTCCCAAACCACTAGCTTGCTTTCAGGACTGATTTGCTTCTTTTTCCGCGCTAAAGGTTGTGATGAAAAACATGAATATAGGTAACCCACAGGCAAAAGCACACTAATATTTATTGATGTTTTGTGAATGTTTGGGACAAAATATCGCTCGTTTGCGACAATGGTGTCATACATCTCAAAAAATGGACATTTTCCAGAAGATGCGAAAACAGTTTCAGTATCGCCGCATTTTCTTAGCTATCACTCGAATAATGAATTTTCTAAGAAAAACCGCCACTTTTATAGACTCAGTTATGACGTTATTATCACTTATAGAATAAATCAAATTACTCAATTTTTGAGTAATGTCACTGTTGTCGCAAGCAAGTGAATTATTATCAGCGTACATTTCAAGCTATTTGTGAGGGTCATATCGAATAACTGCGACAGGGCTTGCGATAAGAGATACCTGTTGTCTGAAGCTCCCAAAGATACAGAGAACTAAATATATAATTCCAGCTGCTCCTATGCCAAAAAATATCTTCGCTTAGGAAATATTTCAGTTATTGTGAAAAAAATAAAAAATATTTGAGAGAAAGGGAGATAAGATGAAAAACGTTTGTGTCAAATTGAACTGTGTCTCTTAGAAGCATGTGTCATCTGTTTTCATCGCTTGAAGCATCAACTACGTAATCTCATAGCAGTAAATTTAAAATTGATATTTACATTTCTGTATCTGGTCCGGATCATGCAAGGCTTCCTTCCACTCGATCGCTGTTCATTTTATCAGCTTCTTAATCCTGTGAACTCGAAGGTCGAATTTTCGCATATCCAATCTTCATAGAGGATGGGGTCATGAAATGTATAAATGACTATTAAAAGATATGAGTATGTAGACATTGGTTTTCCTTATGCTGTATGGATGAGGATTTCAGTTCATTTCTTAATTTATCTGCTGACTTATTTCATATTACTGCAAGCAAAAACAGAGCACTGACACTAAAGGCGAATGAATTCGTCCAGCGTACCTGGCGGTTATCAGAGATGTATCATTTCTTATCACCTGTTTCCGAGCCAGTCGTTGTCAGTGTATCTTATCAGTGCATCGTGCACAGCATAATGTCACTGGCCGCCCTGTGGCTCTGTCAAGACCTAATTGGGGCTGATGCTTGATAGGAATTAGGGTCTAAATGACGTCGAAAATAGGAAATCACGACACTACCATGTAAGGAAAATGTTTTGAAAGACGCATATATGCTACCCACGGTGATTATTTGGGAGATTTGTTATGAATGGTTTTCCTAAGTGATTGTTTTGCCCTAGAAACATATTTTTGTTATACCTAGGGCTTGAGTAATGCTCTTGACCTCGATTCATCGTCAACGCTATTACATTTATTTATTATTTTGCCAAGTCTCTCAATAATCATATTACTTTTATTAAGAACACAATTTGTTCACAAACACGCTGCATATGAGTCTGAATTTCATCCCTTCTCAGAGCATCCCAATGCATTACTTCCTTGTTCAATAAAAAACTCATAAATAATAATTATGAATATACGTGTCGGTTTATAATGAGAAGACCGCATTTCACATGCGCTGTTCAGCCTGTTATAGCGGCGTTATCAATTTTTGAGCCGCTTGTGGTATGTGAACAGAGGTGTATCTCAATCAGCATTTCTGGGTTACCGGTGCTACACCGGTGACCCAGCCAGTCGCAACCCGTGTCGCAATTCATAGCTTAAATGACGACTGCGATACGGGTTACGGTGATGCAGGCCACCGAGCACAAACGTCTATTTCGAATAAAAGGAGCACTGAATTAATTCAAATACGCAACAAGAACAAATTCCTTGTACCAGAATGAGTAAATCAGATCAGTCACTCGAAACTCTTACGTACAAAATGCTAATTAAAACTTAATTTTAACACCATTAAGTTTACTCCGCTCGCCACTAGATGGCGCTCTCACAACTACTTTTCGGGTTACGCGAGCCTTTTTTCAGGGTGCGGTAGTCCGGGTTTGGCGTGATTGCGACACACCCCTGGTGTAGGAGCCGCCACACCTAGCTGTGTGTTATACCGGAGGCACACTATGTATTCGCACGTACAATTCGATGCGAGGATATGTAGTTCGCACGTGGTTCCCATACACAATTTAAGTCATTAGCCTAGATACGGTAGTATCAACGACGTGCGAGTTGTACCTGTTGTGCTCACGACTGCATGGTGTGACTCCTGTATTACAAACAGTGCCGGTAACTCTCTTAGTGCGAAATCTTACTGAACTCTGTCTCACCTATAATTCCTATAGGTTTTAAGAGTCTTGCGTAACACTAATAGCTACTTCAACTGTTGCAAACTTGACCAGTGTTACAGCTCTTCAGAAAGAAGCTCTGCCAGGAGTAACTGCGTCACGCAGGCAGTCCTGTGAGCTCTTCTCACGTCGAAGTAGCTCTCTGCAGCCGCTCGCTACTTTATGAGTGGACACTCAACTTTTAGGTTGTCCATAATACACCCTCATCTATGATATTGACTTATGCTGAGCGTCTGGACGACGTCCTTATCGAAAATTTATAGGCATTTATCGGCTGCCTATAAGAAATTTATAGGCATTTATCGGCTGCCTATGGAAGAATAGCGAATGGTAGCCAATAATATCGGATAATATAAATGCCTATAAATTTTCGATTGGGGTATGAGCTGAACGTCCACTCAATAAATGAGTGGACGAATGTATGTATAGAGTTATGTCAGCAATGGGTAAGCAATCCTACGTTACTGCCTCATCTGTTACCAGTAAGTATCGCCTATTAAGTATAGAGTTACTTGTGAGGTTCAGGCTAATTTGGTCCCTGGCGCGCAGGCACTCCGAGGGTACGTCCTGGACCGCCGCAGGACGGCCGCGACGGTGGTGGCGTGTGTCCTCACAGGTGGTCTGCTGCTGCTGCTCCTCACATGGAAGCCCTCCATTAGGCTTTGGTTCACACACAAGCCCTGCTCGCTTGTGGAGGCCACCAAACTCTTATGTACGGTGAGTATGGAGGACCGTGCAGGAGATCGAACATGTATGTAGTTGCTACTAAAAAAGCTTACACAGCCAATAAACAGAGGAGTGGGAGACCCGAGAACCGGCCAATAACAAAGGTTCATTCATAATGGGCTCAAAATAAACCACTTAGCTATAGTTATACTGTACATATACGGAACTGTATAGCAGCAGTCAGGTTCTTGCTGCATGTAACTGCGAATATTTCTGTAGCGACATTAAAGTCTGAAGAACTTGCACGCAGTTATCACAGAGAAAATTTATTTTGGATTTATACTATTTCTGCTGGTAGTTATCAAGCAAATACATACTACTCATCCAGTATGCTGTGAATACTATAGATTACAGCTCATATGTAGGAATTCTCGGCTAGAACACGAGAGATCGTTAAAGCTTGGGAATGTAAGAAAAATGATGCACATAAATTTATAATGGAAATGTATTGAAATTAAAGGATTATTGTTATTAGAGTGCTATTACTTTTGCTGATATCATATTATTGTTACGTCGATAGGATATCTACGGGCAAGAGTGGGAGGAAGTGGTGACGAGTGAGCAAGGCCAGCACACCAGCAAAGATGGCGCCACGTACACCGCCTCGCCACAAAATGGCGGCCAGCCTAGCCGCCATTTTGTCAACAAGAAGATCAAGTACATTTGGGACGACGACGCGCACATATACACCAGGCTCAGGCTAGTAACTAGTAGTGTGTCTGTCTGCGAGCTCCTGGGTATACGCTACGCATATAGGGGATGGATTCATAGCTCCATGATGTAGCGCTGAATAAGTTTTATATGTGCGATGTTCATACTCATATACTAGTTTTCAGTCAAAACAAAAACCACGAGGATGTTGATGACTTTTATGTTGTACTTCCCTCATGATCATTTGCTTTTGAGATTTTGGTGAAGCGGCTACACTATGCTCTACTTCTAGGAAGGATTATGTGTTTCTTTTCATAGCCTTCCATTATAGCATTCTATTGGGCGTAGAAATAAAGCCATCGAGGCTTCACTTGTCCGAAACTGCCGACAAACGCGTTGGTTTCGCCATCCTGAATCGTTTTGCAAAAATTAGCAGTAATAAGATCACATTGAGTTCAGTGAAAACTCCATTTTAGAGAGCAAAACTGAATTTTCAGAAGTTTCAAGGGTGGCCAGGGGTGGCCAAGGGTGGTCAGGCTCACTACGTGAAACTCAATTCAGCAGCCCAATGGCAGCGCACCTGCCTGAAACTTCGTACGTAAGACAAGCCTCGAAGGACTAACTTCAGGACCCAATCGAACATGCCTTGTATGGATACAGAAAATTTTGCTCGCACAGTATAGTATATCAAATATGTGGTATGGCAATGAGTATGAAGAGTGAAAATGAGAGAGAGGTAGCGCTGTTGTATGACGACATTAGTCACTAAAAAAATATGTATTTAATTTTGCGTGCGAGCAACACAATGCATAATGATTCCGAAATATCTAGAGAGAAAAACAATGGTTATAAGAAAGATGCCAAAATAGTCTCAAAGATACCAAAATAGTCTCATAAAATTTACAATTGTTAGGTAGCTAATAAGGTAAAGTTTTTAAAAGAACGGATTTGTTAGTTTACTCAAGATTCGTAAATACTTCCTGAGAATTTTATTCTTAATTTTGTGATTTCACTGCGAAAAAATGGAAATCCGCACCTCTCACTCTAAAATAATAGCGAAAACATACTAAAGTGTACCGTAAACTCTACGAATTATATACGGCGGGTAAATAAACTGTATTGAATTCGAGCATTTTAACAGACAAACTCGGAATAAACTATATTATCAGACCTACGTAATTTCACGAGACTTGGAAGCTCAATACGTTTCAAAAACATTGACCATGAAATACTTGAGGCTTCAAAGTTAATGATTAACAAACTGTTTTTAAAAGCGTAACTGAATGACAAAAAGTTTTAATGGATTTTAAAAGAACTGTGTCAAATTTGCATCCTCACCACAAAAATTGGGGATAAAGCTTAGTAGGTATGTGTTTCACAGTTGCAGGTATATTGAAAAATTAGTAGCAAAATACTATTGGCTACATGGTGGAGCAGAAGCTGCTATTGAAATCATTAGTTAGAATAAACACCAGCATCTTGGTAGCTTATGACGTTGAAACCTGCCAGTCGTTCACTAAGGGCTTCTACCCTTCAATTATTATTGTTTTCTACGGTGGCAGGTCAAAGGAGTCCTGCACCACCCTGCGCAACATCTACCACGGTAGGCAGGGCCTCACCAGCGAGGCGGCGGATCAGCGATACGGGCTCCATGGCGAAAATCTGATCAAAATCGAAGTGGCTTCCATTTGCCAGCTGATCTTGCAGCAGGTTGGTTTGTATGTGTCACAAGGAGAGCGTACGATGGGCCGGTGAAAGTAGAACTTTGAGGATTAACATGTCCGCAACATCAGACGTGTGTGCTGTCTTCGATGCGTTGAATCGGGTTTCAGGCGTTGACCCTTTCTTTGAGACTTCAGAAAACTCCGTGGAGTTTCTAGTCGGTTCAACTTACGTCATGGAGTTGCTTTCTAATAGCCTACTCGCAACACGGTACCGAGTGACAGACCCAACGCTCCTGTTAAAAATTCCGGACAAGTTAAGCAACGTAGCTTAACGTAGCTATCCAATCGAATGGGCCTAAGATACAGCTTGCGGACTTCAACTGGATGTTCTATCACATTAGCCGAGCTTTCCACAATGCAAACGAATGTCGTTTATAAGGCAAACACTTCAAGACCAGCGAGACGGATAGCTGTGCACAGTGTATCGAGGCTAGCATGAATAAGACGATCAGCAGGGGGGGGGGGGAGACGGCACTATGACCGCAGTTTATTTCTGGCTAACGGAGCCTGCATTTCTTTCTGGAACTATTGCGGCCGACTTCACGCAAAAAACGAGTTCGGGAACGATTTGCAATTATTTCCCTAATAATTAACTAGAGCACGCTGAGAGCGCATACCTCCGCCAAGTGAGGCAACG
Organism: Parhyale hawaiensis; assembly: GCA_001587735.2. Taxonomy (NCBI): domain Eukaryota; kingdom Metazoa; phylum Arthropoda; class Malacostraca; order Amphipoda; family Hyalidae; genus Parhyale; species Parhyale hawaiensis. The sequence continues at coordinate 3,974,472 of LQNS02278099.1, read as the reverse complement.
GTAGCAAAAACTTCAGATTGGCTCTGAAACCATAATTTTCTTTGTATAAACTCCAAAATCTAATCATTTGTGCCTTTTTATTTTAATAACAGCTTGTTCAATTTTCTTGAAGATCCGTTCATGACTTTTTGAGTTATACTGCTAACAAACGTTATGACAAACATAAATCAAACATACAAACGAACAAACCGATCTGCACCAAAATTTGATCATTTATGTCTTTCAACATTACTAACAACCCCCATAAATTTCGTAAAGATCTATTCATTATTTTTGAGTTATTGTGCTAACATGCATAAAATTAAAAACAGTGACAAACGAACGAACGAACAATCGGATCATTACCAAAATTTGGTCATGTACTCTTTGTTATATACCTAACAACTCATGTTAATTTCATCAAAATCCATCCATAACTTGAATTATGGCATCGAGAAAAATGAGGCAGACAAACAAACAAACAAACAAACAAACGGATAGACATATCTTTACCAAAAGTTAGTCATCTATTCCTCCTATCATACCTAACAATCTCTGTAAATTTCATCCAAATCGGTTCATAACTTTTTGAGTTATCTTGGTGACAGACAGACAAACAGTCAAACACACAGACAAACACAACGAAAACATAACCTCCTTGGCGGAGGTAATAACGAACAATATGGGCACTGGTGGTCCTGCGACCCAATTGAAAATGAATTACATATTGTTATGATAAGTAAATGTGCTGCAGTTTGAATTGCCGACGTTAAATATGTTAGGACCGCTGCCCCGTAGTTCCTCCAACAAAGGCTTACAGGACGCGGAGAGCTTACAGCAATAAATTGCGGTTTTATAGTACTGAAAATGTTTTTCCACAGAGACTGAAATAATGTCATTTCTAAATCTGACTTTTCAGGAATTACAAATGCTACATATATGTTATTATTTTTTTATATAAAAGTATGCAGATATTAATTGGATTTTGTTTTTCCTCCTTTGTCCAAGTTAATCAAAACTTCTCAGTTTTCTACCGCCATTTTCCTATTGCAGAGAAGATTTTTTCATATTTTACCTAGCTGTGGAAATTAATTACGCACATATACGGTATCTGGTCAATCTTAATTTAGCTGATTTTTTTATTCTCCCGCAGATAAAAAATCCGTTCTACGTGTTTCAACTCTACACGATCATTCTGTGGATGCTGCAGACGTACTACACTTTCGCCGTCTGCATCGCCCTGCTGTCACTCCTGTCCATCATTTCCAGCGTCTGGGAGACTAGGAAGGTATAGCTATGTCTTTGCTGGGACTTCCTTGCATTGTCCTAGTGTATATCAAAGTGCAGTTGGGGAAATTTTAAGCTTTTATGAAACTAAACAAATCGAAGACTTGGTGTAAACATGTCGTTTTGCTGATGGGAATATTTGCACACAACTAAAGATGTGCTTAGTTTGTGTTTCATCATTCAGAGCAAGACAGAGAGAGAGAGACAGATAGAGGGAGATAGATACCTTACCTTGATGATGATACTTCGGACGAGGTCCAGGTGGCGTTATGCACGCTACCTGTCATCGTTTTATGTATACTTTATATCATTTATCTGTTACAGTTCAGCGTGTTGGGTACGCATGTTGTAATACACTTCTTTCATTTGCAGCAAAGCATCGTACTGAGATCTGCCATGACTTCTCAATGCGACATGACGGTTCTTCGCAATAACGCTCGTGAGTTTCATTTACAACTTTAACGTAATATATTTGTCAGCGCAGTTAAATTAAGTTATTGCGTAATGACTTCATTAAAAGTATTATATGCCTTGTGCTCCACATTTTTTCTTAACTCAACTATAGCATCAGTCTGCTACTCAGCGTACGATAACACGAGATATCGTGACGAAAGTGTTAAATTTTTGGATCACAGCCCTCGAGACACACATTTAAGAAATACATTTATTGTGCTCAGATCGCAATGGAATTTTGCGATTTGTCTCAGCTAACTGTATAAAAGGGTAAAAACCGCATGAATCCAATCATTTTATCAGTTGTATTGTACACATCTGCATTTATAAAGTTTATCACAAAAGTATGATTTGTCAGGCCAGTTGCACTGTTGCATTCTGGGGAGTTCATCTGCATAGTCCAATGAGACTTTAAACACAACACAATAATACAACTATAATTTTTCACTTTTAGTACCTCCAAGTAATGTTTGGGAACTCTTACCTACCTCATTATTTTCCGCTATCTGAATTTAAAAAAACGCTAGAATTAATATGCACTTTAATACTGTATTGTAACGTCTTCCAGAACGAGTGATGTCGTCCAGGAACGTGGTGCCCGGGGATGCGATTAAGCTGGAGACTGGCGGCACCTTGGAGGTGGACGTGATGCTCATAGAGGGCGCAGTTGTGGTGTCAGAAGCCGTGCTCACGGGCGAGTCCGTCCCTGTCACTAAGGTAGAGTTTACCAGTTTTTTCTGCTTTTAATTTAAATCTAGTGATTAGCTACACGACAGCTAGGGGCTTTACGGGACAGACGCCAAAATTTGGTTGCATTACAATCTCTGTAGTACAGTATGTATAGGTAATATTAGGCTTCCTCTGTTTCTAATCTAGATGTAGTGATGAGCTGCACTTTTCGTGTTGTACAATGTGATTTCGTGATGTCCTTCATGTGTAGTGGATAGAAGCTTAGTTTTGTTATTATAGTTATAGTATATTATTGAGATATGCGAACACAGCTAAATGTAATCGTATATATGTGGCCCATTGGGCGCTTCGTCGCTGCTCGAGTCTAATTCGTTATGAAAGCGATTCGACGTACTTTATGTTTAACACAAGATGCTGAGTTGGTGCACAAAAGTTGAAAATATATAACTCATCGCACTGCTGTAGTCAGTAACATATGAATTCAAGTTACAACTCGCAAATATTTTTTCAATTTGAGTAACGATTTATTCAAATATTCGAACTTTGAGTATAAGGTATTACATCTCGCTTACTTGTATCGCAGAACAGAACCACGCCACAGATTCGCTCTCAATCTAATCAGGAAAACACGTTCATATAGCAGCTGAAGGTAGAAGTCTATAGAGTGCTGCTAGAATTTTTTTTTCAACAGATCAGAATCATCAGATGAAATTATATAGCTGGTATAGTACACAGACCAAAGGCTCATTCCCAGAGAAGAGAAGAGGCCCACGCTCCAGCCCTCTATAAGCTACTGCCGCTACGTGAAAAAAAGATGTAAAGCTTGAGGGAAGAAGATAATTGGGCCAGTATGAATATTTGCAGCAGATTGTTAGGGGTTTTGATATTTGTGTGGTATGAAAGATAATGGAAGAAAGCGCCTATAGAGAGAGATATTCGAAGTTGGCGAGTCCTGGAGGAAGAATTCGGGTTTGTAGAGAGGGCTGCTGTAAGTGTTTGTCTCAACGATTTTTGAAAGTGTTGATTTTTTTCTGCTTGCTCCGACAACTTCCAAGGGTGGATAGTCTATGCCAAAGGTTCGCTTTAAAGTATGAGAAAAACTACTGACTGATTAGTTAGAATATATAGCGGACAAAGTCAAAAGCAGCTAGACAACACGTTGTCGAAGCGGCTTTGGCCAAGAACTGTAGGTAAAGGCAAAGTCTACTTGACCTTACCCATCAAATGGGCAACCCACACGCACTGGTTTGTGCTGCGCGTATAGGCTCACTGGCCCCTGAGGAGTAAGTGTGGCTTCAGCCGACCACGGCTCATCAAGAACTATGGCACCAATTTGACGAAAAATTCAAATCATCTGCGCCATTCCCCCCCCCCTCCACACACATCTTCATCTCTGAGGAGACAAGTGCCCCTACTGCGCTCTGCACGCCCACCAGCTGCCGAGTCAGTGCACCTAGATCAGAAGAGAGCTCGCGTGCCTGGGTTGGCCTCGAACCTGTAATACAAGGAGCGTGAGCTAGGAACGTTGGCACGCTACTCCCTTCATTGTAACTAATAGCTCAGTCTGCCTTGTCCTTTCCCTTTGTAACGACAGAAGTGCCAAACCGGGATACCCAGCTTAAGCCTACTTTAGCTTTAGATTAGATTAGATAGGCGGCAGAACACGAACCAAAAAGCCCATTCCCAAAGAGACACCGGGACTTACATCCCGGCCCTCTATGAGCTATTGCCATTATGTTAGTAGGCTGTAGAGGAATGGAGAAACGAGAGGAGAAAAAATAGAAGACGAAAGAGAAAAAAGAAGGGAGAAATAAAAAGAAGGGGGAGAAGAATCTACGCCAAAGCGATGGTGATGAATGCCCGCAAGCAGGATCGATGGCTGCTGATATGTCGAGCTTAAATATATAGATGGAGCGGAAGTGAGACGAAGTCAGCTTAAAATGGCCTTGGAAGCTTTGGCCGTTAAGTGCTTGCGATTCGTGGAGAAGGAGTTCTTAGCTGTGGAGGATGTCTCTCCCAATGTAGTCAAGACGATTTTTAAACGAGTTGACCGACTCCGCACCAACAACGTCAGAAGGGAGTCTATTCCAAATGCTGACTATGAAATAGGGAAAGAACTGGTCATTTAAGGTTGTTCTTCGAGCTTTATGTTTGAGTTTTTGACCGTTGTTTCGCAAGCGATCATTGGGGTTTCTTTCAAAGAGTCCCATTATAGGTACGTCGTTGAAGCCATTCAAGTACTTGAATGTTTCTATTAGTTGCCCCTGGGTCGTCTTTGCTCGAGAGAAATCAGACCCAGTTCTTTCTGGCGACGTTCATACGACTTGTTTCTCAGCTGAGGTATCAGTTTCGTTGTTCTGCATTGGACTCTTTCCATGTTATCGATATCTTTACAGAGATGTGGCGACCAGAACTGAACAGCAAATTCTAAGTGTGGCCTCACTAATGCCTTGTACAAGGGAACGATGATGTCCCTGGACTTGTATTCGAAGTTTCTGGTGACGAATCCGAGTACTCTGCTTGCCATTTTCCCACTCTTGTCAACTTGCTGACTGTGTTGTAGTTTGTTTGTACATAATAGTGATCCCTAAGTCACGTTGTTGGGTGACAGTAGCTAATTCCGTCCCATTCATTTTCAATGGGGTGGAAGAGTTCTCCAGCCCTACGTGCATTACTGAGCATTTATAGAGTCCAAGTTCGCATGTGGTTTGGTAGATTAGTCTGACCTTCTGCTCGTCAATTATGTATTTAAATTTTTACTGCGAGCAGGTTGGGATATCAGATGCAGAAAATCTCCAGGAAATGTTGAGTGACTCTCACCACAAGAAGCATATTCTGTACAGCGGCTCAGAGGTGCTGCAGGTGCGAGGATCCTCGACCCTCATCGGGGTCGTGATTAACACAGGTGAGAGCACTGGGTAGTTCTCGAAATGATATAAGACCCATGGTAACCTTTTCCAGGACGGTTGTACACTGTGTTTATAATGCCTTCAAAATGATCTTTTACACTAATCGTCAATAGTCTCATCTAATTTATATTCGATTGCGTTCTTGAAACAATTCTTGATAATTGGATTATGTACATATAGGCTGTAAGCAGCATGTCATGTGGCGGTTTGGTATGCTTGCATGACTTGGCAAATGGCCGAATGAAAGGTGTGTCGAGATTCAAAACGCACTCCACTACCTAGTGAGTGCGGACCCGCCAGCTAGCATATTTTGTTGCCCAAGTTTAATATATTTCAAAACTTATTTATCTGCACAAATCGTACTCATTACACTCTAAGGAGTGTCTAAGAAAAAGTTAGGCTGTGCATAATGATTAATGCATTAACTTTCCTAGTATGGCTGTTAAAAAATGTCAATACCATTTTATTTGAAGATCAGTCACACTGCCTCATTTTTACTCTTTCTAACACTAAGACAACTAAGACAATATTCTGTTGCCCTACAAAATAATTCAAGCATGAAAGAATTAGGATGGCACCAGCCCCTTACTTCACATACTTAAAATAGTACTGTTTAGTTCAGACGAAACCGCAAAAAATTATGCCTGTTGAAGTAGATGTTTCTGCAGTTTTTATCGTATTGATGAGATACAGAAATATTATTTTTATTAAGCGGTTATAATACTGAACAGACCATGGCCAATTTTTGAACTACTGCTCTGTGGCCACTCCCCAAAGAAGCAAATTATTATATGCTGTTAAGTGAATTGGCTACATTTGTAATATTTCTTCTTCACATTCACTGTACAACATCATGCAATATTGATGATATTTTAATTGTCTTGGAAGTTACTAGCTAACTCTTCAAAAAATGTTTCTAGGCTTCAGCACATGTAGGGGCGAGCTGGTGAGGTCCATACTCTTCCCCAAGCCCATATCCTTCCATTTGTACTCGGACTTCCTAAAGCTCCTCTTCTGCTTCGCTCTCCTGGGTTTCGGTGCCATGGGCTGGAGTGCCTACATGTGGCTCACCAGCGAAGTAAGTGCTGACGAAAATTTCAAATGTAGGTTTAACCCTTCATCATGTGAGTTGAACATCAATTTTCGTAACACAGTTTGAAAGTGCAAGCTAAAATCCTCCTGGCCCTTGACCATTTATGTAAGTGTACATGTACATATAGTTCAATAATACTCATTTGCAAGTTTCCCTAATAATCGCTGTTTTCTTCACAATTATACTTACCGCAGCAGCGTAACTACTCTAGCCTGTTAATCATCGGTTTGTAAGGCATACGGTGTGGTGTTAAGAGCTGTTCAGTAAATGTTTGATTAATTATTTGCTGTGGACGGGACTTTCCCATCAAGTTATTGTCTAAGCTCGACTGTATTTACTCTCCAACTCGGCTCCAACTCTCCCGTGAGAAGTAATTCTTGAAATGTTTTTGCGATTTAGTGTTACTGCTAATTGTGCATCTTTTGTCTATTTTTATCCACCAGCCTGCAGCCACTTGGAACGAAGTAATTTTCAACTCCTTGGATCTGCTCACGTTCGTCATACCGCCCATCCTCCCAGCCACCATGACGGCCATCAACGTGTGGGCCCAGCGGAGGCTCAAGAAGATGGACATCTTCTGTCTGTCTTCCAATTACGTGTCGCTGGCTGGTCCCGTTGACATAGTGTGCTTCGACAAGGTACGGAGGGCGGAATCAACAGAACTGAAAAGTATAGTGAATTCCATGCGATTCTGTAAGCTCTAATGGTTTCACTAACACCTAGTTTAAAAAGTTTATTCTTTAAATTTAGTGCACGAGAAAGTTCATCTGAAAATAAAAAATTAAGTAAAAACTTTCCCTCTAGAGGACCACATTACAAAAAAAAAAAAATAGATTGGAAAAAGCTGTTTTATCTTTATGTTGTCGCACGAGATATGTTGAACTGCATAAAAAGTGGAACAGGAAAACGGAACTTTTGAAAACCTCAAGAGATGAAACTAACTTCAAGAATTCATTTGTACAAATCGAAAGACGTTTCGGTAAATTTTTACAAAAATGTAATAGCCTATGGCGCCTAAGCTAATTCCTTGTTATATATCGATAGTAATCTATTGGAGAAGTGCAGTGATACCCATATATATTAGTCGGAAAGGCAAAGTTTTTGAAATATATGACTTTGAAGTTCCCATTGTTTTTCTATTGGAGAAAATAGCCGGCGTCGTTATAGGCTTGCTAACGACCCCATAGGAACGTTATTAACCCAACATAACTTAATCTAACCCAACCCTACCTTAGGTCCTGTCCAGACTACCGCCAAAATCTGACCACACTATGGCGATTTCGCTGATCGATGCGAATTTTCGTCCTCAAATAGTAGCGTTTTCGCGAGCGTCCAACTTGCTGAATATTTTCGCGCGATTTAGGCTGAGGCCAAGACAGGTTCAATTTGTAATTTTTTGTTTCTCTCAAGCACAACAAATAAATTAGGCGTTCCATAAAGTTTTCTTGCTTCTTCAAAGATATATTAAAAGTTTTAGGCTTCTCTGAGTTCTAATTCACTGCAAATTTGACGAGAAATGCACTGTAGTAGTGACACCTGTGTCGAGAACTGAGTTGACGGTTAACATTTTATCGACGTTTTGTGGTTACACAGGGGTCTTTAAGAGACAAAAAAAAAAAAAAATGTCTGAACACTTTGCACTAAGTATGGGGAACATAACTTGTCGAAGAACCCCACATAAAAATCTATTCACTTGACAACCTCGAAAACAATACAGAGTGGTAAGGAAAAGTGTGAAAATGTCAACCCGAGCTCAGTAGGCAGTGTGCATATTGCTGAAGAAAGCATAAAAGTAGTATCAGCAATTAGAATTGGTGCTTATTCATAGTTGTGTTGTTACTAGGAGTAAGATGAGTCATTAATAGTGACAAAAATTACAGTTTCTTTGGATCAAGGTGCGTGGGCAACTGAGTTTTGCTGAACATCTACGCTTAATAAATTGCCAAGCGTCGCTGACCGCTACGATGCGCCGTGCAACAGTGTGGACACGGCTGCAAGATTTCACTGCGTTCTGCGAAGTCGTACAAGCGTTTTTCGCACTTATGAGCGGTAGTCTTGACGTGGCTTAACCTAACCCAACTTTACCTAACCTAACTAAACCCTATCTATCCTAACCCAACCTAACCTAAGAGAACCTAACCAAACTCAAACTAACCTACCCAACCTAATCAAACCAACTTGAAGGGTAGGTTGGGTTAGGTTAGGTTAAGTTGGGTTAGGTTAGGTTATGTTGAGTTAATAAGGTTCCTATGGGGTCGCTAGCAAGCCTCGAACTACTCCGGCTATTTTCTCTCATTGAAAAACAATAGAAACTTCAAAGTCATATAACTCAAAACTATGCATTTCCGACTGATATACATTGGCATCACTGCACTTCTCTTATAGACTGCTATCAATATCTAGTAATGAATTTGCTATGCACCATATTGGCTTTTTGTAAAAATTTACCGACGTTTCTTCCATTGATCACTAATCCAAGTAATTAATGTTTGAATATCACGTCGAATCGATGACGACGCTGAATTTTTTAGTGTAATGTTTAAATTGTGTTTTTCTAGATGTTCTCAGTGTTGAGAAATCCTTTTTCTCTGTGTATTATGCACGCCGAAATAGCAAGAGTGCATAGCTGTGTGTCTCCATCAGACGGGGACCCTAACAGAAGATGACCTGGAGGTGGCTGGAGTCATCCCGTTTTGTGAGAAAGCCTCAGAGCTCAATGAAGTCAAGGAAGTCCGCCACCTCTCCGAAGACCAGCGACTGCTCAAGATCGCCCTCGGTTGCTGCCACACTCTGTCCTCCACGGCTAAAGGACCTCAGAGCCAGAACTTGCTTGGCCATCCCATGGACCTCAAGATATTCTCCAGTCTAGATTGGGTGCGTACGCGACTGCAAACATATCTGCTACTGTGCTACAACATTTGAAATTGAATTTGTTCCAGGTTAGATCAGATTGTGGAAAGTAGACGAACCAAGGGCTCCAATCTAAGCGAAGAATCAACTCTTAGGCTTTTTAATTAGTTATAAGTTCTTGTCAGTTTACTTACGTTGAAAAAATTGAAAAGAGCTGTCGACGAATTGAGTGTGCAAAAAAAGGTTGCTGCAGCCGATCAGTTGCTCTGCTGACATATTACGCTGAACTGATGAAGCAAGTAGATGGCACAAAGCTGCCACTGGAAGGATAAAGCATGGCATAAGTTGATTTATAAGCCTCCTTTTCCTGCACTCATGCTGGATGGTGTATCACTTCCTGTGGTTGATGACTTGGTAATCTTGGGTGTTAATTTTTATCCAAAGTTGACGTTTGAGCCCCACATTCGTTCGGTTGCCTCA
>LQNS02278099.1:3942183-3962214 GCA_001587735.2 Parhyale hawaiensis | reverse complement strand
TTATTTACGACGAATATAACCTAGTAACAAAATAATAACACATGTAGTAAATATATAGGAAAAATACGTCTTCACTGGTCACAAAACATAATAATACGCATATTTATTCGATGCATATGTGGTGAAACTTGGCATCAACACTGTGTAACTCCGCTCGCTACCCACCTATTTCGCAGGGTAACGAGTTTGCGTAACACCGTGTAACCCTAACGTGTCTCATTGACGGTAAACAGCTCAATGCGACACGGATTTTGGAGACGGAGTTACTCTCGAGGTCACACTGCGTAACCCTTGGTTACCCAGCGCGCTGAATGTGACAGGCCTCTGATGCACATACAAAAGGAAGCTGAAAAGCCTAAAATTTGACAAGTAGCTTTGATAACCCCGATGACCACATGATTGAAGCTCCATTAGAGAGAGAAGCCCTGTACTAGAACTGATGGAAATAGTACACAGACCGTAAGAGATATAGACCTAAGCCCATATTTGTCAAGGTAGATGCACAGTAAATTTAACTTGCACCGCCCGGACGGTGTTGTACCTCGCTGTTACCATTTATAACATTGGCCAAGCACACGCGCACAAGAGCTAGTGCAGAAAAAAATACGGTAGAAATGACAAGCGAGGGCATCATAATTCTTTTTTCTTTCTATATGTGGCGATATCATAAATGACATGACAGTACTATAATGTTGCAATATTAGCAAAGCTGCGCCTTGATACATAGACATTAGGTGATAGCATTTTATTGATGAGGGTATTACAGGTGTTGCATCAACTGCAAAGCTTTGTGAGGCTCTCCCTATTTATACATTCGTAGTTGACTTACGAGTGTTATGCCGATGCCAAACGCTAGTCAAAAGAACGAGTATCGCCATCTTTTCGTCCGAACGTTATGTTGAACTCCTGTAAACACAGCTTTAAGATTGCCAAAAAATGGCGTAAAAATGTTTACTGTTACTTCAGTTTATGCCGCAACGCCGTAAGTGCCGTTATTTAACTCTCGGACATATCATTAAATCTGGAGGGATTTATAACTTGAAATTCTTTGCAAGTGCGTGCTTTTAAATGACCACATCAACACATTCGGACGAAAAGATGACAATACTCGTTCTTATGACTAGCGGGTGGCATCGGCAGTATATCCGCCACTCGGTTTGATTGTTTTCTTTGAGTGTCAAACAAAAATTCAAAGAGTGAGCGAGCCGCTAGATTAAGCTACACCTCAATTAAATTAAATCAAATCAAATATTTAACTAATTTGGCATACGCGTCAATTGTGTTACGAACTAGCTAGTTCAAGTATCAATATACTTGTAAAACTGTGCCTACATAATTATCATTCCTCTTCCCCAGTACCTCTAGATTTCGAGCAGACGGTGATGTGGTACTCACAACAGGGCCTCCGGGTGGTGGCTGTGGCCGGCAAGGTGCTGCATTCGTCATGGAGTGAGGTTTGTGGCAGGGGCGGAGCTCAGCGTTTGTGGCAGAGGCGGAGCTTAGCGTTTGTGTCGGGGGCGGAGCTTAGCGTTTTTGGTAAGGGCGGAGCTTAACGTATGTGGCAGGAGCGGAGCTTGGCTTTTGTGGCAGGGGAGAGCTTAGCGATTGTGTCAGGGACAGAGATTAGGATTTGTGGTAGAGATTAGCGTTTGTATCAGGGGTGAAGCTTAGTGTTTGTGGCAGAGGCGGAGCTTAGCGATTGTAGCAAGGGCGGAGCTGAGCCTTTGTGGCAAGAGCGGAGCTTAGCGTTTGTGTCAGGGGTGGAGCTTAGCGTTTTTGGCGTCCGGCGACAGAAGGCGCACGCAATTCAACTGGCAATAAAGTAATACCTTCGAGGCTTAACTTGTCCAAAGTTTCAGACAGGTGCCCTGGCTTTGACCAGTCGATTTATAACTTTCAGGCTTTGATCTTAATTGGTTACCTGCTAGACTTCCAAGAACTCAATCTTACTTCGAGAAATAGCGTTTTCACCTGTAACACGATTCAAAGTGACGAAGCTAAGGTTCCTGTCTACAGCATCGGACAAGTTAAGTCGAGTGGGCTTGGCTAAGGCCGACTTTGACGATCCAGTCGATCGCATCTAAAGTAATTTTGGGCTCCGCACCAGACACTGCGAACGTGGCAATGTCCCACTTTGCTCCTCTTGACTACGCTTCTCGTTTGTATACATTAGTGCTGGTACCGCGTAGATATAAACTGTTTACCAAGCATTAAGTTCAACATTACTGTAGTCAAACATTTTCAGAGTCGATTAGGGTACATTCCAAATGATGATACCATTACAGTCATCATAGTCGCATGAAATGCTAAGTGATCCTACCGTCAGATTCAGAGTCAATTTTGCTTCAACTACCGGTAGGTAAATGCTTGTTATTCAGATTGTTAAAGTTAATGTCATAAAACTGGATTCTCAACGTAAGTTGACAAAGTGCAAGTGCGAAATGATAATACTAAATTTTGAAAAGATGCAATTGTAATATATTTTTTTCGTTGCGCCTTTCAGGTTTATAATATTGGGAAATAGGAGTAACAAACTGATATATTTACGGTGAAAGGGGGACGTGGGACCACGAATGCCTAAGAGCCGCTTCATTGCAACACACTCATGCTTGTCTTTTCTGCACTGATGCAATAATTCAAAAGACGAATTCGTTGACTCACCCAATCAGCCAAAATCTAGCAGCAAAAATCTCATTAGCCGCAGTTTAACGGCTGCATATTTTGCTTGCAGATTGCTAGTGTCTTAGAACCCTGGAGTTCTCGCGTGTAGCTTCAAAGAACAAGACTGGTAGAAACAACACGGTGCAGAATCTAGCGCACTGGCTTAGCATATGAACTTTTAAAAGTTGCAAATAATCTGTTAAAGTTTTTTCTACTAATTTTATTTTGCAGCTGGAGACGCAGAGCAGAGAGCAGCTGGAGGTTGGGTCCCAGATGCTGGGTTTGGTGGTCTTCAATAACCCCGTCAAACCGGGCACCCCGCAGTCCCTGAAGCTTCTACAGCACGCTGAGATCGACACGGTTATGATCACAGGCACGTAGATGAGTAATGGTTGCCATCGTTAAGGATGGATATTGACAAAAAACTTATAGTACTTTATTAGATAGTCTACTAGCTAGCTACTCGATACAATGAGGGCAAGTTCGTAACTGGAAATGGTTGCAAAAAGAAAATATCCCAAGAAATTTAAATGCTGGACTACATTGTTTCCCGTGGTTTGGCTTCGGTCTGGCTACAGTAGACGCCTTTCTATTAGATACATAGTACAGTTTTTCAGTTACGATTACTCGGTAGCTAAATTTGTGTTCAAATAGGTGGCCAGTGACCAGTAATCACATAAGTAATATGTAAATTTGTAGATACTCTTTATTGGATTGGGTGTTTTATTGCTCAGATACACCTTTTGGTCAGGAGATAGATTTAATATATATTTTTATAAATTGCACTCACATATATAAACCATATCTTCGCTGGATCGTTAGTCAGACCACAGTTATTATGAAGAATCTATTGTACCCTACCGTGAGAAATGTTCCTCTTGCTGTTTTTCTTCTCTTAAATGTTGTATCGAACTTTGCTGCTAAGGGTCAGATATTTGCAACTTACTTTACACCTGTTCCTGCTCAGGTGACAGTCTTGCAACAGCAGCCAACGTCGCCAGAAATTGCGGCCTCGTCAAGGATGACGAGCAGATGGTGATCGTTCGAGCACGGGTGAGTGTTGCCATATTGATGTCAGTAGAGTGTTGCCATATTGATATCCATAGAGCAGCATATCGACAGCGATAAGGGACGCATGGTTACCAGAGGTCAGCGCCAGTAGCCACGTGAGGTCCATTCACTAGAATGCTAGAATAAGTAGCGTCCTTGCGGAAACGCAGAAGCCGAAAACTATCGCAACGTCGGACAGCACTCTGACGTGTACCAAACTCTCAAGCCTGAACAGACTTTGCTTCAGGGGCAAAGTGCGGACAAGCACACAAACACACCACACTGTCACCTGTACAGCACCGCTGTCACTTCGCTACTGCAGGCTGCAAACCTTTTGACATTTACTTTTAGTTGCTGTGTCTTTACTGCTTGTGACGGCGTGTACTCATAACGCTGTTCGGCTGGTAGTGGCGGGCCCAGCGTTAGCGATTTGTGTGACTGGTTTTAAGGCAATAAAGAGCATTACAGGGAAACAGCCTCCATTAGAGATTAAGTGGCTGGATGCTCGTACCTCTGCTTGAGGTGCTACAGATAATTTTGCATTACCTCCTCTTAGGAACTTTGTTTTTTCAAAGGTGCACAGCTACAGAGGACGAAATTTTGCCTAGTAGCAGAAGAAGACGCCCCTCTATAGATTTCACATAAAAAAATGTTCCTAGAAAACGAACATTCTGGTAATTTGAAGCATAAACGGTGTACGTAGTCGAATATTGGTTCCGCCCATTACACTGTCCTTTTTTAATACACATGTTGTTCAAAGTAGTATTGAAGCTAAAGCTTTGGGTACTATGCAATAATTTAAGCCCAGTCGTGTCTTAAGTATTATTACTGTAGAAATTTTTGTACGTCACAGGGTTGCCTTTTCCTTTAAATTTGCGCCATTCATATCAATGGGCACAGCACCCCGAGTTTTAGTTCCTTAATACTGGCATAGGGAGAAGAATAATAGTTCTACATAATAGTAATAATCGTGGGTAAGTTCTACCTAGTCATGAAGGAAAATATAACAAAAGAATTTGACACGACATTTCATCGACATACGGCAGATGGTGCAGGAGAAGAACGTCACCACGGCCCAGCGGTTCAAGGTCACGTACCACGACAGCTTTACGGGCAAAAAATCCGTAAGTTCTAAAGCTTTCATCCGACATAATATATGTCATACTCTATAATTAATTTTGTTCGTCGTCATCGAAATACCGGTGGCTAGTACTTTTATTAAATGATAGGATAAAATAAGAGAAACCATTGTTTTTATTCTTCTCTAGGTTCTGCGCAATGTAATACATTTCCTTGTTTATTCTTTCAACTTCCACTCAAATTTGTGGAGCGTCAGCTCAAAATATCAAGTTTTTTTTAAGAAGAAAGTAAAATTTGGTATCCATGCCACCACTAAAAAATACCTCAGCCGTCTTCAGTGCTTGGCTTGAATTTTCTTTGAAGTTGGACGAATGAATTTTTCCTATGTAATATTGATGACGTGGTGGCAGCTGGGAGGAGACATTTTTCAACCAACTAAGCAAGAAATCAAAAGCTGCATATTATTAAATAAAAGATTAAGTATTGCCATTCACTTTGTGGCAGAAATATGACAATAGACAAAACACTGAANGGTGGCAGCTGGGAGGAGACATTTTTCAACCAACTAAGCAAGAAATCAAAAGCTGCATATTATTAAATAAAAGATTAAGTATTGCCATTCACTTTGTGGCAGAAATATGACAATAGACAAAACACTGAAAATGAATTGAACTCTTACGTACTTAAATAGTTAAATTATGTGACCTAAGGAGGTGATTTTCAATAGATGCTTCTCGTTTGATGTTGATATGAGCATTAAATACTCTATGATTTATTTTTGAAGAGGCGGAAGGGGTCGTCAAGATATGAAAAATAATCTACACGGCTTCTTCAAATCTTACTTTAAAAAATATTAATCAAACTTCGCTGGTATGTCAGTGCTGAAATTCAGTAACGGCGGTTTGTTATGTGCTTACTTGGGCTGCTTAGGAAGTTTTTACTAATTTTTTAGTGAAATCGCTATAGTGAAAGTAATTCAAGAGATAATTTACAACATCGGAAAAAGAGAAACATAGTATAGCAGACAGTCTTGCATTAAGACACAGTTTATTGGGTGATTTACAGTACAGCTTGTTCTATTTTTATTTTCTATTTTCAATTAGTTACAGTAAAAACAGGACAAAATAAGGAGTTCTTCTTGATGCTCTCACGTTACCTTCTGTAAAGTGAATAAAATCTCTACTCTGTCCATTTTACCAAGGCAGTTTGAGCGTCGTCAAATTCCTCTATAGCGGTGCCAATTCTATAGGTATTACTGAGATTTCTCTACATGCAGGTAGTGGGCGGGGCTAAGTTATGGGCAGAACAAAACCTCAGAAATGCGCATAGAATTGGCAACGCTCTAGAGAAATTTGACCATGTCCAAACTGACTTGATAAAATGGACAGAGTATAGTGGAAATAGAGTATCTGTAAGCAGACCTACTTAACGAGTAAGTAAAATATTTGTAGTAGTTTCCGTAGACTTATCTGTTCGACTTCTTTAGCAGGATCTGATATTATTCTAGCGATTCGATAGACTAAGTTTTTCTAATGATATTCACGAAACAAAATAAGAAATTGAAAAGTCGACTAACTGCATGATGGAAGATAGATATCCATTCTCAGCATTACATTATTTACAAGAAATTTGAACCATCTCTTGACCAAATTCAGGGTACTAGTCCAGGCACTAGTGGTATGCAATAATCATAATTATTGTATGCTACATAGTAAAACTGTTTACTAGCAACTGACCGGCGGACCCATATAGAACCAAGCGTTTCAGAAAAAGAATTTTTTTTTAGTCAAGAATCTCAATACATGATAATCCTCGAATGTCGGGTGGGAGCAGTTACTCTACATACAACATTATCTGAAACTTTCACGTTAACCTTTTTCAATTTCTTTTGTAAAAAGTTAAAATCCGTAATTCGTGAAGCTTAGCACTCAAGGTAAGAGAATACGTGGCAGATGTAATCTAAAAAATGCAGATACTTCTTCGTGTGCTCCAACTATTGTCAGCCTTTCCTTTTTTTCATGGGAATAGAACCATGAATTACTTCTTCAAATGCGCACAGTGAGCCCGAAGAGCTTAAGTATTCAGTCAACAAGAGAATTTTATTGTCAGTGATTGCCAAATTCCACACAGAATGGAGCGACTATGAAAAAAATGATGAATAGAACACATTTTTTAAAATTTTAGTTCCTGTCCTTGATTGCTAAATTCATTTTAGGACGAGCTCTTCTGAAGAAATTATTTTTTTTTCTAAATTTGACTTTTATCAGTAAACTCAATTTATTTTTACTTTTTAGTACTACTGACCTAAGAAAGCAGGCATTTTCAACAGTCTTACATCTGTCAGTGATTGCCAGCGACATCCTGTGTAAGCTGTCATGAAAACTGGTATGTTTACTCATTTTCATGTTGATAATTAGTTCTATTATTTTTCTGTTATTAACATTATTTACAAAGATTAAAACCAACGTCGTTACTAACAACATGTTTTGCAAACGTTACGGATTACAGAGAATCCATCCTCAGTGCACTGAAAAACACAAATGAACGTATAGTAATTAACACAAATACTGCAAGAAAAGAAAAACAGATAAATGAATTGTAAACCTAGCTAACCAAATGCATTGATAACCTAAGGCAGAATGTGTAGCGGAACTGCAGATATTTTAGCATTTAGGGACGGTTTTTCACGATGCATGTATATTGATTCCAGCACCCTACGTTCTTTGCTATTATTTATATTGTCTATAACGGAAAAAGTCAGAAATTCTGGATGGAGGATGGATTCTCTGTAATCCGAAACGTTTGCAAAACATGTTTTTAGTAACGACGTTGGTTTTACTTTTTATACTTCGTGTGCGATTCCCTAGTAATCAACCCATATCAATTAACATTATTTATTATTGTATTTTCTCAATCACACAGGGTGACAGCTACAAAGTGCAAATAGATGGGTCGCAACCTGTGGTGCTGGTGATGGACGGCCACACGTGGGAGTGCGTGAGGGAAAACGACAAGCGCCTCCTGTCCAGACTGGCGCTCCGAGGCAGAGTCTTCGCTAGGATGAAACCCGACCAGAAGGTTCAGGTTGTGGAGGAACTCAGGAACTTAGGGTAAGTTCATCCTTACACGGAGTGAATGAGCCCTTCAAGCTAAATGGATTGCTGTCAGCTCAGCAAACAGATTAACGCACAGTGGTTAGTATTAGTGTGCTTGATGATTTAGGGCATGTTAATTTCTTCAATTTAGACCAGCAATCGACTGGCTCCTAAATAGCTTCCTTCCCAATCTCTGATATTACAGTGCACCGGTGCCTGATGAATTGCTGTTGTTGACTTCAACCTGGAAGAAAAATGGGAGTTGAGGTGACAAAGTACGTTAGCTTAACTACACAATGGTAGATATTATAGCGTTTGGTGAAAGGGTATGTACTGTGACACAGTTCCTATAATCAGCTCAACGAACGAGCCGGTCCCGATACAATTCATGCAGTGTCTCCTGGCTGCTCGGAAATGCCAATTCTTAACAAACGCCTACAGAAATACATAGAATGTCGCTTATGTTGCTGGAATAATCAAGCAGAACGCTGCTAGTTTACTAGTCAATTAAAAATATAGAATTTCCTACATAAATTTTGATCACGCTTGGAGCTAAGAACATAAAACAGCTTCTGAGCAGTCGAAATCTATTTAATGAAATTTAGTTGCTACTTGACAGCAACTTTCCACACCAATTAGTTCAATTGTTTAACGCTGCAGCCGCCAGGTGGCCATGTGCGGCGATGGTTGCAACGACTGCGGGGCGCTGAAGGCGGCCAATGTGGGGGTGGCCCTGGCAGCCACCGAGGCGTCTGTGGCGGCACCCTTCACCAGCAAAGACTCCAGCATTGCCTGCGTAGAGAAGCTCATCAGAGAAGGAAGGGCAACACTTGTTTCCAACTACGCCTCCTTCAAGTACAACATCACCTACGGCTTCGCCTCGCTCATCGTGGTCCTCATTCATTTCTCGGTAAGCGCTTCCACCAGAAACTGAAGATGCCATCTATTTTAATTTTGTATCTTAGCAGTGTGCAGGGTGCCTTCGCGTTACTTACGCTCTGCATGGACTCATTATACGTCTGTGGGCGCTTAAGCGTGTAGTTGTACTAATGCTGATTACAAAATTTGAAGTGTTAGCTTATCTTGGATATGGTAATAAATACGAATGCGCCTGCAAATTTTCCCTGTACACATTAAAGTAATTTTGTGAAAATTACTGCACCTAGCTATGCTTTCATCCACGAAACTGTTGTACCTTGAGTAGTTTTAAGGTTTTTAGACGAAGTCTATGTGACGTTCAGCACATCACTTCACGAGTGTGAAGTCACGATGCTGGGTTTCTTCTATTGGGTCATAGCTGGTAGATATTATAGCGTTTGGTGAAAGGATATACGACACAGTTCCTACAATCAGCTGAACGAACGAGCTGGTCCCGATACAATATATGCAGTGTCTCCTGGCTGCTCGGAAATGCCAATTCCTATCAAACGCCAGCAGCAAATTATCTCCACAGTGAACGTAACCGCTAACCTCTTGTCTGATTTGCATTTTTCTCTTTACTACAATCTAGCGAGTTCTGGTTGGTTCGTAGGAGTCAGACACTAACAGCGTATTCAGGTCCGACAGTGTCATGGAAATAAGCTAATCTATTTAGCGTTAACATTTTCGGAATTTCTACCATGGACTCTTTATATGGTCTATTGCATCTCCGGCAGTGAAGAACTGGGTAGATCCACGTGGAAGAATAGGCTGTCTTACTGAGGCTGTGCTGTTTTGCTACAAATTAATGATTCTGTCTCTTTTTATATTCCTACGGGTAGCCCAGCTTGAGTAAAACAGGCTTCACACTCTACCAAAGCTTTCTAAAAGACACTCTTGTAGGAACAGCATTTTGAAAGTAACCTTATGTGGTCGCTGGCCTGGTAACGAGTTGTCAATCCCAGAACATCAAAATGTTACGAAGTGGAGAAACATTGAAAGCTAGCCTACATAAATACCTTCATATCCATATAGCCGAACACAGCTCCCGGCAACGAGTTTCATGCCCACACAGATGGGGGATGTAAATGAAAATCGATTACCTTTGTGACAGTCAAAACCTAAATACATCCTGGTTGTCCTGAAACTCGATTAAGAGTCGTAAAGCAAAGCCACTGACTGACGTATCGGAGGCGCTAATATTAAATCGATTATTTTATCTTCAACGCAATGAGCGAAGGATTTGAAAATTCCATGAGACTTGTTGTTGCCGCAGATCCAAGCAGAACCGTCGGACTTCCAGTACCTGGTGATGGACCTGGTACTCATCACGGTACCCTCGCTGGTACTTGGCAACACCGGAGCCCCTGAGACACTCAGCGTCCAGAGACCCACGAGCAGAATCCTGCACCCGCTACACATCATCAGTATACTGTCCTTCTTGTTGCTGCAGAGTGGAGCATACTGGCTCTGTTGGCTCTACACAATGATGCAGCCATGGTTAGTATGTACTTGCTCTTTTGACGTAGTGGAACTGCATTACCTTACTTTAATGAAACAAGCTGTAATATTAGCAGAAGAAAACACAATTATGATATTGCTCCTCGTGCGAGAGTGATCGTTAGGTAGTACTATTGCGGTGCCAGCTCAGTTAGCTAGTTTGGTGTGTGATGGCACTGAGCCTTGTTGCTTAGGTTGCAGATTCATAGCTGTTATATTATTAAGAAATTAATGTACGCGACATTAGTAATATAAGCTGCAATAGACCAATCCAAGAACACCTCCGCCCGTGGAGAAAGATATGATAAAAAATACTCATGGTTAATATGTATGTACTCGCTCTTTTGACTCAGCCGTGGACAGTATTTGCTGCACTGGCACTACTAGCAGTATTTCATATAATGAGCAAAAAAGTTATTAAATAAACAAGCATTATCTATCAAGTTGATTCAGACATCGAGCCGCAGGTACTAATACGAACTGTTGTACTTCAGTGTTAGTTGCAGTATGCCAGAAATCTGTTTACTAAGCGGCAGACGTTTCATAAAGATAACTCTCTTCAAATATGCTCACGCTACGCGATATTGAGAGAATCCGTGTTGTTGTTGTTGTTGTCATTGTGCGGGCCTGGTTTACCACGCCCTTCTGGCTCCTATAAATTATAAGCTTACCGCTTCATTGGTAAGGTCCGCCAATGCTAACTTGGAGAGGAGGCTCCGGAGGGGGCCTTGAGAGAGAAAGAGAAGCGAGGAAACGCGCAGCCCCAAGCTGGTCCAGCCAGAGACTACTCACCAAAAGATCAGTAGGGTGGCTAGGACATGAGAAGAGGTGTCGAACAATTTGTTCACCCGGTCCGCAAAGCTGACAAGAGGGATCATCGATCCGTCCCACTATGAACTTATAATCCGCTAAGACCGAACAGTGGCCAGAGCGTAGCTGGAAGAGGGTAGATCGGAAGGATCTGGGGAGAAGAGACTCCTCTGCCCAGAGAGGGGGGCATTAATAGCTGAGAACCCTACTGGGGGGATATGCAGCTGCTGTAGTTGCCGCAGCAAAAGTGTGAAGTGTGTAATGAACTCAGGGCAGTGCGGTATTGCTCTGGTGAGGGGGGGGAGGTGGGTGAGAATCCCATCTGTAAGAAAGGGAGCAATATTCGCTTCAAATTTTAACTGAAAAGTATGTTGAATACGGCGAGGGCAGGAAGGGGCCGTGATAGTACCATGAGCAGGATGATGTACCCGCGATGCACTGAGGAGATGCTGTTTTGACAGCAACCCCAAACTGTCACCAACTGCTAGGTTGAGGTCTGCTGATGGAGGTGATGCGCCGAAACCATACATTGGGATCCAGTGACTATGCGCAGCACTGCAGTCTGCAACGCCTGCAGCTTGCTCACGGCAGTTCTTGAGACATTAGGAAACCAAACCGGGGCTGCGTAAAGAATGACGCTAGCTTCTAATGAGAGCCCGCTAGGTGAGTAATCTCCTTCTGTGGGCCCCATCTTGCGCCCGTCAGCGCTGAGAGCGTCCCAAGCGGAGGCATCATCTGTCGCTAGCATAATTCGTGTGAGCGACAAAATTAAAGTGTAGGGCAAACACCACGCCCAAGATTTTTGGTTGCGCTCCAGGGTGGGATCCGACGCACCCATCTT
This sequence comes from Parhyale hawaiensis, assembly GCA_001587735.2. Lineage (NCBI taxonomy): Eukaryota > Metazoa > Arthropoda > Malacostraca > Amphipoda > Hyalidae > Parhyale > Parhyale hawaiensis. Next base: position 3,950,259 of record LQNS02278099.1, on the reverse strand, counting down.
GATTGTTGGGTCCAACCTGGATTGATGATGGCCTGACGTAAACAGAGTGGAATGGGTCATCGAGTGAGAGACAGTCAAGGCTCTCTCCCCGGCCCAGGTCTCGATTGTCGAAGCATGGTGTGACAGGCTCCTCGCTGCCTCCGGGACGAGAGTAGCAGAGGATGGGACGGTAAAATCGTCTGCGTACGAGGAAGTGACGTCATAAATCTGGGGAAAATCGCTGATGTAATATTTAAAGAGGAGCAGCGAGATCACCGAACCCTGGAGAACTCCCGTATACATGGGGCGGAAAGACGACCTTTTGTCCGCCCATAAGTAGGAGGTGCAGCACTTTCGTAGGTAGGCAGAGATCCATCTAATTAGGTTACTAGGTAGGCTTGAACTCGTGATCTTAAAGAGCAGATGGTGGTGGGAGACCGTATCAAAGGCCGTAGAAAAGTTCACTGTTAAAGCTATCAACCGAGTAGGGGGTTATATAGGTTAAACCCTTGAACAACAAGTTGGACTAAGGGAAGAAGGGCTGAGGTTGTCGACCGCATCGAACGGAACCCATGTTGGGAGTCTGACACCTCCAAGGACTCCGCTAGAAGCGGAAGGAGCAAGCGCTCCAGGATATTAACAAAGTATCCCTCCATGTTGCTTACGAATATTCCTCGCACTGCCGCAGGTTCGAACCTTACGTCTTCATCCCTGGACTGATGCCCCCCAACCCCAGCTACGAGAATACGGCCCTCGTCATCTTCTCTTACTACACCTTCATCATTGAAGCCGTTTGCTTCTCCCATTCATCTCCCTTCCGAAAGCCATTCTACACGAACTGTAAGTATTAAATTCGAACGCTTTGTGTCATTATGAGTATATCCTACGATCTAATGTAGAAGACCTGTGAACATTGACTGCATGGCATCTCGACTTGACGGCATTTGGCTTGCCATGAAAATAATAAAAAAGCGATTATCAACTCATTTATTACTACAGTTATAGGTTTACATATGAGCGTAGAGAACAACATTATCTGAAGATAGAATACGGTGCCCAGGGTCTCCTATAAAATAGATTGTTAAAAGGTATGAAAATTTAGTACAATTAAGGTATAGGTCATATGGCACTTGAATACCGTCTTCAGCGCAGTAATTGCATTTGTAGTGTTCCACATTGAAAATATCATTCATTCTTTTGGATTCACACCAGTATATAGATAGCTAATAATTTAGGGTGCTCGTGGACACCAATAGCCCACAGCATAGCGTATTTTAAGCAACAACACTCGATCTTATAGCAAATAAAAGCTGCCGAACAGACACTGCTCTCAGGCGCAGACACTCGCCATGCTGTCGCCTATACATTCTCTCCCCTTCTCTAATTTACCATAAAGTGACAACAGACGAGTACCTAATCACCTCGCTGCTGTGAACTGCAAGTATATTGTTCTCAAAAGTATTGCTAGCTCAGGGATGCTCAGCTTAAAGAACAAACATAAGACCCAAATCAGTGACAAATTAGACCTAAATTTGAGACAGGTACTAGCTAAAAGAAACTAAAAGAAAACAGGATAATATAGAAAATATTTTATAAAGGTAACTGCATGATGGATAGATCATATACTTGTACCTATAAAAATTTTTATATAATGAAACTAAGTAAAAAAAACACTAGATAGGCGTCTTGTGATTCCTTGAATAATACCAATGTAGCTACAGCTAACTAATTTGATATCAAGAGCTAAAGTTTCGTGTCATATATTAGAACGTGTTCACCTCCCGCCGTAGATCGCGTCAGAGAACACAAATTTGTTCTTGGAGAGAATACTTAAACTAGTCAAAAGTAAATTTGTAAGTTGCTCGTCGCGTTTCTATTTGGAAGATCCTCACGAACTAAACTTTTATCTGTTCAAAGGATGGGAGACTTCATAGGTGCGAGTTCTTGTGTGTGAGCCATCAGAAATAAAAAACTATATAATATTTCGAATAGCCAGTCTATCTTTCAACGATTAGAAGTATATATAGTCCACAATTAGGGTAATAATATTCGTTGCTAAAGCGAAGCAGGTTTCACATTACAACTGCTGCTGCCTCAAAAAAAAAAGAAAAAAAATTCCGGCTGTCTCAGAATTTGTTTCGCAATTTCAGCTTATGGGGCGGCCAAGAATACCGTCAAAGCAGCTTTAATGGAAATTGTTCTTAAGGCGGAGTCTGTACGCAGTAATGTAGTTGGCAGCAGCATTTCTATGTTCAGTCATCCTACGTGCATCTGGAAATACACTTGCTGACATGGTTCAAGTACAATACTGTAGCTTATTTGAACCATATAGATGTGGAGGTTTAGAATTTATATTTTGTTTGATCAACATTCGGTCATCACAACTTTTCTCTGCTGCTCAGTCATCCTCACGGCGTATCTGCTGCTGGCGACGGCAACGGTAATCTTCTTCACCTTCTGCTCAATCGACTGGGTGCTGGACCTAATGAACTTCAGAGACATCCCTCACGATGGCTTCAGATGGTCCATCCTAATTGGTGCTTTGATCAACCTGCTCATCTGTTTCACGTGGGAGGTGGGTACCATATGCTACTTCATCTGCTTTGATCCTATTCTTTGTTATTGAAATGGTAGTTGTTGACTGAACAGGGATTAGGCTTAATCCTCCATTAAGTATCAGTTCTTGTTTCAATAGAACTACTGATCTCTATCAAACTCATGGTGTGGTTCTTTGTTCTTTTTCTTACAGCAATACAGTAGGAGATTCCTCCCTGGTAGCGAAACAAAACAGTCAGACTAAGTAAGAGAGGGTTAGAGTGTTTCAAATTTGCTGCGTTTTTCGTTCATGGGTGACAAACAGTAACCCTCTGCCTTAGGGGTAGAGAGCATCGAGTGTTAATACCCTGGCGGCGTCTGTAGCTTATTCTTCTCTTCTCTACTGCGTCACACACAGACCGGAAGTGCCGAAATAATCAGCAACTGCTGCATTCCAGTCCGATAATAAGCTCCATGTTGGTCACCCAGTTCTCCCTTTCTTTGCGCGTATCATCAGGTCCTACACAATGATCTGTTTCTTAGTGCAAACAAAGTGTGTTTTTTGACCACAAATTTTAACAGCTTCCCAAATCTTCAGTCTAAAGCTTTAGCCAGATATGTTTTGCAACTCAATTCATGATTTAGTGTGGTCAGTATCATTTATAAGTACTCGGATGTTACTCCAGCTTGCAGCGGTTCCCAACCTGTTCTAAGCCAGGCACCCCTGGAATACATTTGCAATGTTCTCGCACCCCCTACAGAAATAGTTAATCATCTGATGATAGAGAACGAAATTAACGCAAAATTTATGAACAAGTTCTGCTCTACGTTCAACATTATTTCATCCAAGATTTTGCACCCACGAGTAGATCATCTCGCACCCCAGCTAGCGCGAGTTACACATGATTCGGAACGACTGCCCTATGTACTGCTTAAGACATCTGTCAATTGCACAATTATGGTTCGACTACTTTCGTTTTAAAGTCAATTTCTTACTTTTTGTACAATCTAAATGAATGAATAGGTTTCATTAATCTGCCTCGTCTCAAATATCCTTTAAATACATTATCCCCAGTTTTGCTCAGCTGTTGCATCTCCTCTAATGTATTTCTTGTAACGGCTGCTATTTGGACAATTATGGCTCGATTGCTTTCGTTTAAGTATCAATTTTTTCCTTTTTACATAATCTCGGTGCATACATAGGCTTCATTTGTCTATCTCATCTCAAATTTCCTGCAGAAACGTAATCCTCAGTCTTACTCAATGCTGCATCTCCCCCTCTTTTGTGGTTCCCAACCTTTTTTTTCAGCTTGGCACACCTAGAAAACTCTTAAAATGTTATCACACTCCGTAAAAAATAATACCTCATCTGATAACAGATAAATAATGAAGTTTACACCAAATTTGGTTACAAATTTATTGTATCCAACTTTATTTTATCGAAGTTTCGCACCCCTTGAAAGGTCATCTCGCACCCTTCAGGAGTGCGAGCACCCCCGGATAGGAACCTCTGGTTAAGCAAGAGTTGGCTTGAGGAGCGTCTAGCTTACTCAAACGTCTGGTATTGCTCCTTTGGCATGGAAAGCATTAGCTAACGTTCGATAAAAGTTATCAGGTCAATACATAAGAACTTTTTATTTTTATTGCCTTTAATTCTTTAATAGTTATTTCCTTGGCAACAATTCACTTCTCAGTGTTCTTATGTTTGCAGAGATCAGCATTTTTATTGAATATAGTGGTGAGATAGAAATCGTGGTTCTCCAAGTGCCTTTTTACTTTCATTTGGTTGGAAACGTGTCCAAATTTAGCTTAAAGTTCTAAAGATTACCAACTATTTCTTTAAAGAACACATATTCGTATATCATCAGCGGCTGGTGCTGTACGGTGTGGTGGCTAACGGACTCATGCCTTGGCTCGATAAGGTCCTGCCTCCACGGCTGCCCTACAAGAAGCTGCAGGCCCAAATAGATAAGGACGACAATTGGATCCAAATCACTGATGCAGGTAGGAAAATGTATTTTTCATAACGCAAAATGTTGCCCCAGGATGCAATATGAATAGCGTTAATATGTCTTGGGCTAGTTTAATCACCATAATATTCACCCCGTTTTGTGACCTGGTGTAGAGTAATTCTGAAATTGCCCTAGGTTGCAACTTAAATTTAAATATTTATCCTTTGTGTGTTGATAGCACTCAGGAGACACAAGTAAGCATGCTATCAGTGTAGTAAGAAAAATAGTTTAATTTGCGTAGGTAATATAGGGTGTTTGTTCATTGCACGGCAACAGCATATTATGAACTACTGTTCAATGCACTACCGCAGACGAGAGAGACAGCGTCGCCTTTCCTCCACGCTTCACAGCCGAAAGTCCTGCCAGCCAAGATGACGACGAGGAAGCTTCTCACCAACAGTTCCTATTGAGGCAGATGACCCGCAGAGGCAACTACAAGGCCAACGTTCATTACTCCCCGAGTGAAAATACACCAACGACGAGACCTAAACTGGTCATGACGGAGGTAGCTTCTCTGCCGGCAGATACACCTACCCATGTCCTGAACACGACGGAGGAAACTGCGTTCAGCGGAAATTCGCCCCGTGGCAGCCGTGCAAGACTGAGCGGACATTCGTCTTTCTCTAGTCGCGACCAACTTAACGATCAGGCCATGTTCGGAAGTCGTGATATTATTTTAGGATTGGAAGGCAGTCGTTCCAGACTCAGTGGACATGCGTCCTTTTCCAGCCGTGACAGACTAAACTCTCAGCCAACTTTCGAAAGTCGCGGCCGACTGTCTGGAGTGGAGGGCAACGTAGAAGCTCTGTCGACTCAGCCTCTCACCAGTGAAACAGAAAGCAAACCTGAGGTGAGTAATTATTAAGTGGGTAACGAGTGACTTGTGGTCTCGAGAGCGGTGAGTAAGCGACAAAAGAGGTACGTTCAACTGGGCGCCGAAATGAAAAATCTAAGGCTTAACTTATCCGAAACTTCCGGTAGATGCCGTGGCGTCGACCTATTGAATTGAGTTTCACTGGCCCTCAAACTGTTACTTATCAAACTTCTAGGAACGTAATTTTGCTTCAGAACAAAGAGTTTCCGTCCAGCTCAACGTCATCGTGCTGCTTGTAACACTTGTAGCACGATTCAAAGTGGCAAAGCCGAACGTCAGTCTGAAGTTTTGGATAAGTGAAGCCTAGAAAGTATAACTTTGAATGAGAAGGAAATAACGAAATTCGAACATCCCTCGACGAGCACTTGGAAGCGTAGTCATATAAAGTTAAATATTTGTATGAAGCGTTTCATTCATCCTTTAGAGTTATGTAAATATATTAGCATCGAATACCCATTTCACGTGTCGCGCAAAAACTCACCTTTTTTAGAAAGTAAGTAAGCCACTCCAACATGTAAGGGAAATTTTGTACTGAATAATCTGAAAGCAAGAACCGGTACACTGCTTTAATGCTTTGCTCGTCGTGCCGTATATGTCCCTTCTTGCTTATGCACTTTTTTGATGGTAGCGTACGCTTTGAGTAGGCAAGCTTAAATTAAAAATACATGACGACATTAAACTTAATAATACCTCAAATACTGAACATCCCCTTCAACGAAGAAACATATCTTATAACGGAGATATCATTCCTCAGCTATTTACCTCGCAGCTACCTTTAAGCAAATGTAATTTTTTCAGCTATAAGTGAGTTCCTTATTTCAATCTTGATTTGCATTTCTGTTTTAAGCATGACCTGATGTAAAGTATTTACTCCATGTGTACTTTTACACCCGTGCTTTTGTTGACAGAGTTTGTTTCCACCTCCACCGCCTGACGTACTGCCGCATACGGATCACATCTACGAAGAGATTGTCGACTCTCCAGATAACTTTTACTCCGTTCCTCAGCACAGTTTAAACCCTGTCACCCCAGCTACCGCAGCCAGCCACTACGCCAGTTTTGCTCCTGGAACTGAACAAGGTGGCGGCCATAGTCAATAACCAGCTAAATTACACAAGATGGCGGCAAGTGCAGTGAAATGCCCAGCTCTACAAGATGGCGGCCATAGGCATTGAGCTGCGATGGTACACAAGATGGCTACCATTAGCAGGAATACGCGAAGCTAAACAAGATGGTTTTCATGGGCAGGAAAATGTAAAATTATACAAGATGGCAGCCATAATTAAAGAAGAAGAGCAAGAAATGAAAGTAGTCTAAGCAACAAGGCACTGAATTTTAAAGCCTGAATGTGAAATAGCCACAGTTGGATATTTTGATTATATAATTCTCTGTACTATGCAAGTTGTATACATCAGCTTCCACCATTAATTCGATGAATATGGAATTCACTGTTGAAGCATATCAGGCTCCCAGTTATTCTTAAACAACTTCCCGACTCACATGGATCTTAATGCTGTAGAAAAATAAAAGACGAATGACTGTAGCACCGGCGGAGCTTCTCCAACAGATCACTGCATGGTTGAATATTTTAGAACTCATCGGTAGCACAGTTTATGCCTCTATTAATTTCTAAAGCCCTATTAGCGTTCAGCCTATTTTAAAAATAGTGTTTCTTTTGAAATGCTTCGTATAATTACCTAACTTTTGGTACCCTAATCCTAACTAGAAACGAAAACAGACTAAAACAGTTCTCCAATTTTCAAGCCAAAAGTAACCAAACGTTAGATTTGTTGTTGACAATGATTTTAATGTTGATTTTCTTTATTTATATGAGATTTGTAACTATCTTTTCGCTCAAGACGTAAGTGTGAATATTGTATTGATGTGCTTCGTATTACATGTTAACTCCTAAAACACCGACTTTCTTTGAACAAGCCCTGCTGCTGCCCTAAGCGTTACATTATTACCTGTGAACCTTCAGCTAGACGCATGCATGGTAATAATTGAATTGTCAAGACGCTCGTCGATAGGTTTAAAAAACACCATTAAATGAGACAAATTTGTTCTGAAAAATTTCCCAAAAAATTTTAAAATATTGTTAGAAAATAATATGATTATTAGAGGAAGGCACCATTAATCAAAAGGTTAACTTCGCTAATGATTAATTCGATAATGAAATGAAAAACTTCGCAGTTAGTTAATTCCGGTAACTACATCAATACAAATTTCAAATACTGAAAATATTGTCGACTAATAAAAGCTAACGTTTTGGGAATACCTCCCATCATCAGAGAATCAAATGAAAATCTATCAATTATGAATAAAAAGTTCCTTTATATCGTTTACAGAGAGAAGCATAGATATCGTTGGGGGAAGTCTAAAACGCGAATGAACAAAGCTACTTGGAGGGGTCGGATGTCGGCGCCTGTACAGTCAGCGAATGTGGGACTAATTGTAAACTGTGTGCAGCGGTACAGCCGATGTCATAATGTTAATGCTGGGACTGGTGGTTTTGCACGCAGACAGGAATCATACAAAATATTAAATTCGACTCTGTATCAAGAAGTCATGGACTTTTTCCAGACTAAATGAGTAACATTACAACGGCGTTTGGGACCATTTGATTCCCAGAAGATATTATAATATTATTTATGAGCTCACGGAGGCAGTAAACCG
>LQNS02278099.1:3924817-3935116 GCA_001587735.2 Parhyale hawaiensis | reverse complement strand
ATAGGCGGCAGTGAAAGTGGCGTCGTCCATGATCCACTCTGGGTACGCCACGAAGCTCTCAACCGCCTCCAGCTTCTCCTTGGCCGTCACAAGATCTTCGGGAGCCATCCACTCGTTAGTGTCCAACAGGCCCCCAAAGGCAGCCCGTATGTCCTCCACCATCTCCTCGTTCTAAGTAATATAAGTTGCTTTGTACATAAGTAAATGTATGATTCTCCACATATTTGGGACGAGATTGGACAATGAGTATGGTCGTTTGGGATCATACATTATGTAGTCTATAGTACAAAATTTGAGATTCAATGAAAAGTTTGATATCCAGAAGGTATCTCTTGAACAATAGGGGTATAACAAGTTGTAGCAGGCATAGAGAAAGTTGAAAGTTGAAGGATGGGTTCCCGAGTCCGCAAGTGTAGAAGCAACGTGTACAGAGGAGTGTAAATAACCTCTGTTTACATACATTTAAATCAAATTTATTCCTGCGTTATCTACGATGATAAATTTACTTATCGTTTTTGCTATTCATGCAACTTTTCTCCGTACCAGACTGCATACCTAAATCAGGAAAGTACAGTCAGGACCTGGCCCCAGATTCACTAACGATACAACAATATAAGGCTTACTGACTTATAACAGTAACCTATGGCCATGGCACATGCCAGTCAAAAGAACGCCTATTGTCAACTTTTCGTCCGAATGCGTAGATGTGCACATTTAAATAGCACACAGACTTGCAAATAATTTTGAGTTATAAATCACTTCAGGTATAAAGATATGTCCGAAAGTTAACTAACAGCACTTGCGGAGTAAACTGAACTGACGGTAGACATTTTAACACCATTTCTTGTCAATCTCAAAGCTGTGCACTGTTTACAAGAGTTCGGACGAAAATATGTCGATACTCGTTCTCTTGACTAGCGTGTAGCATCGGCATTACAGTACCTCTATGTTGTGAGTGAAACACGTTCTGTGAATCTCACGCTTGTCAATGTAACCGTAAAACGTAACACACGCGCCTCTGTTCGCCTGCCAATGAGAGAGCTCATTGTAGGCTACTTGGGCTCCAACACACCAGTTATTGCTTGAGCTTCGTAAATAAACTTACTAGTGAAAACTGTGAGATACACTTCGGACCGGGCTATAAAGGTTGTATCTACCCTGATAAATCGGGTCCCTGATCCTTAATGAATAATATTCGACCTCTGAATGCCATGTACATTAGGGCGCCAGTAGCGCATAGAAAGAAAATTGAAAACTCAATCTTTTTGAACGGCCCCTGGAGGGATATTGATTAGTAATAAGACAGTCTCTCAAGCAAAATTGGAAACGAATCGGTTTATATTTAGAGGTGGCGCAATTGAATGGCAACCTGCACAATAATACAAATTTATTTAAATATAAATGCTGCGTGCAACAGCTTTAATTATGTTATAATGCGATGCAGGCATAATGAGTAGAAGCTGTGATCGGACAGTCTCGCTGCTAAACTGGCTAACGGGCAGACGGCTGACTTTTAACGAGAAATAAAAGGAATCAACTCGAGAAATGAGCATATCACTCGATGTCATGATGATGCGAAAGGCGGAGGGGGGGGGGGAAGCAATTGCTGACTTGTGGAAGGGACATTTTAGCGATGGTTTAAATTCAGTAGGTAGTAATAAGCACGTAAAAGAAGTGAATAATGTGCTATCACTTGATGCGGTTGGACAAATTGCTGATGCGTTTACCTATGATTAGATAACAAGTGTCTGTGAAAACTGGTAAGGTTGCCGGGGCTGGTAAGACTATAGTAAATACAAGTCCACTAGATAAGCAGTGAGTAGTGAAATTTAATCGAGTAAACTAAGATCTAGAAATACTAATGCTGACCTCTTCCTTAGCTCCAGCCGGGAAGAACTCGTCCACGTACGCTCTAGACAGCACGTAGCCCAGGTTTCCGTTAGCTTCTTGGGTGCAGAAAAAAGTCCTTGTGTACGTGATACCGACCCCGACGTAAGCCTCCTCGAAGTCGCTGGTGATGTTCCTCATGGCGTATGTTGTCTCTGACCCGATGTCCACCACCCACAGCCAAGACATGTAGTTTGCTGCAATGAAGACGGCATTATAGGTACTTATTGAAGAAGATCTTAATTTCAAATCCAATCAGAATTAAATCTGCAAACCTTCAGAACTCGCCGGACTCCTACTTACTGAATGTGTCAGATAAACCAGCTGTAAGCGGTTACGTGCACTGTCGTGATGACTAACTGCTAGCTCTTCGCTGGTCAGAGAGCGTAATGTCATCTCTGCATAAGATGGGTTCCATTCGTAGTGCCCCCTGGACCTCGTCCAAAAAACTTCACATGCCTCACAGGTATTGTAGGGGAATCATTTTTTCAGAGCAGTAAAAAATATTTTCCGTACCTTCTGTAAGTTCTCTAACTGTAGCCGCACTTTCTAGAGATGTTAACAAAAATTAAAGAACCCAACTAGAAAAAATAATAGCACAGCAAAGCAAAAGCCAAACAAAAGTAGCAGCGAGGAGCTTGGTCTCTTCTCCATCCAAGAAAACCAGCTCAGGGTGTTTCTTTAGACACGTTCAAGTACCTTAATAATTTTAACGACGGTCCCACTATTAAACTTTTTGATAAAGATGATGATATTTCCATTGAAATAAAGGGCAAAAGCTCAAATATCACATGGATTTACTAAAGTGGATAGGTAATTTCATAGTGCACGCTTGAGGTTTACGGAGTACTCAACTCTCAAAGTTCAAAAATCTCTCAGAAAAACACGGGAGCAGCACCCTCCGCAGTTTTGTATCCATAGTCTACAACTCGCTATTCAGTGCTCTTAGCTAATTGTTCCTTGAGAGGCAGCTATGCGTCTTGACTATCCGTGCAATTTAGTTGACTGAAATCATAGCACGCAGCAGGGAAGTCCTGCGATGTGGCAATTTACTACTCCTTTACTACTACTAACAATGACTCCTTTAAAACGCGGTATAAGAATTATGTTATGCAATTGTATTAGTCTAATTACTACTTGTTACCCAAAAAAGTTCTACAACTTTCTATGGGTTATGCAGGTATATTACCGTACGTATATTGTACTCAGAAAGTTTTCATTATTGTGTTGTTTATCTGAGTGTAATAAACCTATCAAACCAAACTAGCTACACAGAAATGAAGACTATAATGTTCTTGCAAGTTCTTGCAACATTCTTTTAGCGCGCGAAACTAAGCATTCGAGACTTAACCTGTCCGCCACTCTAGACAGGTGCATTGGCTTCTACGCGCTGCATCGAATGTTAGTAGCTAACTCTTCATCGATTATGTTTGAGACTTCCAATTTCCAGGCTCTTCTGAAGAATACCTGTACTTGGGCTTCTTTTAACGTACACCTGCAGGACGAGTGAAAACAGTGAAGACAACGCTCCTGGCTGATGTCCCGGACAAGTCAAGCTGCAAAGTTATTATTTGGAGGACCACATCGAACTCTCCTGAATTTGGCAGACCCCATTTTATTTAAAAGTTTGTTGTGACGTAGACCACTGTACTGTACGTATACATGACTGCCTACTCCAAATCCTAAGTGTGGGCCGATAGCTGTTAGATATAACTTCAAAAAACGTTTTCTAATGAAGCAGAAATTGTTCGCGGTGAGGCAATAAATTTGTTTATCTGTAAAAACAAATTTTTAGCTAGAGGTCAACGGTAGTCTATATGATCATTACATTTCAGGTTACTATAATACCTTACAACTGACAATATTTTTTACCACTGGTGAGTGCTCAGTAAACCGCTCATGTACGCATGCTCTATAGCAAATAGTTACATTCCTAACGTTCGCAGCCAAAACACTACTAGGAGCTGATTTGTGATAGTAATGTTTCAAACCAGGACCTTATGCTCGTGTAGACTGCTGATGCCAATAGGAATTAACTTCGATAGTTCTCAAAGATATATTGCAGAACATGGTACTGAAGGTATAGATATGGTCTCCAGAATTCCTGGAAGAAGTTAATCTTACTAAAAGGATACGTACCAAGAGTCCTAGTCGGTGTGTTGGAAAGCAGGGTACTCAAGGCAGAGATATAATTCGGGCCCTCTTCCAGGTAGACCTCATCATCCGCTTCGATGATGACAGAAGATTGCTCAAAAACTAGGCGCAAGTACGTGAGGAAATCAAACTGCAATGGACGGAAAATAGTCAAATATGCATGGAAATAATAGTACTGAATCAGAAAAAACTGCCATGGTAAGCGATTTGGTATTTCTAATGACCATGGAAAACTCTTTATTCAACGAAGGTATTCTAGTACCTACGGACCAAAAGCACGTGTCTCGTAGGGCTAGACTGATTGAAACGTAAAAAATTTCGATATTCGCTGGCATGGGGCTAACTTGATAGAATCCAGGGAGTAAATATAACGGGAGAAGCAGACAAGTAAACAAGAAAAAGAGAATGTGTGACAAATAACATTTTCGCGGACCCAACATACAATACTTATGTGTACTGAATTAGTATATGTCCAGTATTCATATGCTCTATCTATGCTTGTTTCATAGAAAGTGGTATTATCTCTCCCATGACTCTATCCTATAGGCAAACATAAATATACTGTACATATTGATAAGAGAAACTGCTAACGAGGACTGTAGCTGCTGGGCCCGTAGCAATGTTATCTAACTGAGTATTTTTTCGGATGCTTGTCGGTTCTCCTTTTACTGTTACAACCTGATAGAATTCTACCTTTTATCTCACCTGCCCGGGAGTCTCCGAATCGAAATAAGCTTGCACTCCGTCCACCGTCAACTTCATGAGCTCCTCACTGATGTTGCTGGGTCCCGAGTTCACCATGAGCTGGGCCAGTGTTGTCTCAAAGGCAACCAGGTCCTCGGTCTCAGTCATGATGTCCTCATCAGTGACCCCACTGGCAAGGTAGTCCCTCATCTGCTTAGCGGACTCGGTGATGTAGGTCTTGTAGGCGTCGATGGTGTCAGGGTACTGGTCCGGGTTCGCGAGGACAGTTTCGCTGATCGCCACGCTACCTTCCCCTGCCTGAAAACAACATAAAATGTAGGCAGTGTAATGTCGTCTAATTGATTATGTAGTTTGGTATCGATGATATCCTTGCACGAGTCTGGGAATGTCAAGTTTGATCAGTGATTGCGTTCTCCCGGCTGGATGCTAACCTGGTTAATTAGTACGAAATGGCTTTATTAATGTGAGCCATTTCTTAAAGATGCGAATCAAGCAAAAGGAGGTTGTAGTTACTTGTTCAGTAATGGAACTTAAGTTATTACGATCAATGTTTAGTTCCCTAAGAACTCCTGTATCTCAAACATGCCAGTGTAGTTACTCATGGGAAGCTACATATATGTAGTTCATCAAGTGATCGTGAAGTCAGAAATCTCGATAGTAAGAATATCAGCATTCGGTTCCACTTACGTATATGATATACTGAGAGGTGTTGAAGAGGTCAGGATCAATAGCCATTGCAAACACAGGTCCTATGTTGAGGTCCTTGAGCGATGCCAAAGTGGGAAGACACCTCATCCTTCGGAGCAGGGTCAAACCCAGGTGGTACCCGGTAGGCGGTTACAAAACGTTGCGCCGGGTGTCGCCTCGTTCTGGGTTCCTCAGGTACATTAGATCCAATTGAAGTATGGAGAATAGCAATGTCATTAATAATCCCTGGTTGCATAAAGGACATTTTTTTAGTTGGATAGCAATGCTGTTTTTAAAGCAAGTACCGTTTTGAAATAAAAAGAAATAAGCAAAATCTTCCTACCAATTTTACTTTGATATGAAAACCTTTTCCGAGTCTATATTTTCTGCAACAATTCCGCCATATTAAGTCATTTATTTTATCGTACGATTAGGTTTTGAATTCCTTCTTCATAGAAGTCTGCCTCGTCTTGAACATTCGTGTGACCATTTTTAAAAGCTCTTACCCAACTCCGTTTCCTTCCACCGATAAATTGCTGACGCTTTCACGTCTTTCGCTCTAAGGAAACGAATCACAGATCGTACTTCACCAGCGGCAGTATTCTCAATTCGTCGGAGCCATTTTTAATTAGCTAAAGGCATACGTTAACTCGCTGCATGTTTCCGTAATAGCGCATATGGCTTGCCAATAGGTAGATGTAAGGACACAGCCAAGCTAACCGCAGCTCTGCCATACCACAATTTCTTAACGGTAGCTATTCTTACTTGTGAACCTATTGTGTTCTAATGAAAGTTATTTGAATTAGTAAACCTCTCGAATTAAAACTATCCTATACCACAAACAAACACTTTAAAACAATCTGAGTGGTCAATGACAATGGGCAACTACTTATCGCGCCAATGCAGCGTTTTCGATACTATCAAGGAAGTACTTCACAAAGGTATGATAGGCAACAAAGTGCAGAGGTAGAGCAATAGGAAGGAAATTTCAACTACTCCAATATGGAAAAAACTCGACACTCTTGGAATCCACAATACATAGCATTAGAGATAGGCATGAAATTGAACAAAAGACAGCTTCAGGAGACATTGACGGGAGATTGACAGATGATTCTGCCTTTGATGAGCTTGTGGCCAGAGTCTTTAGTTGTAAGAAACAAAAATAGTGGATGAGTCTTACGAACCTTAGAGGTGTTGCTCACTCTTTGGAAGCAGTTAAAGCTGTCAGAGATCGAATACTATTCTCCATTTTGCAATCTTACATACCGAGTACGAAAAAAAAAGATAAAATAATCTGAGGTAATTCAAAGATTTTCACTGTCAAAATTCAAGGCATGCAAGAGCTTGCCTATTACAAAAGACTAAGCTGTCACCAGTTGTATCCAATGCAACGAAGATTCGAGCGTTGCACAATCATATATGTTCGGAAAATTTTGGAACGTATCGCTGTCTATGTGAAGGAGAAGATTACTGTTAGACTCTCAGAAAGGACTGGAAGGACTTGTGCGGTATACGCATACCAAGAGAAGATGTTGGTAAGGCAGTTGCGACGAAATATTTCAATTACTTCTCTGCACGACGAGCAAGGTGCTTAACAAAACACCGCGACACTTCCGAAATGTCACTGATATGTAAGGTATAGAATTCAAAAATTTGCTGGATGCCAGATAGACCTGCGGTTACATGCACTGTCGAGATCAGTCGCTGCTGTTTCTTTCTTTGGTCGCTAGCCACGAGCCAGTAGAAGAAACACAACATCGTGACCCCACACACGTGAGGTGATGCGAACAACGTCACCTGGACTTTGTCCGAAGACTGACAAGATACAATGTACACAAGTAACAACAGTGGCATCAGAAATGCTTTAACAAAGGTAACGCTGCTAACGCACGCATCAGAGTACATTAATTGGCGGTGTCACTGGAAGATTACCAACGGCAATGCAACACCTAAAGCATTGGCAATTATACAAAACTATTATATGCATTCCCAAAGACCCTCACCAGTGTTCATGCAGGCGTCGAAGGCCCTCCGCAGCATGAAGAGCGGGGGTGGGTCGGAGGCCTCGGCGGGGGTCTGCAGCAACAGGGTGAGCCGCTCCGACAACAGATCACCCGCGTTATCGAAAGTGCCAGTGCTGCGCAGATATAAATCTTTTTTATTACATTCATGATTAAAGAGAAACCGTGTATCACAGATGCGGCATTGCAGCCATAATTTTACGCAATGTTTGATTTAAATATTTGTGTAATTAATCTTCCCCTAAACTCATTCATCAAAACGACCCTGCATCGCAAGATGGGAGGTAACAAACCTGAAATTGAATTGTATATTCATACTCAAATTTGAATGCTTGTTCCTGGTAACTGACTCTTGAACAACCCAAAATTAATATAAACTCGTGTAGTTGTGCAACTTATCACTGTGCCTACTTACCTATCGATATTTCAGTTTTGAACCGTTAATTAATGTTGGAAGTTCTGCTGTTTTGATTTAGCGGTTAAAAATACTACCAACAATTCAGCAAAAGATATAACAAGCTATAGTGTTGAGAATGGAAATTTTTACAAATTGATTCGGATATTTATCACACAACCATCACTGCAAAGAGCCACTATCGTGAGTACAATGCTTAATTGTATTTACAAAATGCATCAACAGAAGGCAAAACTCACTCAGGAGGGGCTGGGTTCGAGTTGATGTAACCTCCGCAGGCAAACATGAAGAAATCATCGCACGGGCTCACCGTTACGTCCATGTTTTCTATGATCATGGCGGCTGTGGGTTGGAGAGAAAGATATACACTAAACCGATATGAACCTGTGACCTTTCAATTAATGATATTCCTATGAAAGACTGAAGTTTAGTTTGATCCTTACAGGGTTTAATAGATATTGGACTAGGATCTGTTCTCTTTTAAGTTTGCTATGAACACACAACTTTAAATCTTGTGAACAGATCATATGTAAACTAGGAATCGTGTATAAGTAATGCAGAAAGAAAACAGTACACATAACAAATTTCGCTGTTAAAGAAAGACTAATGGTTATCATTACCTAAAGGAATATTCAGATAGCTAATTCCCGGAAAATATTGGAATTCCAAGCCCAATTGTCATACAACAAGATGATCCATGTCTTGTTCTAAGTGCATATGTGCCTCTAGTAGAAACTATCCTTATGCTTTTTTTTATCAAAGTCAAAATTCATGAAAAATATTGCTTACCCACCAGATACGGACGATGTAATTAATGAAGAACCAACTAATTACGTCTAGGGAAGAAATTAATCTCGTCTCAATTATTTATGGATCGAGTTTTAGGTCTAAATATCACAAGCTACAGAACCAAATTGAAGACAGTTCTTTCTACAATATACAGTTATTAGATTTTCGGTCTCTACTACACACACCTGGGAAAAACCAAGAGGAAACCACTCATCTGCCTGGGATTTTGAGCTTGATGCGTTAATGTAAAGATTGGAATCCATAACCTATGTACCTATGCAGTATAATGATGATACCAGTAGTGATATTTTAATTATAGGACATTATTTAGTTTTTTAGACCAAGAAAATCGGGAAAATTCTGGGAAATTAGAGAAAACTGAGAGTCTTATAGGTAATTAATAATAAATTCAGTCATCTTTTAATGAAAGATATAGGGTACGTACACCAAGCTTTAAGTTACTTCTTGAGATAAAAAATATGTATCTAAGTTTGAAGAACTGTTCATTTGGGGCCATTCGTGAGTCAGCCAGTCAGCGTCCTCCGGCCTGTTCCCCTTTTGTAGCTGGGCCGGAAACGGCCGCGAGTGCCCTCCCCTCAGTTCTGTCACCCACCGGCCATGGAGCACTCCGGAGTCTCGCAGATCAGACTGTCATTGTCAGCGCGGGTGTTCAGAGGTCCTCTGTAGTCCTGGAAGAGATCCGTTTGATCCAAACATTAAAGGGCTCCTCAGAGTCGAGTTAAACTAATCCCACCAGACTTGACTATTTCCGAACTTCAGGCAGAAGCGTTGGCATGGCTAATTTCAACTGCGTAGCAGGCGCTTGAAGTAAGCTGATTACCTTTGAGAAAGTTCTAGGCTACAGTTTAGGAAGCAAAACTAAGCTGCTGGAGGTCTCAAGTCTATTAAGTAATAGCCCTTGAAACTCGATTCCAAATTCCGCTACCAGCGCACCCGTCTGAATTTTCGGAGAACTTAGGCCTCGAAAACTTAATTTCGCCGGGCAATTGCTGGCGCCTTTCTATCTCATGATTCCTGTATTAACCCTTTACCTGTCGGCTGATACACTCTCTCATAGCATGGAAGTAACCATATATGGCCACTTTCCCAGTAATACGTAAACCTGACTACACCGAAACGGCAATCAAACAGGAAACTTGCGACAACTAATTAATGCCTACCACCTGTGATAATAATATTAGTTCTAAATTATGAGATCAGTGTTCACGGTCATCAAAGAGAGGGCTTATTCTATGAAATGAAAAAGAAAGTATCTACATTAGTGTATTCTTTACAACTGAAATTGTCCTAGCCTTCAGTGAGGCTGAATTATTGCAGAAGACTACATAAAAAGGTGAGACGTGAAATTAAACCCTTTACAGAAACCCACAACCAACAGCACTATAGACACCGTCAAATGATGACGCGCGGATATTTGCTAGAGCTATAAGTGTGTCCGCTCAGTGCTTGGGTTACGTCTATATCGGCCCCATCGTATCCCTAAAAGAATTTTTTACCGCTCAAGTGCCTGCTGTCGAGTTCATTTCTACATGACGTTGAAATAATCAAAGTTTTCACTGCCCTCCTTGACTTGGGAGCTCACCTCGAGGGGATGCGGCCTCTCCCGGTTAGGAGCTCCTG
>LQNS02278099.1:3914045-3924349 GCA_001587735.2 Parhyale hawaiensis | reverse complement strand
GTTGTACAGAATATAGGTCGTGAAGTGTTGTACAGAAAATTCGTATGAGAAGAAATAAATATTTTTTTTCTTGTACGAACAGTAGGTTGTGAAGTAGAGTTGTACAGTCAATTCTTAACCTAGCGCGTAAGACTCCTTGCCTGTTGTTCTACACTAGTGTACTGAACATGTATTGTAATAGAACTATTGTATGAATACCTTCCTACGGGGAGAAATACAAGATTTTGATTTGATTTGATTTGCTGCGCGGTTTTAGCTTCTGGAAATGCCTTAAGTCATGGCAGGGCATCAATAATGAGAGAAAGTGCATGTGTAAGTAAGACGGCTTCACACGCCAGTCTTTTGGACGCGTTCATTCATCCACTCGTCCGGATGTATGACAGCGTCATTGTGAACACAACTTCGTGTGTGCCAGAAAAGTCACTAACACGTTAACCTTCAATAGCAATAGCTCATAGAGGGCCGGGGTGTAAGTCCCGGTGTCTCTTTGGGAATGGGCCTTTTGGTTCGTCTACTGCCGCCTATCTAATCTAAATCACTTTCTTCGGCAAGCGTCACGAGGCAATTTACGGATATCTCTTCAAATTTAGAGAGACATAAAACTCAGGGAACAGTGCACTTTTCTGCTGCTTTCAGGACACAGTAACTATTCGGACAAGTGACTGAGCGAACGCTTTGAAAAGACTAACGTGTGAATCGGCCATAACAGGTGCCGCGCGCAGCTCAGCAGAACTTACTTTCCTGACGGCAGCAGCAGCTTCCACGACGGTATTTTGCAGGTTGTCCAGTTGTTTTGCTGCCAAAGGAAAAGGTATAGATAGTATTGTACAATATTGTATCGATAATATTGTCAAAAATATATAATACATACCGCACGGCATGTATCGGCTTTCAGCTGAGAAAGTATATCCATGCATTCGCTCTTCAATGCCATAATGAAACAGTAATAGGTTAACATACTGTATATGCCAGTAGAGTGAAGTGTAATTAAACAGACTGTATATATGACGCCGTTTTGGCTCGGCTAGCGACAGACTGTATTTACGCACAAATGTATGAGTGCGGAGCAGTGTGTATTTAAAGGTCCGCGCGTACTATCCAGCCTATAATACAAGAGAAGAAAGAGACACCATATTGAAGATAATCCGTCGGCTACCGAGTGTTGCCATATCAATTGGAAGCAAAATACTAGCACATTAAATCTTGTAAAGAAGCTAAGAAGTGAACACTTATTATAGTGTATATGTTGAATAGTTAAGAATAATCAAGTTGTGTCAAGCCAGGAGCATATTAATAACTAAATATCAGTTGAATAGTTTGTGCAACTGTTGCTCAATTGTTATATGCACAGTAAAGTTCAAAGTTTCTGGGCAGATTCAAATGGATTCAACTCTCGCCTGTAATGATTTACAAATTTGATATTTTTACCAACTCTACTTATCTTCTTCCCGTATGAAACCAACTGAAAACTCGACAGAGACAAATGGTATGATAGTGCGCTCCCTGCAGAGTTTGATCTTCAGTTCTCAATGCTACCACAGCTATTTCATACACAAGTTTGCTACAAAAGGGGATACAGGAAAAACCTTGCGAACTACAGTAAGTTACATATGACGGTTCCATACAACACAACTGGCAATTTGCCTATATATAGGATCTACGCACGTACGCGTGAATCATCATCATCAATTTGAGAAGAGAGAGAGAGAGAAAAAAAAAAAAAAACTATATGAGTGGCAGGATGGGTAAGCTTCGTGCTACTTGGTATGGGGATGGGGGGGGGGGCAACTAACCTGAGGCGTTCATCGTGCCTTGTTTGGAGGACAGCACGGCGGCCATGGTGGTGGCCATCAGCATAACCGCCATGACCACCATCAACTGAAGGATTCTGACCGTCTTCATCCTTCCACTGCGTAAGGGGAAGTAATGACGAATAAGTAACCACGTACAGACTAATTATTACATTATAACTTATCTTTTTAAGACGAGAGCAAATTGTAATCCAGACACAAATGTAATCATACCAACAAGTGTATCTCTGGTGAACATGTTTCTATTCATACATGGATGTCTCGTAGGCAATGTGTTGAACCAGTTTTTACAAAATAAAGTACCCAGTTTTATTTAAAGTATTCCTGTTCACCATTAGAAATTATATATATATATAATTATCATAAATACAAAGTACGATGTAACTACTTACTAACTATCGGTAATGTTTCTTTAACCTTTCTGTTCAGCCTAGGGAAAGATTTTCATTGTTAACCAGGATAGTGATATACAACGTGCATCGAAAGTTGTTACCTTGTAGAGGTGTTTTCTACGGGTAAAGCCTTGTCAAGTACTGCTGGGAGCTTCTCTGGATCACCCTGAACCTGAAAAATAACTATCTATACAAAAAGCACAGTCAATTGGGCGCCGAAATAAGGCATTCGAGGCTATACTTGCTCGAAATTTTGAAAAGGAGCTTTGGCTGTGTTACTTCGGAACGTGTTTCAAGCGTTTAGAAGTAACGCGATTACGCTGAGTCTGCAGAAAATTGTAATTCATGGAGCACGTTTGAGTATCTGGAAGTCTTAATACTGGGAGCAAGGATACGAGCTTCGGACGTCATTTATCCCCGGTGCCTATGCAACCGAGTTTAAGCATGTATAGAAACGGCCCGCGAGATGCACATTAAGGAGCTTCTAATGGGAGGAGCAAGCCCAAGCACTCTCTGGGCGAGTAAACACATGGCTTTGTCACGTGATTGAAGCTGGCGTTTGGAGTCCTTAAAGTAGCTGAAGTGGCAGTGGTCGGCACGTATAATTAAAGAAGATACAGACAGGCAGTTCTTCAATATTTTGCAAAGACATCGTGTCTGAAGCTTTATATCCCAGTGCTCGCCCTGTTACTTTCATCATCAGATGGTACACAGGATATAAGTTTCTCCACATATTTCCATTCACTCGAAACTTCGTCGATGGTTAATGGCTATAAAATTTTGAGCTCGGGACTCCTTCCTATATAGGCTGCGTGAGGCAATGCCGCTTTCCGATTGGATAAGCCACTCAGCCATTTTAGGGGAAAAGTTTTCTCGTAACGCTCCCGTAGGATAAATAGAGAGGGTGCGCTCCTCCCTATTAGAACCTCCTTGGCTGCACATCCGAGCGACCAGTTGGGAGTAGAAATGTACATGTGTCCCCGGCATTAGGATAACCGATTATGGGTCAGCGCCTGAAATGAAATTCAATGGGTCGAAGCCAGAGCCCCTGCCTGAAGTTTCAAACAAATCAAGCGTCGCACGCGCCCAATCGAACGTGCTTAAACTTTCTGTAATTTTCTTCTGTTTTGGATCGTCCATCTACCCATTTATTCAACTCCTCGTCCTACTTTTAGCGCTACGTTGAAGAATATATATGGTACATTCATGATAAGGATTATGGAAAGCCAATAATGAATTTTGAGTAGTTTCTCGATGGTGCTATTAAAATAAGAGGGGCGAAAGAAAAGTTTTAAACACCAGAAAAACTAAAAAGGGATTTTGACGATTTATTTTTCAGCTTTATTTTCAACTGTTTTAAAGTCTCAAATTTGGCAGGACTACTTACAAGAACGGTGTATTTAAAAATCATAGGTTTGACCAGGTATCAATGCGATGCTGAAAACTTTTGGAATGCCCCTCGTTTCTCATTAATATAACACCCTCGGTTTTCACGTCCGGCTAACAAACCCAAATAGAGCAATAAAC
The DNA here is from genome assembly GCA_001587735.2 of Parhyale hawaiensis. Taxonomy (NCBI): domain Eukaryota; kingdom Metazoa; phylum Arthropoda; class Malacostraca; order Amphipoda; family Hyalidae; genus Parhyale; species Parhyale hawaiensis. Next base: position 3,920,619 of record LQNS02278099.1, on the reverse strand, counting down.
AAGACTATGACGCCCTTAACGCTGCTAAGAGGAATCGATAAAAAATTCGTGCACAGCTGATTTGAATGCGGCAGATCCACACTGCCGAACACGAATCGGGTAACGAATTTCGTGCTACAACATATATAGACATGTAACATCAACTGCACTGAAGAGCTTAGTGTCTAACCAATGCCTTGGGAGCCTTAACCGTTTACCGGGCGGCTGCAAAACGCTTTCGTACGAATAGCATTATGGAAGTGACCAAATACAGTCTCTCGCCCGATATATGATTAACATAAGACAGCAATGTATTGAGTACATGGGTGGACCTAAGCGGTGATTCTTGCGGTTTTCTAAGACATTGTTGGTTACTGCCCGACAAAGACAAATGTTGACCATCAGTAATTTTTTAATACTTCTTGAACTTGATTCTCTAACTCGCGTAAACTTAATGGACCTCGTAGCTGTACAGCCGATATCGGCGATCTAGAAACATGGCTGCAAAGGGTATCCAGTTTTTATTTCAAAAATTCACTATGACTCTGAAATTTACCTATACTTTGGTTGTAGGTAAAAACCACTTTGCGTGCTCATAATTTTGTCGAGACCAATATACAACAGGCTGGTCCTCCTTCACAGACTTGTATAATACACGTTCCTGTACTTTGGCAGAAACCAGAAACTATGGGCCTGTTTTCTTAAAGAATTTGTTCAGTGCAACCATACGATAAGCGAGAGAGCGAAAACAATAATTTTGGGATGGACGTTCATTGACTTTTGGAGAATAAGAACACAAGGGAAATGGGAACTGAAAGCTACATGAAGCTGACTCTTAACTTCAAATTAATTGGCTTTACAGTACAAATTCGGCACCCGGGCGACAGCAGCCTCGCAAAAGTTGTGCTACTTAGGAGAAATTTGTTTAGGAAAAATAATAATATTAAAAATAAAGCTCAGCTATGGCGTGGAGCAAACTGGGAGCTGATACTGAACAGTTAACTTCTTGAGGGAGTAGTACTACGGGTGGTCTTTCCGGTGATGCTATTCCTACGGCGCAGTTGTTTTGTAATAAGGAAAAGTTGTAGCCGTAGCTGGACCCGTATGACTGCACCGTCGCATCAGTCTGTCTGCACTCACCTGCCCCTGGAAACCGTATGACGATGACATGGCAGTAACTAAGGTCTTAAAGCCTTGGTGTTCTCCTCTCTTGGTGCTCCTCTACGATCACGATAAGAAAAAACAGCAACTGATGGGGAAATCTGAAGAGCCTGGCTCTTGAGCTCGGCCTCTTGTTGGCTCTTGAACGGGCTCCGATAAGCTGTTATAGATTACAGGAATTATCAGCCCGATAGCGGACTCTCGTTATATCAGCAGAATGACTGCAGTATACTCTTCATGTATGTAAAAATACAAGCAGAATGTTAAGAAATATGTTAATTGAGATCACGTGTGTACCAGAAAAATTATTTTTCGCATTGTGAGCACGTAGGTGCTGGCAAAAATAGAATATTAGGTCCGTGTACATGACATCCAAAAGTTGCACAGACTCGCAATTCACTCACAAATGTTCAACTAGAAGTTCTCCTGGAAGACGTTACCTAAGGAGCGAATTTTGAAGGATGGGTTCGACCAATTTCTTTTTCTGAATAAAGCCATGTCAATCAATTTTCCAGCTAGTTTTCCCTGTCGGCATTGCACTGATGCTGTTTAATTAATTACTCCTACACTTTTGAAATCGTTTGCAGTCAATGCAATGAAGACATTATTACCGGGAACACAAAGGAAATGCACTGAAACAATGAAAAGTCATAAGCATCGGTAGAACGTCAGAAATATTCGAAATTCGGGGCAGAGTTAGTACTGCAGTTATCGTTGCAAGATGCATGTATAAATATTTACTAATTTAATGATTTTTGCACCATAATATGAAAATTGTGAATGATTTCAATCTAGTAGATTTCAGCTCCATCAAATTTTTCCCCAAACATACGCATGTATACAGTGCAGTCAAATGTCTCGGCAAGCTTGGCGTTTCTGTAGGTTTTTCAGAAACGTTGAAATTGTCTTTCGTATTTATTAGCCTTGAGATGCATGTAATCGTCCAGATGTTATTTCCTTGTTATTTTCGTATTATTGCATCCATTAAAAAGGTAAATGACAGTCCCAGTTATCAAAAGGACGATGGAAGTATGTGTATGTGGGAGTGTAGAGAAGTTGCATGGACGGTGCGCACTGGAACTGTATCACCCGAAACAACCAGGCTAATGAATAAAAAAGGTGCTGCAAAAATTAAGTCAGTCAGTAATGTAACGTAATGTAAACTACCTGCCTAAATCGAACGGTTATTTCGATTTTCGACCAGCATGCTCATTGGACACAGACTAACGCTAGACTAGCTTTTTCTATAAAAGCTTACTAACCGTGGTGCAGTTAAAGGCCTTCATAGCGTAATTTTAAACCACGTCCCACATTTTATGAGTTCCTACTAGTATGATATAATGCATATTCTATCATGATAACCACGGATTTGCTACTCTAGTGGTTCAAAACGGTATCCACTAGATACTGCAGAGATATAGGGACAGTCAATGTAAAGGCAAAGTCGCCTTTACCCTCTACATTCCAACAAGGGAACCCACATGTACTGGAAAGTGCTGCAGATAATTCCCCAATTGGGCCTACAGGAAAGTACGGCTGCAGTCGATCAGAGACTGTCGAGACTGGCGTCGTATTGACGTAATACTCAATAAAGAACTGCGCCCCAAACCCAATGGTAAATTAAAGTGAAAGAATTCTGATTTCTTGTAGTCACGAGCGTCAAGATTTTCTTTCCTAGGGTGGGCTCGAACCTCGCTGTATCACTCATAGGAGAGTCAGCAACCTTGACGCTAGGCAACTGGATAGAGCCCTCACAGTTAGCTAGACCTACAGGTACAGTAAGTAGCTAATCAGTGCTACCGCATCGCGCTCAAGCAATGCGCTTGGGACTTGGTGACCGATCAACAAAATCTGCACAAACCTGATAACATCGCAACATTAAACTAGAACACTCTGATCGAGCATACCTCCGCCAAGCGCGGCAACGGTAGCAAAAAACTCAAATTGGCTCCGAAACCATAATTTTCTTTGTATAAACTCCCAAAATCTAGTCATTTGTGCCCTTCAATAATAATAACAACAGCTTTTGCAATTTTCTTGAAGATCCGTTCATAACTTTTTGAGTTATACTGCTAGCAAGCGTAAAATTAAAAACAGTGGTAAACAAACGAACGAACAAACGGATTATTACCAAAATTTGATCATTTACTCTTTGTTATATACCTAACAACTCATGTTAATGTCATTAAAATATATTGATAACTTTTTGAGTTATGGCATTGAAAAAATGAGGCAGACAAACAAGCAAACGGATAGACATATCTTCTCAAAAGTTAATCATCTGTTCCTCCTAACATACTTAACAATCCCTGTAAATTTCGTCCAAATCGGTTCTTAACTTTTTGAGTAATCTTTGTGACAGACACGACGAAAACATAACCTCCTTGGCGGAGGTAATTAGCGTAGTCGTCAAAGTAACTTTCAAAGTTTAGGATCATGGTTGCCTGTGCAATCTTGTTTTCCATTATCACACAGCGTTGGGTCGAGTAGCTAAGATATTGCACTTGTCTTTTCTTGTACGATATGATTGGTCTTGCCGTGACTATTGAAAATTACTATCAGTTCATAGGTGTGTCGCAATCATGATGAGTAATGTGAACAGTAATGGTCAAGTGCTCAGTGACTTCATCATAAAATCCCCATTACAGTATTTCATTTCCTATGCGTAAGAGAGACTCAGAAGTTCTCGCTTGTATAGCAAAAGAAATTATGCACCCAATGTACAATAAAATAACAGCAACTCGCTTAGAAAAAGTGTTATATGAATATTATATCTTAATGAATTCTTTTTTGCTAAGATTAGATCTCAAGTTTTGTACTTAGCTAGTCAAGAAGTATTTACATTATATCGTAATAGGCCATAGCAGTAGTTTTTGAGTTGGCACCGTAATATTCTATTTATTCACCCTTTCAGGCCAACGCACTAAATATTACTGTCTAGTGTTACACTTGGGCAGCACGGGCGCAGGGTGCGGGAACGTAATGGCGATTGTCGTACTTTTGAAGGACTAAAAGATGGGGCATTCACTGCACAACAGCTCCAAAATTGAACATATATTTATAAACGTATACACAGTATTTCACCCACTGGCCAAATTCAAGAAAAAGCTGAAAGTGTTGTTCATCGCAAGATAGTTGGCTTAGCCCAGTGACGACATCATCATAAAAAATTTTCTACGTAGTCAAAGCCTTTGACGCGCTCAGACTTCCAAGGTATGTCGGTCTCAGCGCTGAGGGAAACACGCTTTCCCAATTTCGGGCGGCGTGTATTCAATAACGAGAATCGACAGTATTGCTTTTGTTTGTTTGTCTGTTTAAGTTTCAAATTTGTTTAAGTTTCAAATTTAGTAAGTACTTACAAAAAATTATTCAAGTAACGCAGTGGGTTTCGTTCTTAGATGAAATAAAACCAATTAGGCCATATTATGGAAATAGTTATGTTTAACCTATGCATCCAAGAAAAGGATGCATGTATGGGGTTGTTGAAAAGAAACTAATCACATCACTGTTTGTTTCTTTTGGACCAGCAAATCTTGCTTTGTAGAGGCAGGGGGTCTTTTTCTAGCCTCATCACACGTGTTGCTGACTTTGTAGGAAAAGGAAATTCCCTTTATTTGCGAGATATTTTATTTATTTCTGTAACATATAATTTACCTTTTACATGCTCAATATCAATTGTGTTAGAATTTGATACTGTTGCAGTACGTGTACAGCATCATTGAACGTGCAATAAAATTTGTGAATGACTAATATCACAATTCAGTAATTACCAGTTTTACTCTTTGTGGCTAACCTCCGGTATGCAACACTTCGTGTAGTGTATTCCGAAGTGTTGGTAGTTTTTTTTCTGTCTCTGCAGAGTTGAGCAAAGAGAAAGCTTGGAATTTTTCTATTAATTTCATATTAATTTTTCTATGAATATCAAGAGAAGTTTAATAGTCATGAAAAAATATAATCTGAGCCTAAAATTTAAACGCCAACAGGTGTAAAGATCGAACAGGATGAGTCACTGTTATCACAGCTCGAGTTTTTGTTTTCTGTTGGTATAACTTCCATCGTCCTCTTGTACAGTGCTTAATAACAAAGCGTTCAATCTTTGCACGCTTAGAGAATATTATAAATATAACACTCCTAATTTGCTACGATCAGTTATGAAGATAAGTTGTACGATAAGCTTAATTCTTTTGGTCATTAGTGTTCATTTCATCCACTCGAAGAACCAAAGGAAATCGTTGTCCCTGTCGTTTAATCCAGAAGCTAACCAGCCGATTTCTTCTTGAGGCAAATTTCCAATAAAAAGGAGAGGAAGGAGAGACCGCAGCCAAGGAAGAGGACATAGAAGGCGGTCTGAAGATGCTGCAGACCCAACACCACCTGACCCTTGCTTGAATTCTAAGGGGAGAGAAAGAAAATTATTTTTTAAAGTGTCATCGGTTAGGCTATTCCCCTGAGGTAAGCCAACCTCAGTAGCTTGACTTGTCTAGAATGTCACACGTGAGTTTTGGCTTCGTCGCTCTCAATTGGATTGAGTTTCAGGTGTTCATCCTAAGATAATTGTCCTTGAGACTACTTAAAACACAATGCTGCAGAGCAGCATGGGTAGTGGCAAGACCAATGACTATATATAGTTCAGTATGAGTTCTAGCTCATGAATGTGCTCAATTAAATAAATGCATCTCTACTCTGCCAATTGTAAACGCTTCTTTTAGGGCGAATTCACACCTCATTCATCTCAACACGTTCACTCAAACTGCAGGGTGGACATGGCGCGTTGAATTGGTGGAAGCAGCTACGGCGAACGAGAGAGACTGAAGGGTGAAGCATGTCCTTTTCTCAACGCGTTGCGTCATTCAAGTTCATTAAACAGAACCTATAAATAACAAATTTATCCTCTATAACATATCGATACATACGGTTTTTCGTCGTCACTTTACTGATAAGCTTCACTAAAATCCCGTATAACATTAGAAAACCAGTAAATCTGAGAACATGGACGCCATCTTTGTTTTGGCAAACCAGCTAATTGCCCTATGTTGATTGCACTTCATATGTTTATCAGGCTATAAATATTCTAGAAATAGGCTCTTCAATTTGAAATCAGGTTATAAGACTATGGAATACGAATGTGACTTCAAACCGACGCAAAATACATATAAGCGAAAATGTAAAGAAACAACGTCATAAGTGTACGCCCGGCGTCATTCACTTGAACGAGTGGCGCGTCTACGTGTAGACCGCCACATAAAAAGTTGACACACAGCTCGTGCTCGTTCACCTAATTAAACGCGTTGGTGTGAATGGCGTATGAGCTCGGCTTTAATTAAATAACATATTGCGTCACTGATGACTGATCCATGTCAAGGCCTTCTGAAGTACAGGCCTGGGTCTGCGCCTCGAAAATGGTCCAATCACGTACAGTCCCTGGACAAATTAT
>LQNS02278099.1:3873109-3885143 GCA_001587735.2 Parhyale hawaiensis | reverse complement strand
AATATTGATGACGTGGTGGCAGCTGGGAGGAGACATTTTTCAACCAACTAAGCAAGAAATCAAAAGCTGCATATTATTAAATAAAAGATTAAGTATTGCCATTCACTTTGTGGCAGAAATATGACAATAGACAAAACACTGAAAATGAACTGAACTCTTACGTACTTAAGTAGTTAAATTATGTGACCTAATGAGATGATTTTCATTAGATGCTTCTCGTTTGATGTTGATATGAGCATTAAATACTCTATGATTTATTTTTGTGGAGGCGGAGGAGGTCGTCAAGATATGAAATATAATCTACACGGCTTCTTCAAATCTTATTTTAAAAAATATTAATCAAACTTCGCTGGTATGTCAGTGCTGAAATTCAGTGACGGCGGTTTGTTATGTGCTTACTTAATTGGGCCGCTTAGGAAGTTTTTACTAATTTTTTAGTGAAGTCGCTAAAGTGAAAGTAATTCAAGAGATAATTTACAACATCGGAAATAGAGAACATAGTATAGCAGATAGTCTTGCATTAAGACACAGTTTATTGGGTGATTTACAGTACAGCTTCTTCTATTTTTATTTTCTATTTTCAATTAGTTACAGTAAAAACAGGACAAAATAAGGAGTTCTTCTTGATGCTTTCACGTTACCTTCTGTACAGTGAATAAAATCTACACTCTGTCCATTTTATCAAGGCAGTTTGAGCGTCGTCAAATTCCTCTACAGCGTTGCCAATTCTATAGGTATTTCTGAGATTTCTCTATATGCAGGTAGTAGGCGGGGCTAAGTTATGGGCAGAGCAAAATCTCAGAAATGCGCATAGAATTGGCAACGCTGTTGAGAAATTTGACCATGCCCAAACTGCCTTGATAAAATGGACAGAGTATAGTGGAAATAGAGTATCTGTAAGCAGACCTACCTAACGAGTAAGTAAAACATTCGTAGCATGTTCCGTAGACTTATCTATTCAACTTCTCTAGCAGGATCTGATATTATTCTAGCGATTCGATAAACTAAGTTTTTCTAAAGATATTCACGAAACAAAATAAGAAATTGAAAAGTTGACTAACTGCATGATGGAAGATAGATATCCATTCTCAGCATTACATTATTTACAAGAATTTTGAACCATCTCTTGACCAAATTCCGGGTACTAGTCCAGGCACTAGTGGTATGCAATAATCATAATTATTGTATGCTACATAGTAAAACTGTTTGCTAGCAACTGACCGGCGGACCCATATAGAACCAAACGTTTCAAAAAATGAAATTTTTTATTAGTCAAGAATCTCAATACATGATAATTCTCGAATCTCCGGCGGCAGCAGTTACTCTATGTAGAAATTATTTTTTTCTAAATTTGACTTTTATCAGTAAACTCAATTTTTTTTAGTTTTAGTACTACTGACCTAAGAAAGCAGGTATTTTCAACAGTCTTACATCTGTCAATGATTGCCAGCGAAATCCTGTGTAAGCTGTCATGAAAACTGGTATGTTTACTCATTTTCATTTTGATAATTAGTTCTATTATTTTTCTGTTATTAACATTATTTACAAAGAGTAAAACCAACGTTGTTACTAAAAACATGCTTTGCAAACGTTTCGGATTACAGAGAATCCATCCTCCATCCAGGATTTCCGACTTTTCCGTAATAGACAATATAAATAATAGCAAAGAACTTAGGGTGCTGGAATCAATATACATACATCGCGAAAAACCGTCCCTAAATGCTAAAATATGCAGTTCCGCTACACATTCTGCCTTAGGTTATCAATGCATTTGGTCTGATTTTAATATTCTATCGTATTTTTGGTTAGCTATTTTTACTATACGTTCATTTGTGTTTTTCAGTGCACTGAGGATGGATACTCTGTAATCCGAAACGTTTGCAGATCATGTTTTTAGTAACGACGTTGGTTTTACTTTTTATACTTCGTGTGCGATTCCCTAGTAATCAACCCATATCAATTAACATTATTTATTACTGTATTTTCTCAATGACACAGGGTGACAGCTACAAAGTGCAAATAGATGGGTCGCAACCTGTAGTGCTGGTGATGGACGGCCACACGTGGGAGTGCGTGAGGGAAAACGACAAGCGCCTCCTGTCCAGACTGGCGCTCCGAGGCAGAGTATTCGCTAGGATGAAACCCGACCAGAAGGTTCAGGTTGTAGAGGAACTCAGGAACTTAGGGTGAGTTCATCCTTACACGGAGTGAATGAGCCCTTCATGCTAAATGGATTGCTGTCAGCTCAACAAACAGATTAACCCACAGTGGTTAGTATTAGTGTGCTTGATGATTTAGGGCATGTTAATTTCTTCAATGTAGACCAGAAATCGACTGGCTCCTAAAGAGCTTCATTCCCAATCTCTGATATTACAGTGCACCGGTGCCTGATGAATTACTATTGTTTACTTCAACCTGGAAGAAAAATGGCAGTTGAGGCGAAAAAGTACGTTAGCTTAACTACACAATGGTAGATATTATAGCGTTTGGTGAAAGGGTATGTACTGTGACACAGTTCCTATAATCAGCTCAACGAACGAGCCGGTCCCGATACAATTTATGCAGTGTCTCCTGGCTGCTTGGAAATGCTAATTCTTAACAAACGCCTACAGAAATACATAGAATGTCACTTATGTTGCTGGAATAATCAAGCAGAACGCTGCTAGTTTACTAGTCGATTAAAAATATAGAATTTCCTATATAAATTTTGATCACGCTTGGAGCTAAGAACATAAAACAGCTTCTGAGCAGTCGAAATCTATTTAAAGAAATTTAGTTGCTACTTGACAGCAACTTTCCACACCAATTTGTTCAATTGTTTAACGCTGCAGCCGCCAGGTGGCCATGTGTGGTGATGGCTGCAACGACTGCGGGGCGCTGAAGGCAGCCAATGTGGGGGTGGCCCTGGCAGCCACCGAGGCGTCTGTGGCGGCACCTTTCACCAGCAAAGACTCCAGCATTGCCTGCGTAGAGAAGCTCATCAGAGAAGGAAGGGCAACACTTGTTTCCAATTACGCCTCCTTCAAGTACAACATCACCTACGGCTTTGCCTCGCTCATCGTGGTCCTCATTCATTTCTCGGTAAGCGCTTCTACCAGAAACTGAAGATGCCCATGTATTTTAATTGTATTCTTAGCAGTGCGCAGGATGCCTTCGCGTTACTTACGCTCTGCATGGACTCATTAAACATCTGTGGGCGCTTAAGCGTGTAGTTGTACTAATGCTGATAACAAAAATTGAAGTGCTAGCTTATCTTGGCTTTGGTAATAAATATGAATGCGCCTGTATTCTTTCACTGTACTCCCTGTACACATTAAAGTAATTTTGTGAAAATTACTGCACCTAGCTATGCCTTTATCCACGAAACTGTTGTCCCTTGAGTACTTTAAGGTTTTTAGACGAAGTCTGTGTGACGTTCAACAAATCATCTCACGAGTGTGGAGTCACGGTGCTGGGTTTCTTCTATTGGGTCACAGCTGACAATCGAAGGGAGAGCCGATTGGAGAGAGCGACTTATCTCCACAGTGCACGTATCCGTTGACCGCTTGTCTGCCTTGCATTTTTCTCTTCAATAGAATCTAGCGACTTCTGGTAGGTTCGTAGGAGTCGGACACTAACGGCTTATTCAGGTCAGACAGTGTCATGGAAATAAGCTAATCTATTTAGCGTTAACATATTCGGAATTTCTACCATGGACTTTTTATGTGGTCCATTGCATCTCCGGCAGTGAAATGGTGGGTAGATCCACGTGGAAGAATAGGCTGTCTCACTCAGGCTGTGCAGTTTTGCTACAACTTAGTGATTCTGTCTCTTTTTTATATTCCTACGGGTAGCCCAGCTTGAGTAAATAGGCTTCACACTCTACCAGGGCTTCCTAAAAGACACTCTTGTAAGAATAGCATTTTCAAAGTAACTTTATGTGGTCGCTGGCCTGGTAAAGAGTTAGCAATCCCAAAACATCAAAATGTTACCAAGTGAAGAAACATCAAAAGCTAGCCTACATAAATACTTACATATCCATATAGCCGAACACAGCTCGCGGCAACGAGTTTCATGCCCACACAGATGGGTGATGCTAATGAAAATCGATTACCCTTGTGACAGTCAAAACCTAAATACATCCTTGTCCTGAAACTAGATTAAGAGTCGTAAAGCAAAGCCATTGACTGACGTACCGAAGGCGCTAATATTAAATAGATTATTTTATCTTCAACGCAATGAGCGAAGGATTTGAAAATTCCATTAGACTTGTTGTTGCCACAGATCCAAGCAGAACCGTCGGACTTCCAGTACCTGGTGATGGACCTGGTACTTATCACGGTACCCTCGCTGGTACTTGGCAACACCGGAGCCCCTGAGACACTCAGCGTCCAGAGACCGACGAGCAGAATCCTGCACCCGCTGCATATTATCAGCATACTGTCCTTCTTGTTGCTGCAGAGTGGAGCATACTGGCTCTGTTGGCTCTACACAATGATGCAGCCATGGTTAGTATGCACCTACTCGCTGTTTTGACTTAGTCATGATTAGTATGTACTCGCTCTCTTGACTTAGTGGAACTGCATTTACCTTACTTTAATGAAACAAGCTGTAATATTAGCAGAAGAAAACACAATTATGAGATTGCTCCTCGTGCGAGAGTGATCGTTAGTTAGTACTGTTGGGGTGATAGCTCAGTTACCTAGTTTGGTGTGTGATGGCGCTGAGCCTTGTAGATTAGGTTGCAGATTCATAGCTGTTATGCTATTCAGAAATGAATGTCCACAAAATTTTTCATGCAAGCTATAATAGAATAATCCAAGAACACCTCCCGCCCGTGGAGAAAGATATGATAAATAAATAATCATGGTTAATATGTACTCGCTTTCTTGACTCAGCCGTGGACAGTATGTGCTGCACTGGCACTGCTATCAGTATTTCCTGTTATGATCAAAAACGTTAATAAATAAACAAGCATTATCTATCAAGTTCATTCAAACATCGAGTCGCAGGTACTAATACGAACTGATGTACTTCAGTGTTAGTAGCAATATGCCAGAAATCTGTTTATATGCGGCAGACGTCTCATGAAGATAATACTCTTCAAATATGCTCACGTTACGCGATATTCAGAGAATCCGTGTCGTTGTTGTTGTTCGTTGCCATTGTGCTGGTCTGGCTTACCACGCCCTTCTGGCTCTTATAAATTCCAAGCTTACCTCTTTACTGGTAGGGTCCACCAATGCCAACTTGGAGAGGAGGCTCCGGAGGAGGCCTGGGCAAAGGGGAGAAAGAGAAGCGAGGAAACGCCCAGCCCCAAGCTGGTCCCGCCAGACACTACTCACGAAAAAATCAGTAGAGTGACTAGGACATGAGAAGAGGTGTCGAACAGCTTGTTCGCTCGGTCCGTAGAGCTGACATGAGGGATCATTGATCCGTCCCACTCGGAGCTTATAATCCGCTAAGACCGAACAGTGGCCAGAGCGTAGCTGGAAAAGGGTAGATCGGAAAGATCTGAGGAGAAGAGACTCCTTCGCACAGATAGGAGGGCATTAATAGCAGCGAACCCTACTGGGGGGACATGTAGCTGCTGTAGTTGCCACAGCAAAAGTGTGTAATGAACTCAGGGCAGTGCGGTATTGCTCAGGGGGAGGGGGGTGGGTTGAGAATCCTATCTGTAAGAAAGGGAGCAGTATTCGCTTCAAATTTTGATTTAAGAGTATATCGAATACGGTGAGGGCAGGAAGGGGCCGTGATAGTACCATGAGCAGGATGATGTACCCGCGATGCACCGAGGAGATGCTGTTTTGACAGCAACCCCAAACTGTCACCAACTGGTAGGTTGAGGTCTCCTGATGGAGGTAATGCGCCGAAACCATACGGTGGGATCCAATGACTGTGCGTAGCGCTGCATTCTGCACCGCCGGCAGCTTGCTCACGGCAGTTCTTGAGACATTAGGAAACCAAACCGGGTCTGCGTAAAGAATGACGCTAGCTTCGAATGAGTGCCTGATAGGTTAGTAATCTTTTTCTGTTGCCCCCGTCTTGCGCCCGTCAGCGCGGAGAGAATCCGCAAGCGGAAGCAGCATCTGTCGCTTACATAATTCGTGTGAGCGACAAAATTAAAGTGTGGGTCAAACACCGCGCCTAAGATTTTGGGTTGCGCTCCAGGGTGGGATCCTACGCACCCAACTTGATTGTTGGGTCCAACCTGGCTTGATGATGGTCTGACGTCAACAGAGATGAATGGGTCATAGAGTGAGAGACAGTCAAGGCTCTCTCCCCGGCCCAGGTCTCGATTGTCGAAGCATGGTGTGACAGGCTCCTCGCTGCCTCCGGGACGAGAGTAGCAGAGGGTAGGACGGTAAAGTCATCTGCGTGCGAGGAAATGACGTCACAAATCTGGGGAAAATCGCTGACGTAATATTTAAAAAGGAACAACGACATCACTAAACCCTGGGGAACTCCCGTGTACATGGGGCGGAAAGGCGACCTTTTGTCCGCCCACAAGTAGGAGGCGCGGCGCTTTCGTAGGTAGGCAGAGATCTATCTAATGAGTTTATTAGGTAAGCTTAACTCGTGATCTTGGAGTGCAGGTGGTGTTGGGAGACCGTATTAAAGGCCATAGAAAAATCCACTGTTAAAGCAATCGACCGAGTAGGGGGTTATATTGGTTAAAACCTTGAACAATATGTTGGACTAAGGGAAGAAGGGCTGAGGTTGTCGACCGCATAGAGCACAACCCATGTTGGTAGTCTGACACCTCCAAGGACTCCGCTAGAGCGGATGGAGCAAGCGCTCCACGATATTAACAAAGAATCCCTCCATGTTGCTGACGAATATTCCTCGCACTGCCGCAGGTTCGAACCTTACGTCTTCATCCCTGGACTGATGCCCCCCAACCCCAGCTACGAGAACACGGCCCTCGTCATCTTCTCTTACTACACCTTCATCATTGAAGCCGTTTGCTTCTCCCATTCATCTCCCTTCCGAAAGCCATTCTACACGAACTGTAAGTATTATATTCGAACGCTTTGTGTCATTATGTGTGTATCCTACGATCTCATGTAGAAGACCTGTGAACATTACCTGGATGGCATCTCGACTCGACGGCATTTGGCTTGCCATGAAAATAATAAAAAAGCGATTATCAACTCATTTATTACTACAGTTATAGGTTTACATATGGGCGTAGAGAACAACAGTATCTGAAGATAGAGTGCGGTGCCCAGGGTCTCCTATGAAATAGATTGTTAAAAGGTATGAAAATTTAGTACAATTAAGGTATAGGTCATATGGCACTTGAATACTGTCTTCAGCGCAATAATTGCATTTGTAGTGATCCACATTGAAAATATTATTCTTTCTTTTAGAATCCCACCAGTATAGAAAGCTAATAATTTAGAGTGCTCGCGGACACCAATAGCTCACAGCATAGCGTATTTTAAGCAACAACACTCGATCTTATAGCAAATAAAAGCTGCCGAACAAACACTGCCCTCAGGCGCAGACACTCGCCATGCTGTCGCCTATACATTCTCTCCCCTTCTCTAAATTTACCATAAAGTGACAACAGACGAGTACTCTATACAAATTCAGTTCCTAATCACCACGTTGCTGTGAGCGGCAAGTACATTGTTCTCAAAAGTATTGCTAGCTCAGGGATGCTTAGCTTAAAGAACAAATATAAACCCAAATCAGTGATAAATTAGACCTAAATTTGAGACAGGTACTAGCTAAAAGAAAACAGGATAATATAGAAAATATTCTATAAAGGTAACTGCATGATGGATAGATCATATACGTGTACCTATAAAAATTTGTATATAATGAAACGAAGTAGAAAAAAAATCACTGGATAGACGTCTTGTTTAAAATATTTAGGGGATGGCAAGATTCCCTGAATAATACTAATGTAGCTACAGTTAATTAATTTGATATCAAGAACTGAAGCTACGCGTCATATATTAAAACGTGTTCACCTCCCGCCGTAGATCGCGTCAGAGAGCACAAATTTGTTCTTGGAGAGAATGCTTAAACTAGTCAAAAATAAATTTGTAAGTTGCTCGTCGCGTTTCTATTTGGAAGATCTTCACGAGCTAAGATTTTGTGTGTTCAGGGAGACTTAATAGGTGTGAGTGTGTGAGCCATCAGAAATAAAAAAAACTATATAATATTTCAAATAGACAGACTAACTTTCAACTATTAGAAGTATATATAGTCCACAATTAGGGTAATAATAATTGTTGCTGAGGCGAAGCAGGTCTCACATTAGTACTGCTGCTGCCGCAAAAAAAATTTCGGCTGTCTCCGATGTTTCGCAATTTCAGCTTATGAGGCGGCCAAGAATACCGTCAAAGCAGTTTTAATGGAAATTGTTTTTAAAGCGGAGTCTGTACGCACTAATGTAGTTGGCAGTAGCTTTTCCATGTTCGGTCATCCTACGTGCATGGGTTCCCGACGTTTCTTGACATATGTATGATAGACAGTTCGAATGGTTCACTCCATCCGATCGATATAATCTAATGAGATTACCTTTAACTTCTCAAAAACTTTACTCCGCTTGGAATCGTTTGAGTTTATGGTCGTCTCCAGCGTATTTAGTTCCTGTTGAGAGCCTAACGCTCACTCCATCCTTCTAAGTCAATCACTTAAGAACAAACTGCCTTGCAAGTTACAGCCAACATTATTGGTTTATTTCCATCAAAGTGGGGTTAATCATAGACTCTTTACGTCTCTTATCACTGAATCTGGATATACACTTGCTGACATGGTTCAAGTACAATACTGTAGCTTATTTGAACCATATAGATGGGGAGGTTTAGAATTTATATTTTGTTTGATCTACATTCGTTCATCACAACTTGTCTCTGCTCCACAGTCATCCTCACGGCATATCTGCTGCTGGCGACGGCAACGGTCATCTTCTTCACCTTCTGCTCAATCGACTGGGTGCTGGACCTAATGAACTTTAGAGACATTCCACACGACGGCTTCAGATGGTCCATCCTAATAGGTGCTTTGATCAACCTGCTCATCTGTTTCACGTGGGAGGTTTGTACCTTATGCTACGTCATCTGCTTTGATCCTATTCTTTGTTATTGACATGGTGGTTCTTGACTGAACATTAAGTAGCAGTTCTTGTTTTAATAGAACTACTGATCTCTATCAAACTCATGGTGTGCTTCTTTCTTCATTTTCATACAGCAATACAGTAGGAGATTCCTCCCTGATTACGAAACAAAACAGACAGACAAAGTAACAGAGGGTTACAGTGTTTCAAATTTGCTGCGTTCTTCTTTTATAGGTGACAATTGGTAACCCTCTGCCTTAGGGGTAGAGAGCATCGAGTGTTAATACCCCATGGCGGCATCTGTAGCTTCTTCTTCCCCTTCTCTACTGTGTCACATACAGACCGCAAGAGCCGAAATAATCAGCAATTGCTGCATTCCAGTCAAATAATAAGCTCCATGTTAGTCACAGAGTTCTCCCTTTCTTTGCGCGTATCATCAGGTCTTACACAATAATCTGTTTCTTAGTGCAAGTAAAGTGTGTTTTTTGACCACAAATTTTAGCAGCTTCCCAAATCTTTAGTCTAAAGTTTTAGCCATATATGTTTTTGAAGTCAATTCATGATTTAGTGTGGTCAGTATCATTTATAAGTACTCGCAGGTTACTCCAGCTGACAGCGGTTCCCAACCTGTTCTAAGCCTGGCACCACTGGAATACTTTCGCGATGTTCTTGCACCCCCTCCTAAAATAATTACTCCTCTGATGATAGAGAATGAAACTAACTTGTGAACAAATTTTGCTATACGTCTAACCTTATTTTATCCAAGATTTCGCACCCACTGGTAGATCATCCCTCGCCCCAGCTAGTGCGAGTTACCCGTGATTCGGAACGACTGCCCTATGTACTGCTTGTAACATCTGCCAATTGCACAATTATGGTTTGATTACTTTCGTTTTAAAGTCAATTTCTTTATTTTTGCACAATCGAGATCCATTTGCACAATTATGGCTCCATTGCTTTCGTTCAAGTGTCAATTTCTTCCTTTTTGCACAATCTCGGTGCATGCATAGGGTTCCTTTGTCTATCTAATCTCAAATTTCCTGTAGAAAGGTTACCCCAGTCTTGCTTAATGCTGCATCTCCCCCTCTATTGTGGTTCCACTTTCTCAGCTTGGCACACCTAGAAAACTTTCGATATGTTATCCCACTCCATAAAAAATAATGCCTCAGCTGATAAGAGATAAAGAATGAAGTTTACACCAAATTTGGTTACAAATTTATCGTATCCAACTTTATTTTATCGAAGTTTCGCACCCCTTGAAAGGTCATCTCGCTCCCCTCAGGGGTACGAGCACCCCCGGTTGGGAGCCTCTGCTTTAGCAAGAGTTGGCTTAAGGAGCGTTTGGCTTGGCTCCTTTGGAATGGAAAGCATTAGCTAACGTTCGATAAAAGTTAGCAGGTCAATAAATAAGAACTTTTTGTTTTTATTGTCTTTAATTCCGTAATAGTTATTTCCTAGGCTACAATTCACTTTGAAGTGTTCTTATGTTAGGAGAGATCAGCAGTTTTTTAATATAGTGTAAAGATACAAAAATCGTGGTTCTCCGAGTGCCTTTTTCCTTTCATTTGGTTGGAAACGTGTACAAATTTAGTTTAAAGTTCTAAAGATTACCAACTATTGATTTAAAGAACACATATTCGTCTATCATCAGCGGCTGGTGCTGTACGGTGTGGTGGCTAACGGACTCATGCCTTGGCTCGACAAGGTCCTGCCTCCACGGCTGCCCTACAAGAAGCTGCAGGCCGAGATAGACAAGGACGACAATTGGATCCAAATCACTGATGCAGGTAGGAAATTGTATTTTTCATTGCTCAAAATGTTGCCCCAGGATGCAATATGAAAAGCATTAATATGTCTTGGGCTAGTTTATCACCATAATATTCGCCCCGTTTTGTGACCTAGCACTAGAGTAATTCTAAAATTGCTGTAGGTTGCAACTGAAATTCAAATATTATGTCCATTGTGTGTGGATAGCACTCAGGAGACACAATTAAGCATACTATCAGTATACTAAGAAAATTGGTTTAATTTGCGTAGGAAGTATAGGGTGTTTGTTCATTGCACGATAACAGCATATTATCAGCTACTGTTCACTGCACTTCCGCAGACGAGAGAGACAGCGTCGCCTTTCCTCCACGCTTTACAGCCGAAAGTCCTGCCAGCCAAGATGACGACGAGGAAGCTTCTCACCAACAGTTCTTATTGAGGCAGATGACCCGCAGAGGCAACTACAAGGCCAACGTTCATTACTCCCCGAGTGAAAATACACCACCGACGAAACCTAAACTGGTTATGACGGAGGTAGCTTCTCTGCCGGCAGATACACCTACCCATGTCCTGAACACGACGGAGGAAACTGCGTTCAGCGGAAATTCTCCCCGTGGCAGCCGTGCCAGACTGAGCGGACATTCGTCTTTCTCTAGTCGCGACCAACTTAACGATCAGGCCATGTTCGGAAGTCGTGATATTATTTTAGGATTAGAAGGCAATCGTTCCAGACTCAGTGGACATGCGTCCTTTTCCAGCCGTGACAGACTAAACTCTCAGCCAACTTTCGAAAGTCGTGGCCGACTGTCTGGAGTGGAGGGCAACGTAGAAGCTCTGTCGACGCAGCCTCTCACCAGTGAAACAGAAAGCAGACCTGAGGTAAGTGAGTAATTATTAGATTAGATTAGATAGGCGGCAGTAGACGAACCAAAAGGCCCATTCCCAAAAAGACACCGGGACTTATACCCCGGCCCTCCATGAGCTATTGCCATTATGTTAGTAGGATGTAGAGGAATGGAGAAACAAGAAGAGAAAAAAATGGAAGACGAAAGAGAAAAAAGAAAGAAGAAATAAAAAAGAAGGGGGAGAAGAGTCTACGCCAAAGCGATGGTCATTAATGCCCACAAGCATGATCGATGGCCGCTGATATGCGGAGCTTAAATATATAGATGGAGCGGAAGTGAGAAGAAGTCAGCTTAAAATGGCCTGGGAAGC
>LQNS02278099.1:3835568-3850371 GCA_001587735.2 Parhyale hawaiensis | reverse complement strand
CACACCGCTCCTGTCAGGTGTTATCTACCGTTTCAAATGCAGAGGATGCAACGCCTCGTACATTGGTAGCACTGGACAACATTTCAAAGCTCGCATTGACCAACATTTAGGTGTATAAATATTTTTTATTGCATTCATGATTAAATTAAAGAGAAACCGTGTATCACAGATGCGGCATTGTAGCCATAATATTCCGCAATTAATCTTCCACTAAACTCATTCATCAAAACGACCCTGCATCAGAAGAAGGGAGGTTTCCAGACTAAAATTGAATTGTATATACATACTTAAATTTGAATGCTTGTTCCTGGGAACTAACTCTTAAACAACCCAAAATTAATGTAAACTCGTGTAGTTGTGTAACTTATCGCTGTGCCTACTTACCTATCGATATTTCAATTTTGAACCGTTAATAAATGTTGGAAGTTCTGTTGTTTTGATTTAGCTGTTAAAAATACTACCAACAATTCAGCAAAAGAAATAACAATCCATAGTGTTGCAAATGGAAATTTCTACAAATTGATTCGGATATTTATCACACAACCATCACTGCAAAGAGCCACTATCGTGAGTACAATGCTTAATTGTATTTACAAAATGCATCAACAGAAGGCACGACTCACTCAGGAGGGGCTGGGTTCGAGTTGATGTAACCTCCGCAGGCAAACATGAAGAAATCATCGCACGGGCTCACCGTTACGTCCATGTTTTCTATGATCATGGCGGCTGAGGGTTGGAGAGAAAGATATACACTAACCCAATATGAACCTGTGACCTTTCAATTAATGATATTCCTATGAAAGACTGAAGTTTAGTTTCATCCTTACAGGGTTTAATAGATATTGGACTAGAATCTGTTCTCTTTTAAGTTTGCTATGAACACACAACTTTAAACCTCGTGAATGGAACTTATGTAAACTGGGGATCGTGTATAAGTAATGCAAAAAAGAAAACTGTACACATAACAAATCTCGCTGTTACTAATGGTTGTTATTACCTAAAGGAATATTCAGATAGTTAATTCTCAGAAAATATTGAAATTCTAAACCCAATTATCCTACAAGAAGCTGATACATGTCTTGTTCTGAGTGCATATGTGCATTTAGTGGTAACTATCCTCAATGCTTTTTTATCAAAGTCAAAATTCATGAAAAATATCGCTTACCACCAGATACTGACGGTATAATTAATGAAGAACCAATTAATTAAGTCTGGGGAAGAAGTTAATCTCGTCTCCATTATTTATTGATCGAGTTTTAGGTCTAAGTACCACAAACTACAGAACCAAATTAAAAAGAGTTCTTTCTACAATATACAGTCATTAGATTTTTGGTCTCTACTACTCACACCTGGGGAAAACCAAGAGGAAACCACTCACTTGCCTGGGATTTTGAGCTTGATGTGTTAATGTAAAGATTCAAATCCATAACCTATGTACCTATCTAGTAAAATGGTGATACCAGTAGTGATATTTCAATTGTAGGACAATAATTTAGTTTTCTAGACCAAGAAACTCGGGAAAATTCTGGGATATTAGAGAAAACGGAGAGACTTATAAGTAATTAATAATAAATTCAGTCATCTTTTAATGAAACATATAGGGTCCGTATACACAGCTACTAAGTCACTTCTTGAGATAAAAAATATGTATCTAAATTTGCAGAACTGTTCAAGAGTCAGCCGGTCAGCGGCCTCCGGCCTGTTCCCCCTTTGTAGCTGGGCCGGAAACGGCCGCGAGGGCCCACTCCTCAGTTCTGTCACCCACCGGCCATGGAGCACTCCGGAGTCTCGCAGATCAGACTGTCATTGTCAGCGCGGGTGTTCAGAGGTCCTCTGTAGTCCTGGAAGAGATCCGTTAGATCCAAACATTAAAGGGCTCAGGCGTTACCGAAATTCTCTCTTCGATGACCGTGACCACTGATCTCATAATTTAAAACTAATATTATTATCACAGGCACTCAACGGGAAACATTAATTAGTTGTCGCAATTTTCCTGTGTGACTGCCGTTTCGGTGTAGTCAGGTTCACGTATTGCTGAGAAAGTGACCATATATGGTTTCTTCCATGCTACGAGAGAGTGTTCCAGCCAACCGGTAAAGGGTTAATACAGGAATCATGAGATAGAGAGGCGTCGGCAATTGCCCAGTGAAATTAAGTTTTCGAAACTTAAGTTCTCCTAAAATTAGACGGGTGCGCTGGCATCGGAATTTCGAATCGAGTTTCAAGGGCTATTTCTTAATCGATGTCACTTGAGACTTCCAGCAGCATAATTTTGCTTCGTAAACTGTAGCCTAGAACTTTCTCAAAGGTAATCAGCTTACTTCTAGCGCCTGCTACGCAGTTCAAAGTAGCCATGCCATCGATTCTGCTTGAAGTTCGGAAGTAGTAAAGTCTGGTGGGTCTAGTTTAACTCAACTCAGATGTCAATCATAATTATGAGATCAGTGTTCACGGTTATCAAAGAGAGGGTTTATTCTGTGAAATGAGAAAGGAAGCACCTACATAGGCATGTTCTGTACGACTTGAAATTTTCCTAGTTTTCAGTGAGGCTGAATTATTGCGGAAGACTACATAAAAAGGGGTTACGTAAAATTAAAGTCTTTACAGAAACCCACAACCACCAGCACTAGACACCGTCAGACGACAACACGCGGATATTTGCTAGAGCTAAATGTGTGTCCGCTCAGTGCTTGGGTGACGTCTATGTCGGCGCCATCGTATCCCTAAAAGAATTTTCTTGCCGTGCAAGTGCCTGCTGTGCGGTTTTGGCTTCTGGAAATGCCTTAAGTCATGGCAGGGCATCAATAATGAGAGGAAGTGCATGTGTAAGTAAGACGGCTTCACACGCCAGTCTTTTGGACGCGTTCATTCATCCACTCGTCCGGATGTATGGCAGCGTCATTGTGAACACAACGTTGTGTGCGCCAGAAAAAGTTACTAACGCGTTAACCGTCCAATCACTTTCTTCGGCAAGCGTCACTAGGCAAGTTAGGGATATCTCTCCAAATTTGGAGAGACATAAGACTTAGGAAACAGTGCACTTTCCTGCTACTTTCAGGACACAATAACTATTCGGACGAGTGGATGAACGAACGCTTTGAAAAAACTAACGTGTGAATCGACCGTAGCAGGTGCCGCGCGCAGCTCAGCAGAACTTACTGTCCTGACGGCAGCAGCAGCTTCCACGACGGTACTTTGCAGGTGGCCCAGTTGTTTTGCTGCCAAAGGAAAAGGTATAGATAATATTGTACAATATTGTATCGATAATACTGTAAAAAAAATATATTACATACCGCATGGTATGTGTCGGCTTTCAGCTGAGAAAGTTTGTCCATGCATTCGCTCTTCAATACCATAATGAAATAGTAATTAATTAACATACTGCATATATCGGTACAGTGACGTGTAACTAAACAGACTGTAAATAATATGACGTCGTTTTGGCACAGCTAGCGACAGACTGTGTTTACGCACAAATGTATGAGTCCAGAGCAATGTGTATTTAAAGGTCCGTGCATATGGAACCAATATAAGAGAAGAAAGAGACATCATTTTGAAGCTTACTCATCGGCTTCCTAGTGTTGCCATATCAAATGGAAGCAAAATACTAACACATTAAATCTTGTAAGCAAGCTAAGAAGTGAACACATATTATAGTGTATATGTTAAATAGTTAAGAGTAATCCAGTCGAGTCAAGTCAGGAGCAAATATAGTAACTAAATATCAGTTGAATAGTTTATGCAACTGTTGCTCAATTGTTATATGCACAGTACAGATCAAAGTTTCTGGGTGGAATCAAATGGATCCAATTTTTCTCCTGCAGTGATTTACAAATTTGATATTTTACCAACTCTGTTTATCTTCTTCCCGTATGAAACCAACCGACAACTCAACAGATCAAATGCAATTCTATAAGTGCGCTCCTACAAAGCTTGGTCTTCAGTCCTTAATGCTACCACAGCTTATTTCCTACACAAGAGCTACAATATAGGGAATACAGGAAAGGCCTTACGAACTAAGTTACATATGGCGGTTCCATACAACACAACTGGCAATTTGCTCATATATAGGTTTGACGCACATACGTGTGAACCATCATCACCAATTTGAAAAAAGAGAAAGAGAGATAAAAAATCTATGAGTGGCAGCATGGGGAAGATTCGTGCTACTTGGTGGGGGGGAAGGGGGGGCAACTAACCTGAGGCGTTCATTGTGCCTTGTTTGGAGGACAGCACGGCGGCCATGGCGGTGGCCATCAGCATAATCGCCATGACCACCATCAACTGAAGGATTCTGACCGTCTTCATCCTTCCACTGCGTAAAGGGAAGTAGATGACGAATAAGTAACCACGTACAGACTGGTTATCACATTATAACTCATATTTTAAAGACTGAGAACAAATTGTGATACAGGCACAATTGTAATCATAACAACACGTGTATCTTTAATGAACATGATGGCATTCATAATTAAATATCTGTCGTAGGCAATGTGTTGAACCAGTTTTTACAAAATGAAGTACCCATTTTTATTTAAAGTATCCCTGCTAACCATTAGAAAAAGGATATAAAAATTATGATTAATACAAAGTACGACGTAACTACTTATTAACTATCTGTAATGTTTCTTTAACCTTTCTCTTCAGAGGAAGATTTTCATTGTTAACCAGGGTACTGATATACAACGTGCATCGAGAGTTGTTACCTGGTAGAGGTGTTTTCTACGGGTAAAGCCTTGTCAGGTACTGCTGGGAGCTTCTCTGGATCACCCTGAACCTAAAAAATAACAATCTTTAGAAAAAGCACGGTCAATTGGGCGTCGAAATAAGGCACTCGGGGCTTTACTTGCTCGAAATTTCGAAGAGGAGCTTTGGCTTTCTTACTTCGGAACGTGTTTCAAGCGTTAGAAGTAACGCAATTACGTTGAGTCTGCTGAAAATAGCAATTCATGGAGCACGTTTGAGTATCTAGAAGTCTTATTGCCGGGGACACACTAGGCACTTACGTGGACAACTTGATGCAAATTTGCGAGACTCGGACGTCATTTATGCCACGGTATCTATGCTGCCGATTTTAAGTATGTATGGAAACGGCTCGTGAGCTGCACATTCATGCAACCAGTTGAGAGTAGAAATGCATATGTGTCCCCGGCATTAGGGTAACCGATTAAGGGTCAGCGCCGGAAACAAAATTCAATTGGTCGAAGCCAGAGCCCCTGCCTGAAGTTTCGAACAAATCAAGCGTCGCACGCGCCCAATCGAACATGCTCTAACTTTCTATAATATTGTTCTGTTATGGAGCGTCCATCTACCACCCATTTATTCAACTCCTCGTCATACTTTTAACGTTACATTGAAGAATATACAGTATATATGTATATAGTATATTCATGATGAGGATTATGGAAAGCCAAAAATGAATTTTAAGTCGTTCCTCGAGGGTGCTATTAATATAAGAGGAGCAAAGGATAAAATTTAAGCATCAGAAAAACTGAAAGATATAAAGGATTTTTTATGTTTTATTTTTCAGCTCTATTTTCAACTGTTTTAAAATCTCAAAATTTGAAGGAATACTAGGAAGAACGATGTATTTAAAAAAAAAATCATAGGTTTGACCATGTATCAACACGATGCTTAAAACTTTTAATACGTCCCTCGTATATTGTGTCATTAGAATAGCACACTCGGTTTTCACGGTCGAGTAATAACTCAGATAGAGCAACTCGAACTTGATTCTCAAACTCGCGTAAACTTATGGGCTTCGTAGCTGTACAGCTGATGTCGTCGATCCAGTAACATATGTAGCTGCAAAGGTTATCCAGTTTTTATTGTAAAAATTCATTATGAGTCCGAAATTTAACTATACATTGGTTGTAGGTAAAAACCACTTTGCGTGCTCATAATTTGGTCGAGATCAGTATACAACAGGCTGGTTCTTTTTCACAGACTTGTATAATACACGTTCTCGCACCTTGGCAGAAACCAGAAACTAAGGTCCTGGTTTCTCAAAGAATTTGTTCAGTGCAACCCTACGGTAAGCGAGAGAGCGAAAACAATAGTTTTGGGATGGACGCTCACTGACTTGTTGGCGAATGAGAACACAGAGGAAATGGGAGTTGAAAGCTACATGGCGCTGACTCTTAATATCAAATTAATTGGCTTTAGAGTACAAGTTCGGAATTTGGGCGACTGCAGCCTCTCAAAAGTTGCGCTACTTAGGAGAAATTTGTTTAAGAAAAACAAAAATAATAAAAATAAAGCTCAGTGGAGTGGAGCAAACTGGGAGCTGATACTGAACAGTTAACTTCTTGAGGGAGTAGTACTACGGGTGGTCTTTCCGGTAATGTTATTCCTACGGCGCAGTTGTTTTTTAATAAGGTAAAGTTGTAGCCGTAGCTGGTCCCGTATGACTACATCGCCGCACCAGTCTGTCTGCACTCACCTGCCCCTGGAAACCGTATGACGATGACATGGCAGTAACTAAGGTCTTAAAGCCTTAGGGTTCTCCTCTCTTGCTGCTCCTCTACGATCACGATAAGAAAAAAACAGCAACTGATGGGGAAATCTGAAGAGCTCGCTCTTGAGCTCGGCCTCTTGTTGGCTCTTGAACGGGCTCCTCCGATAAGCTGTTATAGATTACAGGAATTATCAGACCGATAGCGGACTCTCGTTATGTCAGCAGAATGACTGCAGTATACTCTTCATGTATGTAATATTACAAGCAAAATGTTAAGAAGTATGTTAATTGAGATCACGTGTGTACCAGAAAAATGGTCTTTCGCATTGTGAGGTGCTGGCAAAAATAGAATATTAGGTCTGTGTACATGACATCCAACAGTTACACAGACTCGCAATTCACTCATAAATGTTTAACTAGAAGTACTCCAGGAAGACGTTGCCTGTTTAATTAATTACTCCTACACTTCTGAGCTTGTTTGCAGTCAATGCAATGAAGATATTATTACCGGGAACACAAAGGAAATGCACTGAAACAATGAAAAGTCATAAGCAGAGGTAGAACGTCAGAAATATTCGAAATTCGGGGCAGAGTTAGTACTGCAGTTATCGTTGCAAGATGCATGTATAAATATTTACTAATTTAATGATTTTTGCGCCATAACATGAAAATTGTGAATGATTTCAATCTAATAGATTTCAGCTCCATCAAATTTTTCCCCAAACATACGCATGTATACAGTACAGTCAAATGTCGCGGCAAGCTTGGCGTTTCTGTAGGTTTTTCAGAAACGTTGAAATTGTCTCTCGTATTTATTAGCCTTGAGAAGCATGTAATCGTCCAGATGTTATTTTTTTGTTATTTTCGTATTATTGCATCCATTAAAAAGGTAAATGACAGTCCCAGTTATCACAAGAACGATGGAAGTATGTGTATGTGGGAGTGTAGAGAAGTTGCATGGACGGTGCGCACTGGAACTGTATCACCCGAAACAACCAGGCTAAAGAATAAAAAAAAAGTGCTGCAAAAATTAAGTCAGTGTTTGTTAAACTACCTGCCTAAATCGAACGTTCGATTTTGATTTTCGACCAATATGCTCATTGGACACGAACTTCCCCACAGAATAACGCTAGACTAGCTTTTTCTATAGAAGCTTACTAACCATGGTGTAGTTAAAGGCCTTCATAGCGTAATTTTAAAACCACGTCCCACATTTTATGAGTTCCTACTAGTATGATATAATGCATATTCTATCATGATAACCACGGATTTGCTACTCTAGTGATTCAAAACGGTATCCACTAGATACTGCAGAGATATAGGGACAGTCAATGTAAAGGCATAGTCGCCTTTACCCTCCACATTCCACATCAACTGTAATTGATCAGAGACTGTCGAGACTGTGGCGTCGTATTGACGAAATACTCAATAAAGAACTGCGCCCCAAACCCAATGATAAATTAAAGTGAAAGAATTCTGATTTCTTGTATTCACGAGCGTCAAGATTTTCTTTCCTAGGGTGGGCTCGCACCTAGCTTCGCTGTGCCACTCATAATAGAGTCAGCAACCTTGACACGAGGCAACTGGAGGGAGCCCTCACAGTTAGCTAGACCTACAGGTACAGTAAGTAGCTAATCAGTGCTACCACATCACGTTCAAGCAATGCGCTTGGGACTTGGTGACCGATCAACAAAATCTGCACAAACCTGATAACATCGCAACATTGAACTAGAACACTCTGATCGCACATACCTCCGCCAAGCGAGGCAACGGTAGCAAAGAACTCGAATTGGCTCCGAAACCATAATTTCCTTTGTATAAACTCCAAAATCTAATCATTTGTGCCTTTTAATAACAATAACAGCTTGTGCAATTTTCTTGAAGATCCGTTCATAACTTTTTGAGTTATACTGCTAGCAAGCGTAAAATTAAAAACAGGGGCAAACGAACGAACGAACGAACAAACGGATCATTACCAAAATTTGGTCATTTACGCTTTGTTATATACCTAACAACTCATGTTAATGTCATTAAAATACATTGATAACTTTTTGAGTTATGGCATTGAAAAAATGAGGCAGACAAACAAGCAAACGGATAGACATATCTTCACCAAAAGTTAATCATCTGTTCCTCCTAACATACTTAACAATCCCTGTAAATTTCATCCAAATCGGTTCTTAACTTTTTGAGTAATCTTTGTGACAGACACGAGGAAAACATGACCTCCTTGGCGAGGTGATTAGCGTAGTCGTCAAAGTAACTTTCAAAGTTTAGGGTCATGGTTGCCTGTGCCATCTTGTTTTCCATTATCACACAGCGTTGGGTCGAGTAGCTAAGATATTGCTCTTGTCTTGTCTTGTATGATATGATTGGTCTTGGCGTGACTATTGAAAATTACTATCAGTTCATAGATGTGTCGCAATCATGATGAGTAATGTGAACAGTAATTGTCAAGTCCTCAGTGGCTTCATCATAAAATCCCCATTACAGTATTTCATTTCCTATGCGTAGGAGAGACTCAGAAGTACTCGCTTGTAGCAAAAGAAATTATGCACCCAATGTACAATAAAATAACAGCAACTCGCTTAGAAAAAGTGTTATATGAATATTATATGTTAATGTATTCTTTTTTGCTAAGATTAGATCTCAAGTTCTGTACTTAGCTAGTCAAGAAGTATTTACATTATATCGTAATAGGCATAGCAGTAGTTTTTGAGTTGGCACCGTAATATTCTATTTATTCATCCTTTCAGGCCAAAGCACTAAATATTACTGTCTATAGTGACACTGGGGCAGCACGGGCGCAGGGTGCCGACCGTGCGGTAACGTAATGGCGATTGCCGTACTTTTGAAGGCCTAAAAGATGGGGCATTCACTGCACAACAACTCCAAAATTGAACATATATTTATAAACGTATACACAGTATTTCACACACTGGCCAAATTCAAGAAAAAGCTGAAAGTGTTGTTCGTCGCAAGATAGTTGGCTTAGCCCAGTGATGACATCATCATAAAAATTTTTCAACTTAGTCAAAGCCTTTGACGCCCTCAGACTTCCAAGGTATGTCGGTCTCAGCTCTGAGGGAATTACGTTTTCCCAATTTCGGAGGGCGTGTATTCAATAACGAGAATCGACAGTATTGCTTTTGTTTGTTTAATTTTTAAATTTGTTTAAGTTTCAAATTTAGTAAGTACTTACAAAAAATTATTCAAGTAACGCAGTGGGTTTCGTTCTTAGATGAAATAAAACCAACTAGACCATAATATGGAAATAGTTATGTTTAACCTATCCAAGAAAAGGATGCATGTATGGGGTTGTTGAAAAGAAACTAATCACATCACTTTTGTTTCTTTTGGACCAGCAAATCTTGCTTTGTAGAGGCAGTGAGTCTTTTTCTAGCCTCATCACACGTGTTGTTGACTTCGTAGGAAAAGGAAATTCCCTTTATTTGCGAGATATTTTATTTATTTCTGTAACATAGAATTTACCTTTACATGCTCAATATCAATTGTTTTAGTATTTGATACTGCTGCAGTACGTGTACAGCATCATTGAACATGCAATAAAATTTGTGAATGACTAATATCACAATTCAGTAATTACTAGTTTTACTCTTTGTGGCTAATTTCCGGTATGCAAGTTGCAACACTTCGTGTAGTGTATTCCGAAGTGTTGGTAGCTTTTCTTTCTGTCACTGCAGACTTGAGCAAAAAGAAAGCTTGGAAATTTTCTATGAATTTCATATGAATTTTTCTATGAATTTCATATGAATTTTTCTATGAATTTCATATGAATTTTTCTATGAATATCAAGAAGAGTTTGATAGCCATGAAGATACATTATCTGAGCCTAAAGATTCATACGACAGCAGGTGTCAAGATCGAACAGGATGAGTCACTGTTATCACAGCTCGAGTATTTTTTTTTCTGTTGGTATAACTTCCGTAGTCCTCTTACCCAGGGCTCAATAAAAATGCGCTCACTCTTTGCACGTTTAGAGAGTATTATA
This sequence comes from Parhyale hawaiensis, assembly GCA_001587735.2. NCBI lineage: Eukaryota > Metazoa > Arthropoda > Malacostraca > Amphipoda > Hyalidae > Parhyale > Parhyale hawaiensis. The sequence continues at coordinate 3,839,902 of LQNS02278099.1, read as the reverse complement.
AATATAACACTCCTAATTGCTACTTACAGTTATGAAGATGAGAAGTAAGGTAAGCTTATTTCTTTTGGTTATTAGTGTTCATTTCATCCACTCGAAGAAGCAAAGGAAATCGTCGTCCCCGTCGTGTAATCCAGAAGCTAACCAGCCGACTTCTTCTTGAGGCAAATTTCCAATAAAAAGGAGAGGAAGGAGAGCCCGCAGCCAAGGAAGAGGACATAGAAGGCGGTCTGAAGATGCTGCAGACCCAACACCACCTGACCCTTGGTTGAATTCTAAGGGGAGAGAAAGAAAATTATTTTTTAAAGTGTCATCGGTTTGGCTATTCCCCTGAGGTAAGCCAACCTCAGTAGCTTTGACTTGTCTAGAATGTCACACGTGAGTTTTGGCTTCGTCGCTCTCAATTGGATTGAGTTTCAGGTGTTCATCCTAAGATAATTGTCCTTGAGACGACTTAAAACACAATGCTGCAGAGCAGAATGGGTAGTGGCAAGACCAATGACTATATATAGTTCAGGATGAGTTCTAGCTGATGAATGTGCTCAATTAAATAAATGCATCTCTACTCTGCCAATTGTAAACGCTTCTTTTAGGGCGAATTCACACCTCATTCATCTCAACACGTTCGTTCACTCAAACTGCAGGGTGGACGTGGCGCGTTGAATTGGTGGAAGCAGCTACGGCGAACGAGAAAGACTGAAGGATGAAGCATGTCCTTTTCTCAACGCGTTGCGTCATTCAAGTTCATTAAACAGAACCTATAAATAACAAATTTATCCTCTATAACATATCGATACATACGGTTTTTGGTCGTCACTTTACTTATAAGCTTCACTAAAATCCCGTATAACATTAGAAAACCAGTAAATCTGAGAACATGGACGTCATCTTTGTTTTGGCAAACCAGCTAATTGCCCTATGTTGATTGCACTTCATTTGTTTATCAGGCTATAAATATTCTAGAAATAGGCTCTTCAATTTGAAATCAGGTTATAAGACTATGGAAGACGAATGTGACTTCAAACCGACGCAAAATACATATAAGCGAAAATGTAAAGAAACAACGTCATAAGTGTACGCCCGGCGTCATTCACTTGAACGAGTGGCGCATCTACGTGTAGACCGCCACATAAAAAGTTGACACACAGCTCGTGTTCGTTCACTTAATCGAATGCGTTGATATGTTACCGCATACTCGAGCCGAAATTAATTTATTGTATAACGCAGTGACTACTGACTAGGTACAGTTCCGGAAGACTTCATGTCCGGACCCAGACGCGGAGCTTTTACCAGGTTAGTGCATGTCAGGGACCTGTTTAATATTCTTATCTTAGGCGGCAGTTGACGAACCAATAGGCCCATTCCCAAAGAGATACCGGAACCAACGCCCCTGCCCTCTGTGAGCAACCTGATATGTTTGGTACCTATACTTTGCATAATTCGGAAATGTCTAGTTAGAACACTTTATACGAACAGCTTGAAAGTTACAAATTATGGTAGTTTCAAAATTCTATCGAGATATACCCGAAATGTGCCGAGTATGTACCAAAACTATCAGGTTGCGTTCCACGATTTGTCAGGTTGTACCGATCGGGCCAACCTCGTGACGTATAGACTATATATGGACGCAGCCTTGTACTTCAGCAGGCCTTGCCCATGCACCATTACGACTGACCCATGGGTCACTATCGTGAGGCGCATATGTGTTATTGACAACGGCAGCATGACATGCGTGCCTGATTTCCTTACTATAGGGCCAGTTCTAGGGACAAGCCTGTCAAGAGATCTTTGGGGCATCGTGCGTGCTGAGTCTGCAATTGCTTGGTATGCGGAGCTGGGTGGGGGCACCTGCCTGACCAGGAATGGGAGAGTAGGGGGTGGATATCGGGTCCTTGAACTTTCCGTTTCGGCGCCATAGTTCTTAGCGACCCGTGGTCGGCTGCTGCTTTACTTACTTCTTTGGGGCCAGTTGGCCTATATCTGCCGCAAGAAGCAGGGTGAGTGGGTTTCCCAGTGGAAGGTACGGTCAAAGTTGACTTTACTTTACAACTGTCGTTCAGATACACATTATTTCGGCCTTAATAAAACAATATTACTTCTATATCTTATTCAATATATGCTTCTGATGAACGGCTAAAATGTTTAGAACTTACCATTGTATGTGACAGAAAAACTTCAGTTTTACGTTCATAAGTGCAAGTTATCGAAAGTGAATCTTATAAAACGAAACTGAGTCAAAAAAGATTGAAAATACAATGATTTGGTATTGATGTAATGAATATGTGTGAGTTGAATTATAGGAAAATATCTTGCGGGTCAATGTTCCCTCTTTCAAATTAAATTAAAAGTAAAACAATTTATGAGGACTATGCCTCACCACTCGATTTCTTCCGACATGCATTTGTGAAAAAAAAATAATAATAATAATACACTAGCAATTTTCCAAGTATGTTAGAGTCTAGACAGATGTTACTCCTGTGACGGACTTGGATTCAGTATATTGGAAGGGTAAAAAGAAGCCAAGCGCAATGAATTTCCTACACTTCAATTTAATTCATTTTATTTTATTTTCAAGTTCCTTCGTAATGTTGTTTAATTTTGCAACTGCTCGAAATGTTTTCCTTGAATATTCTAATTATTGAATATAAAGGTAAATTTGATCAAATTTAAAAATACATTTTTATTGCATGGTGAGAATTGTCGGCCGGCATGGTGTATCAGCCACGGGGAAAAAGTAACAGTGTCAGCGACTTACAAAGTTAAATCTAGTTAAGGTGAGCCCATTAGACTTCACCAAGTCAAAACTACAGACAGAAGCGGTGGTTTTACTGCTATAATTTTGATCGACTTGCAGGTTTTAAAAATAACACAGTTATGATAAAGACCGATGCAAATTCGAAGACTCTGGTTTACGGAGCAGGAGTGATATTTAGACTCTCTCGAGCACAATCGATTATGGGCTGTAGCCACAAATTCAAATTCTAATGGGAAGATGTCAACGCGCATATCTGAAGTTCCAAATGTTTCAATCTTGATGGGCTCTGTTTAACTCGATTTTATCGCGCTCGTCGATATCACTTTTACTTAATGTAGCGAGTATTAGATGTTTTAGAAAAGTGTTGGTACTTGAACCCTATTAGAGTTTATCCCTTTCCTCACCAGGTCAGCGTCAGAGAGCCCCCATTGCTGGTGCAGTTCCAAGTCGCTCTTCTTCTCAACGCTGCTGTCTGCTCTGCTGCTCTGCACCAGCTCCCGCATCCAGTGGTCGATGAGTCCAGCTTCGATGATCCTCAACATGCTTATGTCCAGTCTTGGTCTGAATGGCGCTCCGCGTCTGGCAATTCATATCATAAAAAAAAAACAATATACCATTAGAACATCTCAATAAGTTGTACTTCTTGTTTAATTCTCAGGTAGACGACTGGCGTGACACTAATATGCTAGTTAAATTAAGAGGGTGGCCTATCATAATATACACCTCCAGAAAGCAAAGTAAAGTTTACAGTGCTGCTCTAACTCTCACAGACGATGATTATTCTGTCTCTTCATGGAAGATGCATTGCTATATGATAAAACACTGACCTGCAGCCCCAGCCGTATCCTCCATAGTTGAAATACTCTTCCTTGGACAGATGCAGAGGAGAGTAGCCGCGACTGTCCGTGAACTTGGTTAGGGCGGACACTTGCATGAAGTACTTCCAAGTGAGAAGCATGTGGTTACTTTGTAGTATAGCATCCATGTTCTCTTCGAAGGACATTACCTGCGGAAAAAACCGTAATAACTAGACCTTCAGTTTAAAATGTTTGGTCCTGCGTAGCCTGCTCTAAGCACTGCTCATAATTTCTTTTTGGTGTTTTGTTGCTGATGATGAGGGTCTTTAATCACAAATATTTTTTTATAAATATGTATATACACAGCTCTCTCTTTTATATAATCCAAACATCAACATCCCTACTCTAAGCCCCCAAGCGCTTCAACAGCAGTCAAACATTCTTGCGTATATTTAATTGAACTATTAACTTTGTCTGAATATTGGGAACAGTATCTGCCACACTCAGCAGAAAAGGCATATCACCTCTAATTGCTACCGTACTAGCCATTTCACGTCCAAGCTCCAATGGAGTGTTCACCAGCACCTGGAGAATCTAAAAGTGTATTATCATTAAGTTTTCGTGATCACCTGCACCATATCAGCAGCTTTCTGGATCGCAGGATTCTTGTTGTTGACAAGCCATTGCCAGCCGGCGCCATAAGTCGGCTGGTAGCCGAAAGTCCACCCATCGGTGACTGCCATCTCCTCCAGGGTGTCTATGGCTCTGGCCACCCCGGGCACAGA
>LQNS02278099.1:3815228-3829313 GCA_001587735.2 Parhyale hawaiensis | reverse complement strand
AAGGGTTATTTGCCCGTCATAAGGGTTATTTGCCCGTCTTAAGGGTTATTTGCCCGTCTTAAGGGTTATTTGCCCGTCTTAAGGGTTATTTGCCCGCCTTAAGGGTTATTTGCCCGTCATAAGGGTTATTTGCCCGCCTTAAGGGTTATTTGCCTGTCTTAAGAGTTATTTGCCCGTCATAAGGGTTATTTGCCCGTCATAAGGGTTATTTGCCCGTCTTAATGGTTATTTGCCCGTCTTAAGGGTTATTTGCCCATCTTAAGGGTTATTTGCCCATCTTGAGGGTTATTTGCCCGTCTTAAGGGTTATTTGCCCGTCTTAAGGGTTATTTGCCCGTCTTAAGGGTTATTTTCCCCTCTTAAGGGTTAAAATCGTAAAGCAGCGTAATTCTGGTGACGTGATGTGAGATGTTTACATCTTCACAGGAGGGGATGGGGGTGTAATCCACCACTCTGCGTGCCACTGACTTCCAGGCAACAAACCTCTTCAGGGATTTTTCCATCTGCCATTGTGTCAAGTAATTTTGTTTAAAATACTCTTTCATCCAAGGTAAAATGTACACTCACATCTTAGTCGGAAATAATTCATCTACTTTATCAAAATTTGCCCGTATCAAATCCCTTGCATTTAAATTAAAAGCTGTAAGGAAAGGAGTTTATTGAAATAGTTTCAAATTCATCTAAATAACCTTCAATTGCTAGACAGCAGCTAGACGGATCAGCCCGAATTAGATCGCTTACGAGTTTAATCACGGAATATGAAACGTATATGCACACACATTTTTGCACGAACAAAACTATGCCATTTGTATCCACGTCAAGTATAGTCTACACTCTTTCATTCGTATTTCACGTTCTCTGTCTCATAGCTACAGAGAGTTTATACCTTTTTTTGTACAAAACCTGTACAAATATTCCTATCTCGGGGCACAGCTTACCACAGTAGAACGCATGTCGGGTGTTCCGCAGCACCGAACTGAGAAGAAACTGGTCCGCACTCCCTGGCATCCCCCCAATGGCGACCACCACAGTCTCGGGTTCCCTGATCAGTTCTCCGTGCTCCAGGATGCTAATTTTTTTTATAGAAAATGTGACCACGAAATATAAACAGTCGGTGATTAAGCGAGTCAGTAAATACATTCACGTTTCAGACGTTAAGCGGGCTGACTTGCTAGTTATATGGAGATAAGCCGTTCTAATCCCAAGCTAAAAAAATGAGAGTTTTGATTCTAAAGAATGCAGCATCGGCATTGCTCTCATTTATAATTACTGGGAAAACAATGGTTTGTTGATGATTTGCAGTTGTCGATCGAGCTTTCCGTTTTTGACGCCACGGCTATAAGCAATCTGCGTTCCACTGCAGCCGTACATTTCTGACGGCCATACTGGGATCTCAGCTGCAGTACAGTGCATGTGGATGAAAGAGACTTCACTTTTAAGCGTGATTGCCAAGTAGCTGTGTCAAATTCCCTTCTCTCAGAGTAACACATCTACGATTACAATGTCATGTAAATGCAACTGAAGTCAAAAAGCACTATAAACAACGGGGGGAAATATCATGTGCAACTCACAACGTCCACCTAAGTTGTCAGTGGCGCTTAACAGGTTGATACTTAGTGCAAACTAGTACCCATTTAAGGGCGTTGCTAGTACTGCCATTCCTACATTTATTGGAGTTTCACTCGTGCATGAGTGAGATAGCCACCAAATAAAACTTCTTTTCTCGTAGTATATATCTGCTCTTGGAGATAAATAGATGTGCAGTTGCTTCACTCGTACAGAAGAAATTGTAATGAGTAAAAACAAACACATAGTAAAGGGAACAACTTACATGACCTAATTATCTAAGAATATAAATTGCAACGACAAGACGTAAAATTACTGGGATTGAACACAGGAGTTGTGGCTAGAGCACCAACTGCAGAAACAAAAACGAAACTCATATATTTTTCCATCTGTATGCACTGCTTAACTTAGTACGGGCGCGCAGTTTGGGGCGCAGGACCGAGAAACGAATTGAATCGCATATGTATCAAAAGAATAATAGAAATTGATGACAGCGTAATGATAAGAATTATCGGAGAATATTTCGGTAGTTACAATATTATTAAAAATACAAGAAAGATTTTTTTCCACTGATGGGAGTTTCGTTGACTGCAAGTAGCCACTGGATCAGACTTCAAGGGTCCCGAATACCTGCGACAATCTTTCTAAAGAACCAAATTACTGCAGTAGTAAGAACTGCTAGCCATCACTATGTGAAGGGTCATATGAACCTATTGATTTACTTGAGGGAATGTTGCTCCAGGTCTTGCGTAGCGGCATCTACTATGACGACCCTGCACACGAAGTCATCAGGGGCCGTGAGCTGAGGCACCTTGGACGTCACCACCAGATGGGGCACGTGCCACTCCTGGAGTTCGCTGACCAGCGATGAATACAAACCAATAAGATACTGCGTAATTAAGTGCATGCTAATCGCCAATGTTAAAACTTAATAATAGACTTAAGTACAACACTGAAGTAAGTGCAGCCGTGTCAAAAGCATAGTACACTATCTCAGTCGTGCTATGTTCGTAGTCAGAGAAATAATTATTTATGAATATGGGCTTACATGATAGTCATGTGTTTCAGGCCGCAAAATGAGGCTTTTGAAAAATACCGAACCCAGTGCAAAGAACTGTTTCTAGAAATGACGTGCTGTATATATTTTCCGTTTTCCCGTAATTCTATGATCTTTGATCTAATTTTACACCTAACCAAGATCAGTTCATTATTAAAGGAACCAGCACCTAAGCAGAAAAAAAACAAGCCGTGCTCACGGGAGTATAGTCGACGGGTGTTGCCCATCGACGACGACAGATAGTGAACAATCCCACTTGTTTCCACTCCTCAGGATATCCTCTACAACCTCTAGCCAACGGATACTCCGTGTCGTGTTCACTGAAGAGCTGCCAGTGTGTGTCTCCTCCAAATCCCTTCCTTGCTGATGAAGGGGCAAATTGTTCTGCTGCATATGTAGTACAAACTTGGGGTCCGGCACGAGTGGTTGCGGGTCATATCTGGAAGCTTCAATCAAAAATAGCATTTTTACTTTCTTCTGGTTCCTAAAAATAATATTTTAAACACAAAACAACTTCGTCTCATTAGGTTTGGACACTTTTCAAGGTTACTGTCATGTGTGCTTGTTTGCTTGCATGTTTTCCTGCAGGAAAGAAGGCATGGTATTTCTTGGCTAGCTTAGCATCAATGTCAAAGTGCCACAACAAATAGAAGGATATACTAACAGTTTTTAAACACCAGAGATCGCACACGTTATTGACCCGTGATTATGAATTCAATTCCCGGTGTAAGACACAATCGTAAAGTAGAAATTTAAAGTATTGTACATTTACCTAAGTATTTTACTTTTCGCTGTCTTTATTATTAAAGTTTGTAGTGCAAAACATAGATCCACAACTTCCAATTCAAGTGATGAATTTTTCGATCGGTCAAGCCTAAACTCACCTTTAGGTACGCGGTTCAGACTGTTTGCTGTAGTCCCTGCGGCTGCCATACGTTTTGTTGGATGAAACTGCACTTCACTTTTCTTGAGAAAAGCTTCTTCATCCATTCCAAGTGCCATGGTACGAGATGTATTATCTTCAACCGAGGGGGAAGCGTTTCCGGAGTGTGGAAAAAAATTATTTCCTTCTGTGCCATCTGACTTCACTGCAGCAGAAGTGGCCGACGATGTTCTTCCTAATGTGACCATAAGCACATACCAGGCGAAACAAGTGCGCGTCATTACCAATTTAAAGTTCAGTTGTGCTGTAAAATGTACTGCAAGTTTTAGATTTCTAGGTAATATTGTTAATTTTTCCCCGTACGTGGCTGGCTGTCAGAAGCAGAAGAAATGAATTAATGCAGTTTCATTGCTCACACTCGATCGTGGTCTTCTTTCTTCTAGCTATGTGAAATATTTTACATCAGGGAGGCTGGTTTTCATTTAAAATAATGAAAGAGCAAAGCGTAGCTCCGGACTTCAAAAGAAATCAATTTGTACTTAAAAAGCGAAGCTCAATCCAATGGTATAAATTGAATACTCAGGTAAAGCTTGGTAACGCTAATCGAATGTGATTATCTCTCCTAGAGTGAAAGAATCATACAGAAAATTAATAGATTTTCCATTCCATCCTTGAGTGAGTCTGCCTAACTAGTTGCTGCAGATAGCAGCGAATGCTCTGCATGTAGCCCAACTGGAAAATTTTAGGTTAACAGCCAATGTCTTTAAGTGAGCATCGAAGAATTTTCCAACATGGGAATTGACTTTTCAATGGTTTTTTAAAAAATTTCGAAAAAAATATAAAGAGCGGTGCCAATGGTTATACCTGTATAAACTTCTTCGGAAGAAATCCAACTTAATTAAAATATGCCCTATTTAGAGGGGGAATAGGTTGTTATATGTAGGATTTGGTTTATAATGCGATTTGTGGACCACCCTGACGAGACCCAAACAAACCGCATGTAGCTATTATGTACCCCCGCGCGTGGCCACCTATTTATGTGACGGGACTCATCGATATCGGAAAACATAGTTAACTTGTACTTGTTAGCGTATTTGTAAACCTATTGTGTTCTTAATAAAAGTTATTGGATTTGATATTGCCTAAGCAGTGGCGCTAACTCTCCATGTTTGGTTTAGACCAACGTATAACATTTATGAATTTTGAAGGCATACTAAAGCATCTCTGTAATTTTCTGTGTAATTATTGCAAAATATAAAGTTTCTAGAAGCCACACAACTTAATGAAACCTAACAGATTAAAAAAAAATACTAGTATTGCGCACTAGATGATGTGCAACACCGCAAGATACACCTGGTGGGTAGCTTTTTTTTTAACCAAGTTTAAGCTATGTTTTTGTTAATGAGTTGGACAACTAACAGAAATATGTATTTATTCACTATGACCCTTAAGCTCTGAGGAGTAAAATGTAGGTGACACTGTATATCTTTGGTTTGGCCTGACAGTGATCATATTTACGATATCATACCATTATTTCCTGTACCTTGGGTAGCATTCCCTTTGCCTATCTTACAAATCCCAGGTTACACTGGCACAAAAAGACAGCAGAACTTCTGTTCGTCTTCTTTATATCCTCCTCGCCACAACAGAAATATAAAGAAATCTTCTAACCAGCCCAGGCCAGAATTGCACTATGCAAATAGAACTGCAAGACTCATGGCTGACCTTTCTTATTCTATACCATGTTCTGGTTCTAGCGCGACTGTGGGCCGAGACCGTATCCATCGCGCACCATTATATTATGAGTTTCTCCAGCGATGCTGGAAAGTTTGGAGGAATATCTGAGTAGGATGTATGCAAAATAGATTTTTGTGCTCCGTCGAATTCCTTAGAAAAAACTTCTGTCCTTTGGTAAAAGCCGATGAGTTACTACGCCTTGGAAGCTTTTAGCTCTAATGTAATGCTGGCCAGCCTCCGATCAACTTATTTCTGGAATTACCATATTAATTATTGAATATATCATATTTAGGCATTTCAGATATATCATATATACATTACGAAATCATAAATATTAAATCCTCTCATTATGAGTAAAAATCTGTCCTTTGAGTAACAATAGCAACCATGTATTATCTCAACTCTCTAGTCTAGAAGACCAAGCCATCTCTAAAATTCGTGAACTAGAGGAGTTATATTGAAACATTATAAATTCGGTGCTCTTTTTATACAAACATGTAGATTCCCATATTATGAGACACCAAAGGCTTGGAGTATATGCAGCATTCAACACGATTTTTCTGCAACTGAAAATACTGATTTTAATTTTCTCAGTGAATATTTGGCATCAGGAGAATTAAGAGGGGTGGCAATGCTTTGGGGAGTTAGTGCTGGCCTAGCTCTGCGGATTTAAAATTACTAATCAAATAAGTACTTCAGTAGACCGGTGTGTGTGCCGTGTATATTTCATGGAAGAATTATACCCAATTATAAGATAATTGTGCTATTGCTAATTCATCACCGTCATTTTAACGACTGGTACATTCAGCAAGAAAATATCATCAGACAAGATCAACCTGAGAGCGTATTCCTCCGCCAAGCAAGGCAATGTTATGGAAAAAATCAAATTAGTCCTGACATCAGGATTTCCTTTCCATCATCACCAAATTTCGTTCTTCGTACTCCTTGACAGCATAATATTTTCTGCACGTTCTCCAAAAATTATTTCACTCATGTTCTGACAAATGATAGTAATAATATTTTTTGAAAGTTTCTTGAAGATCCATCCGTAATTTTTTTTAGCCATGTTCTCACAAACCCTAAGACAAAAATAAGTCAAACACACATGCAGACAAACCGATCATAGTCAAAATTTGGTCATTTGTGTCTTTCAATATACCTAACAATTCTTACAAATTTTATGAAGATCCGTGCATAACTTTTTGACTTATGTTACTGACAAACATGAAAATAACAAAGAGGTAAGCAAACAAACGGACAAGCATATCAAATAAAAAATAAAATTGGTCAGTTGCTGAGAGTAACATTTTCAACAATTCTTGAAAATTTCGTAAAGATTCGTACATTATTTTTTTGAGTTATACTACCAAGAAAAAGAGGCAGACAAGCAACCAAGCGGTTGAACGGATCTTCACTAAAAGTTACTCATCTGTTCCTCGTAGTATACTTGAAAAATTCCTGCAAATTTCGCGAAGATCTGTCCATAATTTTTTAGTATCGTTGTGATAGACGCACAGAAAGACAAAAAAATAAAAAACTCAACAAAAACATCAGCTCCTTGCCATGGCGGAGGCCACAATCATCTTCGATGAATTCACATTTTTACGCAGCTCAACGCTTGAGACATCTAATTGTGTGATTGTTTAGTTTCTGTAGATTTTTCCACGATGTGAAGATCTCTGCTCGACTGACAAACCCAAGCTTGAGAAAGTAACGTGAGTACTCGTCTGAACTATAAAAGAAATAAACTTTGCATTAATACCAATGACGTCACATTTCCTAGCATAAAGAGACAGAAACATGCGCTTATTGTCACCCGCATGTTTTAGTTTACGATTGTGTCTTTGTTTGTTTGTCTGTCTACCCAAAAAGCGGCAAAAAAAAAAAAAGTTGAGCCCTCATCCCAATCTTTTTCAGGCAGTCATGTGGGTTGACTGAGATGTGAAAAATGCAAAAACTTAAGAGTAAGCTGGCCATCAACAGTGATGGCGTTGAATTTGTTACTTCTGACTCAGCCCTTTCAGTTACACCTCCTTCTCTTCTCTATTACCGCGGGTGATGGTCTTACGCCACGAGGCGTTGTAGTCTCCAATACCTCTCTTCTGTAAGGACAACGACGGCGTTTGGTTGTACGGACCACTGTAGCGTAATTAAGAAACTGTAGCGAGACAAATGAAATTTGAAATCAATTTGAAGACCGTCTTCTTTTCATTCTTTCATTGCACGTTTACCTAATGCGAATCTGCGGAGAAAAGTCATCGCCACATATAAGTTAATATCTGGTGAATCCTTCCATTACTTTCCACTTCCTGGACAAAACTGTGCCTGTGGAGGCTTTGTACGGGAGTGAGAGTGCTGAATGCCCATCGTTCATTATTACAGTAGAGACGCATGTGAGTCCTTCATATGTTTCTAACTGTGACAGGCAATCTGCATCTGGTATTGCATTGTGCAATTACTGCCAGAATGTTTTATGCCTCCTGAGCTACATCAGTGCAGTGTTATACAGCGCTGTGCTGTTCCTCTGACACTGCAAACACAGTCATAAAAACTTCTGCAGGGGCACGTTCTCTTCACTGACATGTTTATTTATTTATTTATTTGCTCGTCTGTTTGCTTGTTTCTTGGTTAAGGTTGATTTATAGCATTAAACGAACTTGAAGCTTGTATAGCCAGTCCATCCATATCTCGGCTGTAGCTGTGCATATGAAGGAAAAAAGTTGATTGCAGGTTTTTAATTCGAATTAATAAAATTAAGAATAATTGTAATTGACGATATTAAAAGGAAATAAAGTGCAATATGGCCAAATTTCTGCGCGAACAGGTGGATGGCTGCACTTGTTTACATGGAACTGGCCACACCCAACTTTTCGTTATTATAAAGTGAAAGTAAAACAGTAAGCTGCCTGCACTGCAGCCTCCGGCACCGATGGTAAAACCACGTGTGTACACACTATATTGCCGTCAGCTTAACGGAAGGGTATACTGGTTACGATACCAGTATAGGGTACAATAGTGCAATAAAAAAGGTTACACTAATGCAATAGCAATAGGGTAGAGTATAGTGCCATAATATGAGAGCAATTTGTCGGTCAGGTTGACACACAGCATACACTATAAACACGGGCTCACACGGAAGTCAAATGAACTTTTAGTTTCAAATGAGTTATGATGTAAATAGAAGAAAGTACATGACTTTTTGAGTTCGTATTCGCTGTACTTACTAAACTCACATTTATATTTTGGTTAATTGTACTTACTGGGATACAACAAAAATTCAGTTCAGACGCTGAATTGAATGAACACAGAATTTCTAACTCTAATAAGCTTACCTTGTGTACGCAGCATCACGAAGGGCACGTTAGTTTACAGGAGTGTTCAATTAGCACGGCAGACTCGAGTTCATCGATACCGTAACTTCAAACAGTATGCAGCATTCATTTCGTCATTGCGAATCTCGTTATAAAAGGTAGCAGCAACCATATTAGGAATGAAAGGGTAAAACAATCTATTTTATTGGGCAAGATTGAGCTTCTACTCGAATCAAGGGAAATCAATTTGAAACTAACACCTGAAACTTGCTGTAAAGTGGCGAGATCAGCGCTGCGGTCTGAGGTTCCGTACAAGCCTAGAGGTCTTAGCTTAATTCAGCTTTGCATCGGTCGACTACTCCTGAGCTCTGCCCTAAATCAGCAGAAATCTTACATCCCGACGGCCAATACTCCGAGTCGACGCCATACTGTAGTGTTTCTCGATCTTCCTCTCAGCTCTATACAACCAACCCGTTAAATAATCTACATAATCTGCCGTTTCAAAGAAAAGATCTTTCTGGAATGGACTGCCATCTTACCTCAATGTACACAAGCTTTGACGACTGTTAATTGACCATAAAGATCAGACTCAGTTTATAATAATAGCAGCATGTCACGAGTAATTCCACTTCCACTTGCTGTGCTTGCATGCTCTGGTATTCGAGATTGCCTCACCGCCGGGCATGGGAACTCTCGCGATGCTGGGCTTGGGCGCCGGTATTGCAGAAATAATATTTCTAACCAGACGTGGTGACTGTCAGTGGGAGGGGGTCGCAGATGTTTTCATGCGAACCTTCCGTCTTCGACGCCATAACTCTGACATTCCGTGGTCTGCTGCAGCCGTTCACTCCTCTGGGGCGGATCTAGAGAGGGTTATTAGGCGCAAATGGGTAATTTTCTCCCTTGAAATTTAGCCTGGAGAGGTACTGTATACGAGTTTTCTTACTCCACAAGGGCAAACTTCTATTGAATACTTCTTAAATATCTGGAAAGGGTACGATTACTCCTATTACTCCACTAGCGAGCATCTATCAGCAGCATGCACGATTTCACCTAGGGAGTACCTCATTGACTTTACCTAACCTTTAAGTAAATAAATAAAAAAAATTTCTTCGGTAAGATTATTCTTGTGTGTATCCAACGAACGGATTACACAGTGAGGTGAAACTTAGCATTCTCATGCAGAAATGTAGCAATCATTTATCAAGTCTGCAAAGTGCTGTCACTGTAATTTCTTTCTTCTTATAAAGTCGTCAAGATTTGCATGTCAGAACTAGAAAGAAGAACTGGAAGATATTCATGTACAGTTTGCCCTCTACCATTCATGTCTTCTTATTATGAATACCAGATTTTATTTGACAGAATAAGCATCACACAAGTTTTTCAATAATGAACAGCTCGTGAAAAAGTATAGCGTTCATCATAATTCTTGGCCCGCACTTACGTTCAGCACTAAATACTAAAGGGAATCGATCGCTGCGTAGAGCCATGCAATTACACTGCCTATTAGGAAGAAAGTACGGGCCTCTTCCATGGAAAGATGTTGTCAAATTACCTGTCTCTGTTGACGTCCAGCGCGTCTCGTATTCATGATACGCACAACAATAAGTACTACCTTCACTGCAGTGCTGAATTACCTTGACAGAATGAATGCAGAATGGTCTACGGAGCGTTTATAGTCACTGAGTTTGGCCGATACGTTCTGGGATACAACTCGGTAACTGCATCGAAAACGATTCTGATTTTGTGCGTATATCTGTGGTACCAGATTGGATATTTAACAGCTGGTGTCTCCGAAATCTTGTAAGGTTCCAAAGAGAGTAAACTGCTGAGCGATTAACTGAAGAAGCTAAACCGACTCCTCATCGCAACAGTGATGTTCAATATTTATGCCATTTGGTTGTACACTAAAGTTGGAAACTATTTTCGGAGGTCTTTGTGCTTCGGGTTTTTCACTAAAGTGCTCTCGCCCTATTCTGTGTACTTCAGCTTTGGACTCATCTTATGGATGTTTTATACAGCTTACGACCTTCGTACATCGGACGCCCTAGTTTCCGCGGACGTAAAGAAAGGCCTGGATATTCATATGGCTCTCTATACTACAAACGTGACTAGCACGTTATTCATCGATCGAATTTAAAGCGAATTTTCATGTTGCGGAGTAGAAAATTTTACAGACTGGAAAGCGTATCTGGAAAGTAAGCCCACCAGACTCTCCCAGGTTCCGCCATCTTGTTGCAATGGCGAAGCTCTTATGCCGTGTCCATTTTAGGATCTCGAGCGCATTCAGCAAATACGCAGTAATCCAAAATTTCGCAAGCTTGGATCACAAATAATGAAGAGCACCATCTTCTAAGTCGGATGCTTTTCAACAATAAAAAATTATCTGGTGGGTGTAATACGCAAAACCTTTCACACCTTACTTTCGCTTGGTGTTCTCCAGGGCCTCTAATTCCTCTGGAGTAATTGGCTCAGCACGGCGGTAATGAACACTTTCAAAAACAGAGATTTGCTGGCTCCCGCACCCTCATGGCTGTCGCAATTCCTTGGGAAGGAAGTGACAGTCATCCCTAGGGAGCAGAGACTCTAAAGGTTCTGATGTCTCTGCTGAGGTAGGGGCAATAAATGACTTACATTACCGTTATTTATTGGTGAAATCATCTTAAAATTTTAAATTGCATCAGGATATTGTAACAAGATTCAAGTATATTGCATCTATGTAAGAGGATTTTGAGAATGGTCTTTTACTTTTTCCTGAGCAGTTAAGCATACAGTATGTGCCCGTATGCTAAAGTGTTTCGCTGCGTTCAAATCAGCAAAAGGACTGAATGCTCCATTACTTCTACACTTGTAAAAAGGAAAGTCCTCGGATGCAATGCATCCTTCCCACGACAAGCACTGAGACTTGAACTGATGCTACACTGTACTTTTTCTGTTGACTTTCATTGTAGCCTTTGCCCTAAAGAGAAACGTTCAGAAGAAGTCGCGTGCAGCAGGTTATGAATTATGACCATTCTATTGACCGCCCATAATGACGCCTATCCCGAGAGGTAGCGTTTCCAAGAAGCTAGTCCTTTCTATTGACAACCTATGAATGACGACGTTTATTCGTAGGCGCAGTGTTCAAAAGAAGTCTTGGGCAGTAGATAATAAACTACAGTATGACCATTCTATTGACCGCCCATGATGGCGTTTATCCTGAGGGGCAGCGTACCCCAGAAGTCCCTGGTGGCTCGCCTGTAGTACGGGTACAGCGCAGGCTCCGGCGTCACCCTCAGAAACTGCCGAGAGTCGTCAGGTGTGGCTGTGGGCCACAAGAAGCCAAGCGACGAACTGTCGGCGGTTGGTGTCGGATTTCTGCAAGCATAAAATAAGTACAAGAGTAAATGGAAATTTCCTGCTATGGACAACATGAAAACAAAAAGAATCGATCAGACGAGGCTCATGCGGTCGCAGCCTAAAGTTACTCTCAGTAATGGAGTAGATGGTGTACGTCCGCAAAAAATGCTTTTATATATAAAAAATAAAATAAAGTTTTATAAAGCTTCATGCAATCTTTACCCTTTTCAGACCAGCTTCCCATCTTACGTCTCACTCACCCATATTTAGCAAAGTTTGTCCAGAGCTCTCCGTACAGGTCACTAACAGCGATGTCTTCCTCTTCCGTGAGCTGACCAGGGTGGTCCAAGATGTAATGTAAATCATCGCCATGGGAAATCCCTGTTGGGACGGTAACTCTTCTTTAAAACACGTTCCAAATACAAGCACTTGCAGTCTCGTCTCTAACCCACATTATGTTGTATGGAAGGCATGTAGCTACATACATTACGGAAATTTCACTGCAAACTCAAGGATCTGCTCATGTGGGAGGTGTCAGTTGGATCTCGATCAGTGCCACGCAAGCCACTCATTTAGCTTCAACGCCACTGCCACTGCAGATTACAACACTGAGAAAAATGTAAATCTCCCAAGGAAGACCCAGCACTCCAAGCCCAGAGTTCGCAAGAAATGAAGCTTGTAAAATTAGGGAAGCCTTGTGATCGACCTTCTCCAAGTTCGATTCAGGCATCATTTCTTAGCTTTAACTAGCATGGAAGGATTTGACTGACCATAGACTACATCCTACTTGACGTCCACTTGCAAATAACTCTTAGCGCTAATTCGGTATATTTTTGTAAAATGTGCTGCTACTGAGCAAACAAAATTCAAACTATTCCAGCGATGCAAAGAAGTATTATTTTTGGCAATAAGCACAAGTTCATTACCGTAGGGCGTCGGTGAGGCGAAACATAAAGTTGATTAAATTAATTTGAGTTTTTGACGCAATATTCTTATACTTATTGTCACTCACCGCTGATCTATACTACGAACTTGTATTTCATGCTGATAAATACATCACTATGAACAGTTTGCTTCTTGTCTGAGATTCTTACGTTTATTTGTAATTTCGAGTTTATTGCCAAGCTCTGTAAAGCCTTTGAGCTCACACACGGAATCGTACTTCCAAAAATCGAATAGAAGCTCTGAAGTCCCAACGCCCGGCAGTTTTGACGTTGTTCCTAGTCCAAACTTAAACTTAAGAACGGGGCAACATAAAGCCCAGTCGAAAAATTATAGGCCATTTTTGGATATTATCCAATACCGCTACCTATAAACATCGGATAATCGCCGATAAATTTCTGATGGAAAGCAAGCAATACAAATTCAAGATTTTTCGCTGCAATACAACACTCACAGTCCTCGGCCTGAGTAAGGTTAAGACCCCTGTCGAGGTAGAGGTTGGTGTAGCCGTATTCTCCCCTGTGGTGGAGCTCGTGGAGGTATACCGGCACCTGATCTGCGATAATCTCCACCGTGCGGTCCAGGGGCATGTGGAAGAAGAGGTCCGTGTAGAGCTGCCATGTAGCGACAGACAATAAAATATTCAGGTATTAAAGAAATGGAATCTGGAAGCGGAAATCTTACAGAGTATTCTTTAGTAAGTAGCTACATTCAAACTCTCAAATTGCCAATTCCAGTGGGTTTGCTCACTCCAACCAAGATCGTTTGAATGATCCTTTCTAATGCACAATAATAGTAAAGATATATCATAAGAAGTTTACATTCACTAAACTTGCAGAAGCTCATCAAACTTTATATAACGACAGGTATAAGAGCAAATTTCATTTATGAGTCATTGAGTGCATGAGATTACAGGAGGTCTATGTGTAACCACGTAAACGCTCATTGATATCTTCTCATTTGTTATTTGAGAAACGTGGCCTGTTAACTGCGTTTTGCTTACTTTCAGCCGACTTGGAGGAACCATGTTTGATACCGCTATTGCGATTAAAACGCTACTAATGTAAAAACTGGGCTACGACCATAGTCGCAAAAGCTATTCTCTTCCATGTGCAGCTTTAGCGATTTTTCAAGTAAGATATATCAGCTTTTATTTTAACAACAAGTTTACTTTGCTTTTCTACCACTCTAAAATATGTCTTTGCTATTGCACTAAGTTTATTTAAGACTATCCTCGAGTAAAAACAAGTT
>LQNS02278099.1:3801384-3814827 GCA_001587735.2 Parhyale hawaiensis | reverse complement strand
GGAAACGGTCTTTAAGTATTTCAAAGGGTGGAACGGCCATATGGTGGTCATAGCCAAAGTGTTTGTAGATGCTACTGGACGAATATCTATGTTGCTTTATGCGGGTCTCGAGAGCGTTTGTCGTATGACCGGGCAGTAACTTGTTTTTACTCGAGGATAGTCTTAAATAAACTTAGTGCAATAGCAAAGACATATTTTAGAGTGGTAGAAAAGCAAAGTAAACTTGTTGTTTAGCGATTTTTGATACAACACAACTGCCGCAAGGTTTATTAGTCTGTGCACGAGAAGGAATGGGCGCTTCATCTCTACTGACAGAAACAGAAGCTAAAACCTCAATATTGCTAGGGACGATATGTAACACGTTTCTCACGTCTATAGTCGTACCCGAGTGAGGTTGTCAGCCTGGTCGGTTGTAATGCTGCCATTGAGGTAGTAATCATACACAGCATAGGAGGTGTTGACAGGATCCTCATCAGGGTACAGCATCAGGCTGATGGGTCCGTTCGTTTCGAAGTCATCCTCCAGGGTCTCAATGAAGTGCGGCAAAAAGTACAGTTCTGAAACGTAGTGATGTGGACATGGTGAAAGATGGAGTGATAGTGAAAATAATCTTGCAGGCATAGCTTACATGATCAAATCATGTTGATTATGGTAATACTATGTCTAACTATGTATCTAGATGAGAGTATATAGGCGGCAGTAGACGAACCAATAAGCCCATTCCCAAAGAGATACCGGAACTTACGCCCCGGTCCTCTATGAGCTATTGCCATTATGTTAGTAGGATAATGGCAATGGAGAACAGAGAAAAAATGGGGGAAGAATCCCTGCCAATAGACGATCATGAATGCACGCAAGCACGATCAAGAGCCGCTGATATGCGGAGCTTTGAGATGTCAAACTGTGTAGTTGGAGCGGGAGAGAGGAGAAGACGGATTAAGGTGGGCTAGGAAGCTTTAGCCGTTAAGAGTTTGTGACTCCTAGAGGAGGAGTTCTTAGCTGTGGAGGATGGCTCTCCCAATGAATGTCAAAACGATTTTTAAACGCGGTGACTGACTCTGCACTAACAACATGGAGACAGTGTATGGTGCGGGTGAATTAGAGCTCCTCACTGTTATTTCAGTTCAAAAATCAATCTTAAATACAGCACATCCTATTTAGCAGCATCGCCAACATGAACGTGAAAACCCAACAGATTTTCAGGCAAGTTCTTCGATACCGGTTAATAATTCTCTGTTTCGCTTTTCTTTTTCTTTTTTAACAGCTGAGTATACTACTGTTGTTTTAAAAATAATTTGGAATAACTTAGAGCAAATGTTGATTATAAGGTTCTTACCAGTGGATTCAAGAGCCCCCTCATCTCTGACGGTCCCCATCATGATGGGGACTTTGGTGAACTGACCCTCGAGCAGCAGCCGGGCGGGGTCGTCCGCGATGTAGTCGCCGTCCACCCTCGGGGCGAAGCAGAAGGGCTGTCCGTTCCATTCCTTGTGGATGTACGGCAAAGACAGGATACACAAACGTTTCCCTCCTTTCATTTATTGATTCATTTGTTTCGTCTATAACTCTGCTATTATTCATGTAAATTAATTAGCACGGATGAAGTTTCACTCAGGTACCACAAAACTTAAATGCTAAGTGCTAAGATACTAATATACTGAGACAGATAAATAAACATTCAAATACCGTTATATTCATATGAGCTTTCCAGCAGACTCCTTGAGAGAATACCCAACTCGCAGCGTAGCACAACCTCCACCACAACAATCGGAGAGACATTGAACCACGAACAGACATTTATAGCGGGCAACGGACATACAGAGTCCCATATAGATATTGTCCCAATATGGCACCGCTTTCATTTAGCTTCTCCTGGCTGGGAAAGCCATTGTATGGAAACTGTTGGTCTAACCTGTATTCCGACAGCACACTTAAGGTTAGTGACTCCATGTAATGTGCTTTGCACAAGACATTTGACATAAATTTGGGAAGAAAACTCAGTTGCTACTGGAACACTTACTGAATGCAGAAGTTTAATGGGGTTTATTCCTTATCACAGTATGTAGAACACCCATATGAGAGTCATATAGCGTGTTGAATGAAATTTATCTCATATTAATGACAGGGGCAACTGAGAAGTGAGGCACCTATTTGTGAATTATTACATATAATATTAATAACAAGGGGTATTTCAGCAGTAAAGTACCCACATGATAAATAATAATTACTATAATTAGTGATGCGTCCATTCGATCGATAATTGCAAGCGATAATGCTACTTTCAAGCGTCGTTTTTTCTTAGACGGAGAAACAGTAGCAACTGAGACTCTCGGTAGAATGACTGTCATATGATGCGGAATATTTGTTTAATTTTTATGAGAGCGTTTTGCTTTTAGGGTGGGCGTTTACTTCCATCAGCGGCCACCTGCGGCCCGCTACGGCGGTACATTATGGGAGGATACCATTGGCCTCCAGCCCTTTTTACCTCCGCCAAGGAGGTTAGGTTTTCGTCGGGTTTGTCTGTCTGTTAGTATGTTTGTCTCTCTGTCTTTCAGTCTGTCTGCCCTCAAGATAACTCAAAAAGTTACGGACCGATTTTGACAAAATTTACAGGGTTTGTTAGGTATGTTAAGAGGCAAAGATGATTACCTTTTGGTAAAGAACCGGCTATTCGTTTGTTTGTATTTCTGCCTCATGTTTCTCAATGTTATAACTCAAAAAGTTATGGACGGATCAGGTATATTACGAAGAGTAAATGACCAAATTTTTGTGATAATCCGTTTGTTCGTTCGTTTGTCACTGTTTATAATTTTATGCTTGTTAGCACAATAACTCAGAAAATAGTGAATGATTCTTTATGAAATTTATAGGAGTTGTTAGTAATGTTGAAAGACATAAATGATTAAACTTTGGTGCAGATTGGTTTGTTTGTTTGTTTGTTTGTTTGTTTGACTCATGTTTGTCATAATGCTTGTTCGCAGCATAATTCAAAAAGTTAAGAACGGATCTTGAAAAAAATTACTGAAGCTGTTAATACGGTTGAAGGGCACAAATGATTACATTTTGGTGTTGATAAAGGAAAATCATGGTCTCAGAACCAATTTTAAGTTTTTGTAACCGCTGCCTTGCTTGGCGGAGGCATGCGCTCTCAGAGTGCTCTAGTTAATCGTGTTTCTAGTACCTAAGTACCCACATCTGGTTATAGATAGTTGCGTGGATCCCCAATGGAAAAGGTTAAAATAAAATATCTAACATCACCACTAGTCTGCACTAACCATGGTCTGGTAGAGCGTATCTTCCAGCAGGTGAGCATTGACCCCCTGCAGACAGGCGACGATCTCTTCTGATGTATCGGCGCGGCACAAGAACCTGCGTAGCAAAGCTGCATCAGATGTAGGGTTAACTGAAACCGACGCACATCGACTACTGAAGTTGTTCAGAAACGAAGACTACCTCATGCCTTAGCTGTAGCGACAGTGACATCACTGGTACTATTATACTTTTTTATCAGTTTAGATATCACTCCTCTATAGGAGTATAGATTGCTCAGATATTCATCTATGTAACAACATGGTGCACCAATTGGTGCAGGTTCAATAACCTTCATAACAATTTTTTTTCAATTTACCTACAAAATTTTATGAAATTGTCGTGCTCATCAAATGACCTCCATTTATTGACTTGCAACTTGATATGATATTGAGTACATCACAATTTGCCTACCGAATAATAAGTATCTGACAAGAGTTATGCTAATTTTGCTACTGAAGGTCGTACAAAGTGTGCGTCAACAAAGAATTTCACTGATTGGCGAGTTTTTTTATAAAATAAAAAAAAAACAGGCGTAAAACTTTGTGTATTTTTAAGAAACATGCCGTGCAAATTCGCCAGAGTGCATCGTTACAGCTGTAGCTTCCCAATTCCTTTTCTGTAATAATAATTGATAACAAACCGGAATATCGCAGCAGAAATAAAATATCTCGTGCATATGAGAAGTAAAGAAGTCAGATGAAACAGTCTATGGCAAAATTAAGGCATACAATACAATGTGTACACAGGAATTTTGATAATGTCAGCTCACTCTCTGGCAATGGTCTTGGCATTTTCTGCGAAGTTCCTACCAGTGGCCCAGGGCGCCACTGCAGACCCGCTGTGCAGCAGCACTCCGCTGAACAGACCTGTCCAAGTAAATGCAGTTTTATAGCCAGTGTAATCAAATTAAATAACTCTAGCTGAACCCTGCGAAAATTCCACTGAACGGAATTAATGTTTTTCGGTGATATCTTAGACCCGTATCATCCTCATATTCTTAGAGCTAATATTATTCAAGAAAAAGACTAAAAAAATATCGTATTATGCTTTCAAAAATTCCTCGCCATGGAAGGGGAGGATGCCCCCTTTTCACACCCCCCTCTCTCACTTCACCCCGTCGTTAATAGGGCTACTCCCTGTCGAAGTCTGTTAGTACTGCCGGGCTACACGGCCCAAACTGTGTGTGCGAACGCTCTGTTGTATTCTTGCAAACACAGCGTTTGTGCTAGCTAATAACTTAATAAAATGTGAAATTACGGATATCACTGTAAATTTGCAGTGAATTAATATATGAAAGCTGTGTACTTCCTTCCTTTTACAAATAATCGACAAAGCAGCTGTGGGTGCTTTGTGCTACGAACGGAAAATTGCAGGAGGCAACAGTCTATGTAGGTGCAACTTATATGGCAACTTGTAATTATTGCCCATTCAAATTTACTGTGCTTCATACCCAAACTCTTTAGTAATTACTAGATTACTTTAATTAATTAGGTCGGAGCATTAAATAGTAACTTTAATACACTAGCTGGTGCTGTAATACTTTTGAGGAACTGAGTTTGACGTGGACAACGCCTTAAAAGAATTCTTAGCGGCCGCAGAAGCTGTTTCACCATTAAAGCTTCTAGCCCGGCCAAAAATTATGTTAGGTGCAAAATGTTACGTTTCATGCCCCTTCAATGTCGCTTGGTGTTCCGTTAATAGAGACTTAGAATTGGTTTCACTCGCGCGTAACGTTTCATCACAACTGAACAGACACGCCAGTATTGAAGCTCTTTACTTATGTAAAGTACCTCTTCGATGAAATAATTTTTCCCAAAAAAGCTTATCAATTTGATAATAATATTCTCTAAACCCTACACAGCTGCGGAACGAATATACTAGTTAATCGATTAGGAGGTTAGTAACCCATAGGAGTTTATTGTCCCAAATCTGAGATATGAGAAATAGTATAATAATGTTTGAAGGACTCACCGCAGTCTTAATTGGACCTGCCAATCTTTGACACTCTCAATCAAAATGCGTTTTCTTCTTTCTTTTGTAAAAATAACACTGGTTAGCGTCCAGAAAATCTGACACTGCGATGTAGGGTTAACTTCTACTAGTTGTGCTTCACCTTGTGCATACGGAGTGATCATCTGGTAATGAGCAGACACCGAACCGGCGCTGGAGCCCATGATGGTGACTCTGTGTGGAGATATTAAACATTTGGAGTTCACACCTTTAATCCGTGCAACTAGCCAAATGTATACTTCGCGATTTTACTTTCCTATCTAATTGCCTCTTTACTGTCCTATCTAATTACCTCTTTACTTTCCTATCTAATTGCCTCTTTACTTTCCTATCTAATTGCCTCTTTACTTTCCTATCTAATTGCCTCTTTACTTTCCTATCTAATTGCCTCTTTACTTTCCTATCTAATTGCCTCTATTTCACCTATTGCTGTCCTCAGTACGAAAAAATTTTATTGCAATTTTGATTTGATTTTCAAGTGAGCCAAAAAATAGTATAAATATAGATTACGGACAATAGCCGTACTAGATCGCAAAAATAGTACCTCTCACATTATTGAAAAGTAAAAAAAATTAGCTTCTCGTAGGAATAACATTGATCCACCGGTTAAGGTTACTTGACATACGTACAGTAGAGTTAATACTACTACTACATGCAGTAGAGTTATTACTACTACTACTACTACATGCAGTAGAGTTAAGAGCTTTTCAGTGAGGATATGCAGTGCCAGGCCTTACAGGAAGTCGTCGTCATGGGTCGAACATTTTTGTAAAGTTTATTCAATTTGGGTTTAAAATTTTTAGTTCCAGGCATGAGATATATGTATTCTTGATTTACGAGTACTTATACCGAACATCTGGAACTAAAAGTTAGGAATTCAAACATAAAAAGTGCATGAAACGAGTATGACCTGTAACAAGGACTTCCTGCAAAATTATCTGAACATCATGATGCTGGACTGAATGTTGAATGTAATTAGGAAAGTGTCCCAAACGGTTCGAACCCTACCTCGCAGGGTCCCCTCCGAAAGCAGCGATGTTGTCACTGATGAACTGCAGGGCGAGGGTCTGGTCCATGAGCCCCTGGTTGCCGGGGGCCACCGAGTCGTCCGTTGAGAAGAAGCCTAATGCAGCGTAAATACGGAGTTTTAAGAATTATTTTCATGTATTATAAGAAAGCACTTGTTAAAATTTAAAAATTTCTTTTTAAGTTCCGTTGCGATTCCACAATTCACAAAGTGCCTTTACATGTATTGCCTACTCAATGTCTGAAACTTTATAACTAGCTCTTTTTATATAAATGTAGTAAAGGATGAATTAAAAATAAAGAAGGTTGAATTTCCGGGAAGACCTATGTACGTGACTGACAATGTGGTGCAGCAAGAGTAAGTGCATCTCCCAATTAGGAGCATGTATAGTTGTATTCATATCGGCCTATCATTTTTAAATGACATCTCTCTTCGAACTGCACGAGTAACGTATGAGAATCGGAACGTACTTTTTTGTGAGAATATCTGCATGAAGAAACAAATCTAGTATGAACATAATAAGAAAATAAGCTACTTTTATTTTCATACTTTGAAGCACGTAAAGCCGTGTGCACACTCTATATAGTATTTTGTTCCCAATACGATGCACAAAGTATTCGAACGCTTCGTCGGGTCATTGCAAAACACAACTGAGTGAATACTAAAATATTGGTTTTCAAGTTATCTTGCCTCTAGCGAGCATCGCCAGTAAAATTTAGCACAAATCTTTAAAATATAAAGAGAATCAGAACTTAAAATGAAGAGCAATCTTTTTTTTTTCTTGCATGGATGTGACAAAACACACGGACGCTGAGCACAGCGTTCGGGGAACAATTTCCTCTCGTGTGAACACGCAAAAGTCGTACGTACCCAGGACTCCCAGCCTGTACTGCGGCATGGCAACGATGACGTCATGCCTAAGCAATGGGAAGGCTTCCCCGAACCCTGAGACTCCGCCGAACATGAAGCCCCCGCCGTGGATGTAGACGATCGTGGCGAAGGAGGCATTCGAAGTCAGTCGTGACTGTGCCAAGCAAGTGAACATATCTATAATATCATGTTAATTATGCCGGGGACACATATGCATTTCTGCGCTCAATTGGTCGCTAGGATGGGCAGCTCGCGGGCCGTTTCGATACATATCTAAAATCGGTAGCGTAGATACCGTGGCATAAATGACGTCCGAGTCTCGCATCCTTGCATCAAGTTGTCTGTGTAAACGCCTAGTGTACGTGTCCCCAGCATTAGAGATTCCATCCGTGCGTCCTTCTGCAGGTTACGCTTTCGGTATTAGATAAAGAACAACAGCTGCTTCTCCTAATAGGTAATGAATTTAGTTATGCTGCCTGAATTTCTGATTTTAAAAATATTTTCTGGAATTGTAGCTAAGATACAGGTTGGGGCATTAATATGAACTGAAACTTAGTCCAGAGAAATTCTTCAGGTCAAGGCTAGTTCACTTATCGAGCGAGAACAACATCGTTAAGTTTAGAATTAGTCATATTTTATAAAGTCAATTCATTACGAAAGATATAGTACATAGCTTCATTCTCATAGCATTACGTTAAGCTTGGAGTCTCTGTTGAATTTCCCTTATCTAAATTTGGGATCCCAACTGTTTTTAGTTATACCAAGCATAGAACTTTAAATACGAAACAATGTAAATTTTTATTCTCATAATGAAAGTCTTACGATGCAAACTCATGAGCTCAGTGTTGCATGGGAACTAACCTCAGGCACGTAGATGTCCAGGTAGAGACAGTCCTCCTCTCCAGCAGCGAACCACTGGACGCACTCACTGCGGGAGGCGTTGGCGTACAGTGGCTCCGTCCACGGGGCCGCAGGCACGGGAGCCTATTGTGGAGGGAGGAATGCTAACGATGAAAGGAATTCGCGTCGAGTGGAGTGCCCCATTGACCCTAATGGAGTGCTAACATTCCTATACAGTGTCTTGTGTTTATGTAGTAAAATGATTCTTCCTCCTGATTATACAATAAAGCTAAAACTGCAGAATTTCTTGACCAAAAACGAAAGTTGAGACACAAAGTTTAGGAAACTTTAGGAAGCTGTGATATACAGTGGCAGGTAAGATTACACCAACATTCCATAAAATTCTAAGTTCTTTACAAAGTACGAAAAAATGTTTTATAATCGCATGTCAAAAGCCTTCAGCGTTTTCAAAAACTTCAACTTTGTTTCAGTTCAAAATATTCTGATTAATCGCATCTCTCTAGAAATATGATATTGCTGAAATGAAGAAATTCAGCTGCTCAGTTTATTACAATAGCAGTTTTTTTTTATCAAAGAGCGCTAACACAGACGCTGTGAAGAGTTTTGCAGGTAATAGACCCACCAAATGGAAAAATAATGGTTTGCCAGTAATTCGTTAGAAGTGTAGCAGTAAAACAAGCTATCACTCAGCAGATTAATTGATATAAAAATTGAAACCTACAAAATGCTTCTATTAGTGTTTTCTCATTGCTCACAAAATACTAAGAAGAAAATTAACACTGTGAAAGTATTAAAAAGTGCTGAAAAGTTGTTATCAACGAATAAAAGCATGCAATCTTTATTGCCCTCAAACAGCTCTACAGATTTAAATGTGCTGCATAAGTCCTTGTGTTATTTAAAATTTCCTTCAAATGTAATTTAAAACATAATTTTTGTTGTAAAATATTCCTGAAGTATAGTTTTCTGCGGCGTAAAGGGATTTAGCATTTTCAAGCATTTATTTGAGAATCTAGCACGAAAACCCAGATTTCATTTGGCAACACTCTATGTGACCCTATCTGTACTTGAACGAACGGATCTCGGGTATTACAATTTCATCCGGTTCCCATCACTCGTAAAAGTCGAGAGTTGCATGTATTCAATCATTTTATAGTTGCTGCTATAGCTACACTACCTACTGGTTTCCCTAACTTTAGTTTAGATTGACTTATTTTCCGTGGAAAAAGTAATGGAATGGTCATACAATTAGCTCAAACAATATCAGCATATAGAACTAAATGTATCAATCATTCCTGTCAGATCTTACCATGAAGCGCAGCTGGTTGAGAGGTGGTTCAGCGAATGGTATTCCACGGTAGGCAATAACAGGAACCCCTCCCTGCACCTCTCTG
This sequence comes from Parhyale hawaiensis, assembly GCA_001587735.2. NCBI lineage: Eukaryota > Metazoa > Arthropoda > Malacostraca > Amphipoda > Hyalidae > Parhyale > Parhyale hawaiensis. The sequence continues at coordinate 3,805,356 of LQNS02278099.1, read as the reverse complement.
GTTCCCACGACGGGCCCGAGGGATGTTTGGATCATGGGACCGTCCTCGTACAGATCGAAGCCTTTCGAATCAAATTCGTCGGGCACTTCCAACCATCCGCCATCATCAGGCGTATCGACGTCGTCCTCACGCTCGACGGTTGCGCTGCCAGACATGAGCTGAGCAGCTAACCGGTTCCCCGATGTATCATCGTAACCGATGGCGACTGCCGACCAAAGTGAACTATCTACTGCTATTAAAAATACTACAAAATAAAACCACGTCTTCATGTTGGGCGGATATTTCTCTGCTGAAAAGAAAACCACTCACGACTGCTCGGACTAACAAACAGAGCGGGGTATCTCACCTCGTAAATATGCACCAGCTGCAGTGCCGATAGCGTGTGTCCCTGACACTCGCATTGCGTGGGAACGCTACACACTTTCCATAAATTTAGGTCCCATACCGTGAGATTCCTTCTTTGTCAGCCATATTATTATTGTGATACGTATGATGATAAGTGTTCATCAGAGTTATCACCCGCGAACAAAGTGAGAGAGGTGATAATGTTTTCGTTAAAGATTTAAGTATATGTATTTGTATGGATAAGGAAGTTTTTATTGAAAGTCTTCTGGGCTTTTTTTTATTTAACACAAGCTTTTGAGCTATTAAGCATAGCCCGTCTTCAGGGGAACCAAGGAGTTTTAATATTAAATCTCCTTGAGGGAACGGAACTTCAAATTCTGTCAGCAGAACCTAGTTGGAAAGTACACAAACATTGTATCCTAGCTACCAATAAAGCAAAAAATAATGGAATTTATCGCAAAACATTGAAATTTAGAGAGTAAAAACGAAGAATGTTCATTTCTAGTGAGGTTATAGAACACAGCAGTAAGTTTCAGAAAATTGGACACGTCTATTGAATGAATTTGAATTACAATGTGTATGGAATGCTTCTAAAAGTCTTCTCGATTTTGAATTTGATTCGCTACATAAAAATTTTGAAGACTCGATTGCCATTTCGTGGTTATACGATTTTACATGATTAGTACTAAAGATGCTTGAATGTTTTACTTGATATTATTATCATGTTCTTTGACTCTTTCTGAAACTTACTTATTTACGTGTTTCTCCAATATATACTGCATCACATTAGTTACAATTAATTTGACAAGCATTATTATTTCTTTCCTAAAGTGGGCATTTATCTTTGCTGTTGTTCAAAAATTTGTGTAGCGTATTAGTTGGCTTACTAGCAATTCTGAAATTATGCCGCTTAAGTTTGGAATTGATTTTCTCTGTGGCACCTTTGATGTATGGTGCGGATATATATTTAATTTCTTGCACATTATCTTGAGTAGACGTCCGACTTTTCTTAATGGTTGAATTGATGAAATGCTTAGGATATCCGTTTTGTAGCAAGATATTTCTGAAGCTTACTGTCGTGTTCTATAATCTCACTAGAAATGAACTTTTTGCGTTTTTACTCTCTAAATTTCATTGGTTTTTGCTTTATTGGTAGCTAGGATACAATGTTTGTATACTTTGCAGCTTGGTTCTGCTGATAGAATTTGAAGTTCCGTTCCCCTCAAGGAGATTTAATATTAAACCTCCTTGGTTCCCCTGATGACGGGCTATGCTTAATAGCTCGAAAGCTTGGGTTAAATAGATAAAAAAAAGGCCAGAAGACTTGCAATAAAAACTTCCTTATGAATACACCTGGGCGTCAACGCATGTTTTAAGAAATATATTTTATATATATATATATATGTCTGTCCACCTAATAATAAGTGGTCAAAGGAGTCGAGCTATGTTCATGATTTTTTGCAGGGAGTCTGATGGGTTGCCCTCGATGTGACCAATGCCAAAAAACTGGGAATAGCTGGCCATGACAAATGGCGGCAGTGAAATTTGTTCTCCGCCCAAAAACAGATAGAAGGAGTTGAGCTAGATTCATGATTTTTTGCAGGGAGTCTGGTGGGTTGCCCTCGATGTGACCCATAAAAAAACTAGGATAAGCTGGTCATAAAAAATGACAGCGATGAAATATACTCTTTCCGCGGGTGATGGTCTTACGCAATGAGGCGTTCTAGTTATACATATATTCAAAGTGCAATAAATTCAAGGTGCCATCGACTGGACGGTAAATTCGAGCCCAAAAGGCTTGATTTGCCCGGAACTGAAGACAGGAGCTCGGTTTGGCCACTTTGAATCGTGGTGCAGGTTTAAAAAGCAACCCAGGTACTTTTCAGATTTGGACTGCTGATTTGGATAGCTTAAAGATAGCTGATTTAGTGTTAATTAACACCTGAAACTTAATTCAGCTGGTCGAAACCAGCGCACCTGTCTGAAGTTCAGCACAAGTTAAGTCTAGCAAGCTTTACTTAACCGCACCAATCGATGACGGCTAATATATCGTATTAATAAACAGTTGTAATTTATAAGCTTAGCGAAGAGAGACATTTTGGTGCTTTTATCAACTTGAGATAAAATTATTCGAGATTTCAATTTTACCAAAAATCATTTAAAAAAAAAATTAAATTTGCACAGTGATGTGAAGCTACAAAATACAATACCCCTTGTGCATCTACGGACGAAATCCAGGTGACGTTCCTCATATCATCTCATGTGTGTAGAGTCACCTATACTAGGTTTCGTCTGTGTGGTCGCAGCTAGCGACCATTGGGAGAGCCGGTAGTGAATTATCTCTAAGCTGCACGTGACCGCTGATCTACCTGGTATTCTTTCCAACATGGCAGGTAAGCTGTAAGAACCTGAGCGAACCACAACGATAGAAACTGGAAACCGAAATCCCCGAAGACGAACCATCCGCTGTCTGTAAATTCCGGAAATGCGTAGCGTACGTGTCAGGCGAGTCGACGTGTCGCCATGGCAACCCTGTGTTGTGGGGACCTGTTCTTGGGAACACAGATGTTCTGGGCGAGCGCACGCATTGAGTGTTCTTAATTTCTTCCTAAATTTGATTCTATTCATCTAAAATTATGTCATCGTAGGCATAAAACAAGTTAATACATCTGTTCCCTCGTAGCGTTGGTAGAGTGGCTACTAAACATTCTCTTAACACCTTTTCTCTGCTAACTTTGGTAACACTAAGAGTAAGATTTTAATAATACATCGTCCATCCATTCCAAATGTCCGCCTCAGCCAACATAATGCTGCAGAATATCGAGATCAGGGATGGGGAGTATACGAAGACCATTTACAGCATGGTGAGTACTTACTTCGGTTTCTTTCGTAGCCAGGCAGCTACTATTAATGAAACTAAAAATAAGCAAGTCATCACCGTCGAAACTATATCCTACGTAAAAATTAGTGCGTACCGTGCCTTAAAAAACATCGGATACAAGGCCGATGACATAGTCAACTTGCAATAGATACTTTAAACTATACTTCATCTTTATATTGGACATCTGGTACGTCATCGATATTTATTGTCAATATTGACGCAAAAATTTTAGCAACGTGTCTGTAGAGTTGAACTTTCAAACTAGAGGGTCCCCTTAGCAATAGCACTTTTTTTAACAATTAGTATTATATTTCCTTTTATTGTACTTCTGAAACAAGCTTCAAGTCAAATTATAGCTTTTGGATCCTGGACGTGAGTAATTTCTGCATTGCTAGCGACGGCTAATTCCATAGAAATAATCATGCTTTTTTGTGCCTTCTGTCTTAGCCCTATAACTTCAGTATTACCTAGCGTAATATAGTGAATTGATGATAAATATTCTGTCTGGCTTTGAATGTACATTATTTTCATACTTCGTATCGATGCTACGGGTCCAGTTATAAAAGAATAACAGTGTTTTTGTTCGATAAAACTTGCATATTTCTCAGCTAGTTAATAGGCTTATAATTTTACTAGAGACTAAGCGCATCAAAATTCCTGCGTTACAGATTAAGGAGCAGAAGTACAGCGAAGGAGTACAAGTGCTGAACCATATCCTCGAGTCCTACCCCACCGTGAGTATGAGT
>LQNS02278099.1:3770493-3781752 GCA_001587735.2 Parhyale hawaiensis | reverse complement strand
CTGAATTTTCATTAAAGAAGCCTCTGAACAGTACTAAGCACAGGAGACAGAGGGGGTTTACCTGAGGTGCTAATTTTCTACCGTCATTTATAATGACGGTCCGGGCCACTAGTGTATTCCATAATTTTATAGTCGTTGCTATGCCTCCACTACCTACTGGTTTCCCTAACTGTAATCTAGATTGCCTTATTATCCGTGGAAAAAAGTAATGGAATGGGCATACAATTAGCTCAAACAATATCAGCATATAGAACTGAATGTAGCGATCATTCCTGTCTGATCTTACCATGAAGCGCAGCTGGTTGAGAGGTGGTTCAGCGAATGGTATTCCTCTGTAGGCAATAACAGGAACCCCTCCCTGCACCTCTCTGGTGCCCACGACGGGCCCGAGGGATGTTTGGATCATGGGACCGTCCTCGTACAGATCGAAGCCTTTCGAATCAAATGCGTCGGGCGCGTCCAACCATCCGCCATCATCAGGCGTATCGATGTCGTCCTCACGCTCGATGGTTGCGCTGCCAGACATGAGCTGAGCAGCTAACCGGTTCCCCGACGCATCATCGTAACCGACGGCGACTGCCAACCACAGTGAACTCTCCACTGCTAGTAAAAATACCGCAAAATAAAACCACGTCCTCATGTTGTGTTGATGTTTCTCTGCTGAAAGGAAAACCACTCAGGGCTGCTCGAACTAACAAACAGAACAGTGTATCTCATCTTGTAAACATGCACCAGCTGCAGGGCTGATAGCGTGTGTCCCTGACACGTGCATTGCGTGGGAACGCAACACACTTACTTTCCTTAAGCTAAGGTACCATCCCGTGAGAACTTCCCCTATGTTGGCCATATTACTATTGTCATGCGCGTAATGACAAGGGTTTTTTTTAGGAAATAATTGTAGATTTATTCTGTAAATTAAGATATCATGCTTTGGTTGACAAACTTGAGGCATGAGTTGTCCGGCACTTCAGATAAGAGCGTGGTATTGCCACTATGAATTGTGTTACAGGAGTTAAAAGCAACTCAGGTACGCTTGGGACTGCTGGAAACTCCACCTTACTAAGCATGTTCCAGTGTTAACCGAACTAGAGTTAACGCCTCTAACTTGATTCAGCTGGTCGAAGCCAACGCACCTATCTGAAGTTCAGAACAAGTTAATTCTAGTGAACTTAACTTCATCGCACCAATCGATAACGACTAATGTATAATATTAATAAACAGCTGCAATGATCAGACTTGCGATGAGAGACGTTCTATTTTCGTTTATTATCCTTTTGAGATAAAATTATTGGAGCTTTTGATTTGCAGAATAAATATTTTCGAAAAGTTTTTGATTTGAAAAATGATGTGGAGCTACAAAATACAATATATCTTGTGTACCTTGTGCGTCTTCGGATGAAGTTCAGGAGACGTTCCTCACATCATCTAACGGGTGTGAAACCGCGATGCTAGGTTTCTTCCGTTGCATGGTAGCCAGCGACCAATCGGAAAGCCGTTATAGTGAATTATCTCCACAGCGCACCTGACCGCTGATCTACCTGGTATTCTTTTCAACATGGTAGATAAGCTGTAAGAACCAGAGCGAACCATAACGACAGAAACTGGAAACCGGAATCCCCGAAAACGAACTATCCGCTGTCTGTAAATTCCGGAAGTGCGTAGCGTGTCAGGCGAGTCGACGTGTCGCCATGGCAACCCTGTGTTGTGGGGACCTGTTCTTGGGAACACAAATGTTCTGGGCGAGCGCACGCATTGAGTGTTCTTAATTTCTCCCTAAATTTGATTCTATTCATCTAAAATTATGTCATCGTAGGTATAGAACAAGTTAATACATCTGTTCCTTCCCTGCGTTGGTATTGAGTGGCTACAAAACATCCTTTTAACATCTTTTCTCTGCTAACTTTGGTAACACTAAGAGTGAGATTTCAATAACACATCGTACATCCATTCCAAATGTCCGCCTCGGCCAACATAATGCTGCAAAATATCGAGATCAGGGATGGGGAGTATACGAAGACCATTTACAGCATGGTGAGTACTGAATTTGGTTTCTATCGTAGCCAGGCAGCTAGCTACTATTAATGAAACTAAAAATAAGCAACCATTTGCAGTCGAAACTATTCCCTACGTAAAAATTAGCCCGTACCGTGCCTTAATCAAAATCGTATACAAGGCCGATCACACAGTCAACTTACGATGGATACTTAAAACTATAAGTCATCGTTATATTGGACATCTGGTACTTCATCAATATTTATTGTCAATATTAACCGAAAAAATTTAGCAACGTGTCTGTACAGTTGAACTTTAAAACTAGTGGATCCCCTTACAAATAACACTTTTTTAAAGATTAATATTATGTATCAAATTATTGTACTTCTCGAACCAGCTTCAAGTCAAACTATAGCTTCCGGATCCTGTACGTGACTCATTTCTGCATGCATTGCTAGCGACGGCTAATTCCATAGAAATTATCATGCTTTTTGTGCCTTCTGTCTTACCGCTATAACTTCAGTATTACCTAGCGTAATATAGTGAACTGATGATAAATATACTGTCTGGCTTTCAATGTATGTACATTATTTTCATACTTCGTATCGATGCTACGGATCCAGGTATAAAAGAATAACAAATAACAATTTTTTGTTCTATAAAATTTGCATATGTCTCGGCTAGTTAATTGGCTTATAATTTTACTAGAGACTAAGCGCATCAAAATTCCTGCGTTACAGATTAAGGAGCAGAAGTACAGCGAAGGAGTACAAGTGCTGAACCATATCCTCGAGTCCTACCCCACCGTGAGTATGAGTACTGCAGTGAGTGTGTCGCTCCTGTGAGTGTCAGAGCGTCGCGCTGTCTATGCGCCCACGACAAAATACGATAATTTGATCTAATTAACCCAAACTTGTTTACAATATCACCGCTGATAATTAGCTTACCAGTGTGTTTTGATTTTCAGCTTATAATTCTAATCAACTTAACTAGAAAACTCAATATCAGGAGCAACATTCAGTTTTCAGCCGTGTCAAGAGCATTTGGTTTAGGGTTAACCCTCTCATATTCACGCTGGGCTGTTGCACTACAAGGGTTACTTCTTCTTTGTGTTCTTATAACATGTGAAAGAGCTCAGCAGCGAGGCAGCCCATCATGAGTGCGATGGCCTGTAACGAATTGAACGCTCAGGACTGCAATTCTGAAAATGTTACAGCAGTTTAAACTAGACTGTAGGCTTGTTCGAGTGGGTCGTGAAGGTCGATCTAAGCCGATTCCCCTTGGCTTAACTTGTTTGAAGCTTTAAACAGGTACCCCACGGTTTCGACCTGTTGATTAAACTTTCAGGTGTCGACCCTTAATGGATTACCTGCGAGGCACCCAAGAACCTAACCCAATCTTACTTCTTAGAAGAGATTTTTGCTAGTTGGCTCAACACAATAGCGTTGCTTCTCACACCTTCAGCGCTAATCAGATTGGCGAAGTCACAGTTCCTGTCAACAGTTCCGGACGAGTTGAGTCTAGGGGGATTGGCTTAGATCGACTGTAACGACCCACGCCGTGCATGGTGTATTATATAGGGTGTTTTTTGGGCGGACAAATTTCGACCATAGGTAGAAACCCTCAAAACAAATCGATTTTCACGAATGATAACATTCCCAAAAGTACTTAGTTTATTATTATGACTTAAAGAAACTTTAAATTTGAAGTAGGATACTGCGCGCGCGCTAATATTAGCACTAAATTTAATAGTTCACCACGTTTTCCGACCACATTCCTGCCCATGCGTTTACACTGTGTCGATGTTGATGATTATTTGGGCTCATGATATGAGGATTATAAAGTTGAGCCCAATGATGATTATTGTGAATGTTAAAAATCCCTTCGTGAGTAAAATACGCCTCATCTTTGGAAAATAATCAGCTTTGAGAAGTTAGGATCCCTTGTTCTCTGTTGCATGAGCCATTCTGAAAATTGTACACAAGGTCCAAAATCTGGTGGCAGCAACCCTTGCATTTTTTTTTACACACACGGATGTAAACTCTGACGACGTAGTGTCCGCCATACAGTAGTGTGAGTACGTTAAATGCTAAGTTTGAAACTGCAGATATTTTTCCCTATTCATGAAATGTTTGCAGGTTTTATTGTAAAAATAAAGTAAACTGCTATGGTGGGGCCGGAAATATGCTGAACTATCAAAACCAGCGCTAACATTGGCGGCCACGTATAGTATCTTAGTTAAAGCTTTAGATTTCATTAAGTCATTATAACTCGAAAACTAAGGAGTTTTGGGCATTTTATCATTCATGAAAATCGATTTATTTTCAGTTTTTTTACCTATGGCTGACAGCAGGTATTGTACAAGATTGTGCTCTCGCAAACCGCTAGACAAGGTAATTGCTGTCTTATGCCAGGTTCACACTATAGTATTACAGTATATTGTTACCATTATCTCTTTTTTTTCATACTTAATGCACTGCAACCTCACGCATTGCTGCTTTCTTACGAGCATTGGAAAGCTGTACAGTCTTCTGCGCTCTAATTCACTGCAATTTTTTTTAGATGCGAAAAGGTTTACGAGTAACATTTACTAATTAAGCAAATTGCCTAGACAGCTAAAACCTGAGCAACATTTTAGTTAGGCACATAATTAGGTCGGCACTTGACAAGGATGCAAGAGGTTGTTCGAACAATATGTCGCCGCCATGGAGATCAGAAGATTAAAGTGCGAACCTGCCTTCAGATAGACAATACTTAGGGCATGTTCGACTGGGCACCAAAAATTAAGCCTATGAGATTTGACTTGTTTGAAATTTCACGCAGCTGCATTCAATTGATATTCTGGTACTGATCCTTCGTCGGCTACCCTAGAGACTTCCAGAAACTCAAATTGGCTCTGTAAAATGGCGTTTTCTGCCATCTAAATGTGATCGCGTTGCTTCGAACACAGCACGGTTTAGAGTGCCAAAGTCAAAGTTTCTGTTTCAAGTTTGGAACACGTCAAGCCTGAAAGGCTTAATTTTGGTGCCCATTGAGTATCCTTTAAGAAGGAGCTATGCGTGTCCTGTGACAGGACGTGTTACACTAACGCAAGTTTCTGTTGCAGTCGAGGGCTGCACTATCGCTACTGGCCTACTGCTACTTCTACATGCAAGACTTCGCCAACGCTGCAGACTGCTACGAGCAGCTGACGCTGCTGTACCCCGATGTGGAGGACTACAGGCTCTACTACGCGCAGTCTCTGTACCAAGTGAGTCGAGGTAGAGCCTATTTGGTACAGCGCATCATGAGCTATAGCCACTATAGGTACACTACTCGGTAATTGAACTCAAACTTATCCAGCGTAGGTAAATAGAGCACTAGCTACTGTATAGACACGCTAAATTTCAAACGTATTCTTTGTGCCTCTCTGGTATATCAGACTGAAGAATACGGTAACGATACCGATAACCCTCAAACAACATAACTGCTGTAAGGTAATGTAAATTAAAATGAAATTGTAAATGACTTCGATGCCAATAGTAAAATATACTTATCTTACACCAGGCGTGCCTGTACGAAGAAGCCATGAAAGTGACGTGTCAGATCGAGGACGAGAAGTACGCCGGCAGCATCGTGAAGCTTCAGGCCGCCATCAAGTACGGGGAAGAGGATCTGCCTGGCGCCAAGAGTCTTGTGGACCAGAGTCCTGAAGATGACGCAGACGCCGAGGTCAATAGGGCCTGTCTACTTTACAAGGTAAGCGTCTCCAAAAAATAAGATACATCAAGTGGTATTCGATTGATAATAATAAAAGTAGCATCATTGTCTGCAACGCATATTTTGTTTGTGCTTCTGCCTGATGTTTGATCGATAATTTGGTGTACGATTGATAATTAAAAGTAATACTGTCTACATTGATATTTTTATTCCTGGTTCTCCCAGCTGTTTCTCTCATCCAGTGACTCCGCAACGTACTGACCAATAAAGAAAAAGAAACATCGCGCTGCATCAGCTGCCCATTGTTCCTAATCATCACGAATCACACGAGTCTAGCGGTGGCAGTGGCACTAAAAGAGAGCAAGGGGGCTTGAGAGAGGTCTTGAGTCCCAATAATGAGTAAAGCCCTGATTAGCCCCAATATTTCTCCCGCCATGCAACCAACATACACGCAAGTATTGCAAATCCCTCCGCATTTTACTCCAGTCGCCCCCGATTCCCATTGCAAATTTTCTAGCGCCGCCACCGTACTACGTAGTTAGTCACGTAACATGAAATCAAGAAAGTTGCTTGGAATGTTGTCACTATTCTCATTACACAAATGTGCCTAATAGGAAGGTCGATTCGAAGAGGCGTGTCAAAAGTTCAGCATGGCGCTCCAGGTGGTGAGCGGACACCCTCACCTCTCCTACAACGTCGCCCTCTGTCACTACCGCCTCAAGCAATTCGCGCAGGCTCTCAAGTACATCGGTAGGTTATGAATTTAGGCGTAAAAGTCATGTTTGCAAAACGTCAGGTAAATCAGCTTGATATGTAAATCGTATAATAACGTACCTTATACAGTGCAATCTGGAAGTCTTAAAGCCGTTCTGAACGTGGTACGAATCGAGTTAATTGTCTTTATCTGGAGCAATCAAGTGCATAGACTAGGGGTCATCAGAATTTTATGCAAAGCATCAGGCACAACTTAGTAAATCACCTAAATATTCTACGTAATACTTCGGCAACGAATTCATGTATCAGTCACTTATGCAAAACTTTATGCAGTTTGCATACTATTATTGTGAACCGTCGGTAATGTTCACACAACATTAACTACATCGCTCAGACCTTGAACTACGTATATATTTAAGCCCTTTGTAGTAAAAACTACTATCAGTCCCTAGTGCTTTCACCAGCGCAGTGTTTTACCAGTTTGAAAGGTACTTGATTATGTACAGATTATATAAACTTCCAAGTAAATCAAGTACTATAGTCAGAGAAGTCAGCATCTCCATGTATAAGATAGTCAAGTTAAAGACTATGAGCAATAAGTAGGCTAATAATCATCTCCCAGATAAAGATTATCGTGCACAATGATCATAGTACAACCTAAATAATCCTAACGGATTACCACAGCCGACATCATAGAGAAAGGCATCAAAGACCACCCTGAGCTGGGGGTGGGCATGACTACAGAAGGCATCGAGGTGCGCAGTGTGGGCAACACCCTCACTCTACACGAGACTGCCCTCATCGAGGCTTTCAATCTGAAGGCCGCCATTGAGTATCAGCTAAAGAACAGTGAGTGTAGCTCCATTGTAATATAACGATAACTACCCTTGCTATCCGTGGGCATAAGACATGGTCCTAGTTAAAGTAATTTTGTTATTTAGTGAATGTAGCCCGTCCCTCATTTCAAATGGACTTTTTTCAAAGAACTCACTAGCTGTTATTATAATATGTCTGTGTTGCACAGCGGAAGCGGTACTGTATTATTAACAGAGCCGGGGCTCCGGGTCCATGCTCCTCTAACATTGTCTGCTTAAGGTTCAATCGCAGAACCTTGTCATAGAAGTCGTAGGATGGCAGTTTACGCGAGAATTCTAAGAACTGAATTATAGCTAATAAATATAGTGGATGACTGTTGGGCTCAAGCCCAAGATGTTTTCTAAAATGCTCCAAAGCTGGACTTCTCACCAACATTACATTTGCTAAAAATATTGGTAAAACTGGATCCAGGTAACTACTTGTGGCTATAATTATTTCTGCCAACCCAGCAATTGATACGATGGGGAAACTCTCAAAGTTACATAAATAAAAAATATTGGTAATACGAATGAATAAAGAAAAAAGAAATTTTACCGGCGAGTTCACTACTTGTTCAATAGATATAAAGATTTTGTGTTACGCCGCATGCAAGTACGCAGCAGGAACCGTCACAATTTTCCTTAAAAGTTTACTGAACGTGCATCGTAATAGTATTATTGTATGAATACCTTCTTATGGGGGGGGGGAATAAATTATTTCAATATAATAAACGATTTCAATTCTAAAACCTGATTTCTGCCAAAACATTTGTATCTGACTTACTGGAAATTTTTCGCTTACAAAATCAAACCTATGCATAATTTATCAGTTCAAGGCAACTTTACCAAATTCTCTTCGTTAATCTAGTTCAATGCTGATCTCGTCAGTTCACAAAATCAAGTCACTATTCCAAAGTAAAGTTGACGTGCGAAATAAATTTAGCTGACGAAATAAAGAGGGCGTTTTGTTTACAGTGGAAGCAGCGAGGGAAGCCCTCACTGACATGCCACCGAGGTCTGAGGAGGAGCTGGACGCCGTCACGCTACATAACCAGGTGCTGGGACTTCCAAACAATAAAAACTTAATCTTAGTTTTTGATTTCCAGTATTTTGTCTCAAATCTACTAATGCTAATAATGGTATTAAGTACTCTGACTCAAATCAACAAATCCTAATTAAGGTATTGTTTCGCAGGCCCTGATGAACATGGATGCTAAACCAACGGAAGGCTTCGAGAAACTGCAATTCTTGCTCGGGCAGAACCCATTTCCTCCAGAGACATTCGGCAACCTGCTGCTGCTGTACTGCAAGTACGAGTATTACCACCTGGCGGCTGACGTCCTGGCAGAGAATGCTCACCTTACCTACAAGTACCTTACTCCTGTAAGTACCTCTGTACCAGGGGAACCTATCCTCGGGATGTGCCCCGAGTGCTCCAAATTTCAATGAGAGTTCCATCATGCTCTATGACCCGACCTGGGACTGCTGTTAATTTCGTTGACTAACCAAAAGCAGAGCTTGGGCGAACACTGTAGCGGCCTTTGTATTTCTTGCGGGTTCGACCCTTTATACCGTTTTAAGAAGATGCCCTGCCACAGGTTCTTCGGCCGTCGTCAGGCCAAAAACTTTTAGTTATGACACGATCTTTTTTTATCTAAAACGGCATATAATTAGAAAAAAAGAAGAATAACAGGAACATCGGTCATCAGCAAAACCATCGAACGCCTCCCGAAAAAAACACATCACTGATCACCTGAGGATGCATCAGCTCATATCCGACTCCCAGCAAGGTTTCCGAAACGGAAGAAGCTACTTAACAAATCTACTGAACTTTTTATCACAAGTTACGGATATTAGAGATGAACAGAATGGTGTGGAAATTGTGTATCTAGACTTTCAAAAGGCTTTTGACAAAATCCCCCATCAACGGCTAATGAAAAAAATTGGAAGCCCATGGAATACAGGGAGATTATTAACGATGGATCAGGGCATGGCTTACGGGTCGGCAGCAGCGAGTGAAGCTTGGAGGAAAGACAAGCGCCTGGACGCAGGTATCATCAGGGATACCACAAGGCAGCGTGCTTGGCCCTCTTCTGTTCTCAATTTACATCAATGATCTCGATCTTAACATCAGTAATAAAATCAGTAAATTTGCGGATGATACTAAACTATGTCATCCTGCTGCGAGAATACCAGAGCTCCAGCAAGACCTTGACCACCTCATGGAATGGAGCACAACGTGGCAGATGAGCTTTAATGTCGACAAATGCTCAGTAGTGCACGTAGGGCTGGTGAACGTTTCAACCCAATTGAAAATGAATGGAACGGTATTAGCAGCTGTCACCCAACAACGTGACTTGGGAATCAATATTACAAACAAACTACAACACCGTCGCAATTGGACAAGAGTGTGAAAATGGCAAGCAGAGTACTGGGATTCATCACCAGAAATTTTGAACACAAGTCCAAGGACATCATCGTTCCCTTGTACAAGGCATTAATGCGGCCACACTTAGAATTTGCTGTTTAATTCTGGTCGCCACATCTCTGTAAAGATATCGATAACATGGAAGGAGTCCAACGCAGACCAACGAAATTGATACCTCAGCTGCGAAACAACCCGTATGAATGTCGCCTAAAAAACTGGGTCTGATCTCTCTCGAGCAGAGACGACTCAGGGGATAACTAATAGAAGCATTCAAGTATTTGAATGGCGTCAACGATGTATCTACAACGGGACTCTTTGAAAGAGACCTCAATGATCGCTTGCGAAACAATGGTCAAAAACTCAAGCATAAAGCTCGAAGAGCGACTTTAAGTTAGTAGTTCTTTCCGTATTTCATAGTCATCATTTGGAATAGACTCCCTTCCGGCGTTGTTAGTGCGGAGTCAGTCAACGCGTTTAAAAATCGTCTTTACATATATTGGGCTCCACATCCTCCACAGCTAAGAGTTCCTCCTCCAGCACTCGCATACTCTTAACGGCCAAAGCTTGTGAGGCCGCCTTATTCCGTCTTCTTTTCTCTCCTACTTTAACAACACAGTTTGACATCTCTAAGCTCCGCATATCAGCGACTCTTGATCGTGCTTGCTCGCATTCATGATCTTATCTTAGGAAGGGATTCTTCCCCCTTTATTTTTTTTTTCTCTCTCTCTTTTTTCCAGTCCTCTATATCCTTCTAACATAATGGCAATAGCTCATAGAGAGCCGGGGCGTAAGTTCCGGTGTCTCTTTGGGAATGGGCCTATTGGTTCGTCTACTGCCGCCTATCTAATCCAATCTAGAAACTTGGGGCCTGCTGAAAAATTATATTATATCATTACTCTAGTAACCGATGGGGATGATCGTAGTACGTACAACAAATTTGTAGGCAATTCCGGCTGTAAAGAATCCAAATGAGGGCTGTAGGGCGGAAAAATACGAGAACTGAAAAATTACTACCTTACATTAGCTCAGCAAGCTGTAACAAACAGCTATACGAAAAAGAAAAGAAGTGAAGAACAAAGTCCAGCTACAGATTCATTTCGTTGCTGTAATCATACAGTCATTTATAGTGTTCAGCAACGCGTCCATTTTTCCTATGAGAATGGCATACTAATTAAAGTAATTGATGCTACTTAAAACGAAATTGCTATGATAGCTTGTATTGTGCTCAAAAGTAGGACATCGTATACTGTTGGTAGCTGCCCCTTGTCATCTATTATTACCAATTGCAGACGATATGTATTATGCGCTTACTCTACGTGTCGTCCAAATTCAAGGTTGATATCACATTACGTGATGAATCTAAAAGTACCTTCAAGGACTGTTGCCTCGTTAAAACTTGGTAAGGCTGCAACAAGCTTGAAAAATCATCAGATTGTTCAAACTTTCAAATAATTTTATTACATTATTGTTTCTCTATTTCTCGGCTTTGAGAATGTAAAAGCAGTTAACCAAATTGCAAGATGCTTCCAGGAAACTTTGAAAATATTTTGAACACTTGTATTAATCTTAAGA
>LQNS02278099.1:3702907-3721077 GCA_001587735.2 Parhyale hawaiensis | reverse complement strand
CCTTGGGAGAAAACCTCTAATATCTTTTTTATTATTAGTTTCCACAAAAAATGGAAGTCATTTTCGTTTTCAGCATGCCTCAATTATACTAGAAATCACTTTCTTATCCTTCAACTCGGGTGGGGGATAAGACGAATTTTTACCATTTTTTCTTCATATATATGGCAACGATTTACCTAAAATTAAGCTATTATATGCACTAAGTATGGTGACACATTAGTGGGATTTTCACAATCTTGGCAATGCTTTTGACACACTCTGCAGTCTGGCTCTATCAGAGAAGTGCAGTGATACTGATATAACAGTCAGAAAGGTATAATGTAGTTAGAGGGAAGTTTTCTACTAATATTCATCTAATTCTCCTCTTGAACTTCAGGATTAGCTATATTACTATATTTTCAATTATTATAAATAAATGGTTCAGATGATGTAGATCTTTCTTTATGTAAATTCTCTTTTGTTTTTATCCAATTTTTGTATTTTTCAGTTTAGGGTAATGTCTCAATTACCGAATGCCTTTCTATTACCAAACGCAATAAGATTCCTACCTATATTCGGTAATAGATGGGCATTCGGTAATTGAGACATTACCCTAGTAATCATCCCATCACTGTGTCATTTAGCTTTTGCAGCAAATAGGTTTAATTAAACCTCCTTGACTTTTGCTATTTAAATAGATCTTCTTCCCCCACCCCCTTCACTGTCTTAATGGACTCCCTCACTGCCACCCGCATTTCCGAGGGCGGCAAACTACTCGCCAAAATCTTGGCAAGAAGTACCACACTATGAAATGAGGTTCCACAGGTTGCGGCACTCATAGGCACCCACCCGCATTTTCGAGGGCGGCAAACTACTTGCTAAGATCTTGGCAAGAAGTGCCACATTATGAAATGAGGTTCCGCAGGTCGTGGCGCTCTTAGGCGCCCAACCGCATTTCCGAGGGTGGCAAACTACTCGCCAAGATCTTGGCGAGAAGTGCCACACTATGAAATGAGAACTGCCACTTGTCATTCCCCTTGCCATTTAGTCTTTTCAAGCATTGCAATCAATTGAAATTGACCATTTACTTTTGAAAATTATATTTTGATTGATCAAATTTTTATATTTTAGCTCCTTAACACAGTATTCTTCTTCTCCTACTTACGTTGTGGTCTTCTCCCTATGCTCATGTGACTGGGCCACTTCTTGTTAATAGTGTGTGCTGTTTGGGTGACGTGTTGCACCGGTCCTCTCGATTTTAGGATGTCATTAGTTTTCTTTTCCGCTCTAGGAATTTTAAAAGTGGTTTCAAGCTTAATTTAGCCTTGCTGAAAAGGAATATTGCATCAACTTTTTATTGTTTAAACCAACAATAAGAGAAATATTGGACATTTTCTTCCCAACGAAGAACCATAAAAAACGTTTGAATAACCCGATGTTTGCAATCCTGTTTTTCAACACATTCTTGTAATACGAATTTGTTGTTACCAAAACATAGCCTTAAAGACCATTATTAGGTAATAATGTGGCTATTTCCTATCCAGGTTGGGCAGCATAGGACTGGTTCTGCTAATATCTTAAAAGATATACCACAGATTTGGTGTTTCATTCTTTAGAAGAAAATCTCCAATATCTCTATGTTGCTGGCATCGGCGTTAGGTTGTATAGGCCTGCAGGAGTTTAAGTCAGCCTTAAATGACTTTTTACTGGATTTCCTTTAGCAGCATTTTGGGCTTCCCAGTGTTGCAAGATGCTTCATTTGGGCTGTATTACCTGTCTATGGGAGCTCTAGCGTGAAGTTTTAGTAATAATAATAGTGGGCTTTGTCAGTTCATTAGTTATGTGCTTACAAGCCATGATGAATTGGCAGGAGCCTAGCTTGGGATTCTGGAATATTCCAGATCGGATTCTGTTGTTAAATTGCCTAGAGCAAGACCCTCCAAAGTTCTGTCTTCTTATCATTTAATTTAAAAACTGTGAAAAATGTATCAAGTCCTACTCCTGCCATCTTATGGTGTTGGACCTGGATATAATTCAAGTGCCATTACCGAGAGGGGCTCAAAACTTTGAAGCGGTCAAGTCCTGAGCTGATACATATAGCAGAGCAGAAATTCATGTTTTGACTTAGGTGCAAAAAAATAAAAATCTGAAGTAAAGTAACTCTAGTACCAACACAGGGAACAGGAATGGAGTTATCAGGTTTTGGTAGTTCTTATAGTCTACTGACATGCACAAGTGAGGTGTTAGTATTACTTTGTCTTAAGAATATACTACAGGCTACTCTGATAGACTGAAGACAATACCCAAAAGAACTACTGGGGATCAGCTCTTATACTTACACAGGAGCATACCCCACAACTTTGGCCTTTGGCTAAGTAAAAAAAAAACTGAAGTACGGTACTGTAACACTAGTACCTGCTCGAGAAACAAGGACAGAGTTATCAGATTTCGTAGTTCTTATTGTGACTTGCACAAGTGACATGGTAGTAGTAGTTTGTCTTAAGAGTATAGCTACTACAGTCTACCCTGACAGACTAAGACAATTTACAAAAGAATTACTGGGGTTCAACTCTTGTACTTACATAAGAGCATACCCCACAATTTTGCTTAACAAAAGTTCTGTCCTTTATCCATTAGATAGAGAACTTTGAAAAATGTACTTAGTCCTGCCCCTACCATCTTACAGTCCCTTTACTGATATGATACATGTGGGGGCTTGAGGTTTTGAATTGATCAAGCTCTAACCCTATGCCCAAGCCAGAACAGGACTTCATGATTTTGACGAAGTGTCAATCCAATTTTCGGTTTTTACTCATTAGTCAAGGAATCTAGGAAATTTACTAAGTTCTGCTCTTGCCACTGTGTGGCATGGGACTTTGGGGAACTCCTCAAAGTCTCATTAACTGTATCTATAGGGGCTTACGATTTCAAATGCGTTAAGTCCTGAGCTTATACGTTTGGCAGAACAGGACTCCCTCGGTTTGACTGATGGTAAAAAAAGTCCAAAATTCTGTTTTTATCAACTAAGTTAAGAACTTTGAAAATGTACCAAGTCCTGCTCCTACTATCTTGCGGTACTGAACTTTAAAATTTTTAAGTCCCTTTACCGGCACATAGAGAGACTCGAGACTTTGAACTGGTTTAGTCCTGAACTTAAGCTAGGACACTGGCAGGACTTAGGATTTGCATGGTCTATTAGATTCCACTACCCTGATGCTTCCACAGCCCTCCCCCCCAAGGTTGGGCTACTTGAAGGAAAAGTCTGAGCTAGGGAATGGATGGTGGAGTAGCTAGATGTGCAGCTGTCAAGTCTCACTCTGCAACATGTGCTCTGATAGTCTAACAATTTTCTGCCAATGTGTCTCCAAAACATTAAAATTTGTCAGTTTGTTGATTTGATTAGCAGCCTTTGCATTCACTGTTTTAGATTTAGTCTACTGGAAGTTAGTTGTTTTTAGATTTGAACTCATTTTTTCAGGGCTGCCGACTGGGACCTCGGCACACCAGATTGGACGGGACGAATGAGGCTCGTGTCCCGGGGCAAAGAATGCATCATGAAGCTGGAAGACAAAGTCACAGGGCAGGTCTTTGCTAAATGTCCAGTTGATAAATATCCGGGTGTGGCTATTGAAGCTGTTACTGATTCATCTCGTTATTTTGTTATCAGAATATTGGATGAGCAAGGTGAGTGTAATTTGCTGGCATACCTACCTATATATTCAACCCTCCATGATCATAGAAAAGCTATAGGTAGAAAAGGGGTTGCATTCACCCCATGTTGTGTTATGGCCAGTCATATCTCTAGGTGACTCGCAATCTTTGAAATGTTTTATTGTCATCATTTCTATCCCCACTTTGCTTACATTGGCATCCCTTTTTCTAGTGGCAGTCTTTATCCTGTTCCTTCTTTTCATATCAGATATCCTGTTTGCGTTTGTATTGGTGCTTCTTGCTAAGATTCATCTTTTTTTTTACATAGCTACTACATGTCTCTTCCTTTTCTCCTCTGCAAGATTTTAGTGTTAGCTACTTCTAGGGAAGCTTAAACAATATAAGTAACAATTAGTGTCTGAGGGAGTGAGGACACTTCTGGTAGGGAGGTGAGATGAGACAGTGTTAAAACCCCTCACAAATTTACTCCCCTTCCCTACTTGACCATATTTTATGAGTCAACTTTTGCATAGGGCTTGTAGCTTGTAGCAAAGTCTTGGGCCTATATATATAAGAAGTGCACTGCTATTTATTTTTTCCAGATCTTTTATTATTTTGTCTCGACTCGCCCCAACCAACGCTACCTGTAGATACCTGGAAGGTAGTTAGCTTGTGTGTAATCAATATCTAGTGGAACTAATAATTGAAGGAAGGAAATGCTAGCTGTGTAAAGATAGTTTTATTACAGGTTACAAACTTCCAATTTTTTCTCGGTGGTTTATATCATGGCTGAACTAAGATCAGATTGTTCATTGGCTGGCACGCTTGCTGGACAAAAGCCAAGGAAACTTTCACACAAAGGCACTAAATTTTCTGTGCAAAGTCTGGCCTCCCTGTCTACACGTGAAAATGATCCGACGGTCTACAGACTTCCACAACAGATAGACTAAACTTATTGCAACAAGCAGAAGTGCTTCATGCTCCATCCTGTAAGTTTGCCGAAAAGCGTGAGGGTGTAGGTTTTTAGGCGTCGATTCGGTGCTCAAAACTCTCATACTCGTTCTAGCGTGTGGCATCACCTTAACACAATGCATGTCACGTGAAAAGCGTTGCATGCTGACGCCACGGGCTCTCATGCAATCAGCAGATGCAGCCCTTATAGCGTAGGGAGCTGTAAGGAGCAAGTTGCATCAGCTGATTGAGTGAGCCCATGACATCAGCTTACGATGCTTGTCACGTGATTTGCATTTTGTTGAAGCACCTGTTCTTAGTACAGCCAGGAGTGAAGCCTATGTGATGCAGCCTATTTATAGAGCTATTTATCATTAAAAAATTTGGTACTTTATGGTTAGTCTTTGATCTGCTTCTTCACTATACGGTATTCAGTTATAAAACTAGTAAGTTAGAAATTTTCAGTCAAACTGATCTGGTCAGGACGGTCTGCTTACATCGGCCTTGGGTTTGGGGATCGCTCCGACAGCTTCGACCTCAATGTTGCTCTTCAGGATCACTTCAAATGGATCAAAGTAGAAGCAGAAGCGGAGAAGCCTGACAGCACGCCGGCCTTAGATCTTGGCTTTAAGGACGGCCAGACCATAAAAATCAATATGAAGATTACCGTGAGTTATCTCTAGATGTTTAGATCCAGTTTGCTTTTTTGTTCCCCCGTCTTGTTTTTCGCGTGTTTAGTGTTTCTAAATGAAGCAAGTATCCCTGGTTGCTCTAAATGCCAGGCCACTCTCATAGCCTTCCCCCTACAGAGGGTAACCTCACCAAGAGAGTTCAAGAATTACCCCAAAACTCAAGTTTTTATAATTTAACACCGTATATCAACAACTCATGCGTGAGTGATCTTGCCCTACCTAGCCCTATTCACTCCATTTTGTTCAAAATATGCAGTTATTCTTGACTGTCCGCTCACTGAACTACGGTAGGTATTAATTTTAATGTTCCCGTACTTTTGCAAGTTATTTTCTCTTCTACTTGATTCCTTCCATGCTCTTTATGTTCATTGACTACCTACTGCCCATGGATTTTATTTGTGGTTTTGCATACATTTATGGATCTTTCCTATCCTTTGTACTGTAGACTTTTTCTATGAGTTGGGAGGTCTAAACCAGCTATATAAATTTAAAAATGAAAATTGCACCGACCTGTTTCTTCTTGTAGTGTAACTCTGTGCACTAACAGTGAAGTGTCATCTGTAGTAGCCTAAGCTGCAGCTCTTTGCGCTTCTATCTTTCAGAAAAAAGAAGGACAAGAAGGTGAATCCAAATCTCGACCCAAGCCTAAGGCTGAAGGAGGTGGCTTAGGGCTGCTGCCTCCACCTCCTGGTGGGGTGAAGCTTGCCCCTCCTCCTGTCGCTGCAAGCTCTGCCCCTGCCGCTTCAGATTCTTCTGCTCAGAGCACTGGTGACTCCTGGGGAGACTTTGTGGGTTCTACAGAGTCTTCAGATTCTGCTGCAACTGCCAAATCTGCTACTGGAGGAGGCGCTGCTGCTGCCGCTGGCTGGGTGACGTTCTAAGCGTCATTTGGTTCATTATTGACGCTGTTTTGGGTGCTAAGCATCCATGTTGTAAAGTGTGGCCAAGTTCTCTTGATCTAGAGCAGCCTAGGTATTAGTTTTCAAAAGAGTTGGTACCAATTCCTCATCCTTTTTTTCTGGGGCAATGGAAGATCTGCGAGGGCGGTGAGGCAACGACGTGGAAATTCAGGACGAAGCAGTTACTGCTAATTAAATACCAAATCAAAGTTACATCGGTATGTTCGCATCTATGCAGGAGGGAAAGGGGGTACTAGAAATCCACTAGTAGCTAAGAGGGCATCATCTTGGAAAAATTCAGCCACCGTACTACTGAAGTGTCTGACAACCATGTCCCTATTTGGACTACCCTAACCAAAATGAAATCTGTATAATGAGACTACTACCGTACTTCTCATGAGAGCATTTATTTAGCGACTGCTATGCAGTTTCGAGTTGTGATGTCAGTGGTGCAGCACCGGCAACCCCGAAGTTGTGCTTGCAATACGCCTCTGGTCTAGAACATTCAGGCCACACTTTGCAACCAGGTGAAACTCAGTAGTATTGAAGTGGTACACAAACAAACAAGGGTTGTTACGTGAACTGCCAGTTACGTCTTATTTTGTGTAGGTTTGAGGCTGCTAAGAATGTATATGTTGTGCAAGCCTCAATGTTTACACGTGTTTACGAAATATTAACACATTCACTTTCATTCATGGGTGCTTTGCGTTGAAAAAGTTAACGCAGTTTTTTGTAAGAAAATGTCTTGGAGGTCATTGCACTTGAAATTTGACACAGTAGTAGGTAGCTACATACCTTAGGTAACAAGCATGTGGTCAGACACTTGTCCTCAACTTACTGCTGTCATGTTAGCAGCTCTTGCTACAACAATTTACCTCAGGTTCCGATTGGTCGTCATTCCTTCGGAACAATTCAATTATAAAATTATTATTATTATAATTATTGGCTGTGGATGAGGAGCGAAATTTGAGCATTTACGAGCCAATACTTGGCCGCGCCTTGTTTACTGTTGTTTGTGTGGGCTCCTGAAGGTTGTGTAAATAGTCTGAATTTGTTTACTCTTTCTCATGCGAAATTTTTCTTTAAGTAGGCCATCATATACAGTAACACAATAGTTCTAAGTAATCATATACAGTAGCACAATAGTACTCAGTCTTCATATACAGTAGCACAATAGTACTCAGTCTTCATATACATCAACACAATAGTACTCAGTCATCATATACAGAAACACAATAGTACTCAGTCTTCATATACAGTAGCACAATAGTACTCAGTCATCATATACATCAACACAATAGTACTCAGTCATCATATACATCAACACAATAGTACTCAGTCATCATATACAGTAGCAGAATAGTACTCAGTCATCATATACAGAAACACAATAGTACTCAGTAATCATATACAGTAGCACAATAGTACTCAGTCTTCATATACAGTAGCACAATAGTACTCACTCATCATATACATCAACACAATAGTACTCAGTCATCATATACAGTAGCACAATAGTACTGAGTCATCATATAGCTACAGCAACACAATAGTACTCAGTCATATACAGTGGCACAATAGTACCCCAACAGGATATATAACGAACAAAAATTTACAGTAACAGCTCTGATGCGGTAGATCTGCTCCACTCGCTACGTAGTGCAAGTTGCGGCGCGGGGCTCCTTCCAGCCCCCAAACTCGCGATTATTTCCTTGACTTTTGGGGTAATTTTCACCTATTAGCTACTGGGGTTTGATGGTCGGAATTGGAAATTTTTGTGGTCGTGGAGTCGTAATCGGAACCTCACTAAATCCAAGAGTCGGCGAAAATTGGCCTATATTACGGTATCAAGAAAATGCGTCACTTGCTCTCGTTAGGAATAGAACATTTAGGTATGGAGTCCGAAGAGTTGGAAAGTGGCTATCGATATACCCGAGTCAGATTCGAACTTGAACCCTCCAACTCTGCAACCCTCCATATAATGCCCACTATTTTTACAGCTCTGTGGAAGATGTCAACCCTGTTCAGAATATTCACAATTGTTCAATACACTTGCTGCAGATTGTCTAACGGGTGGTACTCACTGGCCTGATATAGAAACTCTCTAACAGTAGGCTACTCCTCCTCCTCCGTAAACTTTATAGGGACTGTGACGTTAAAAGCTTAACAAACCTCAACATCTGCTGTAGGCGATTGGAGGTGTTTGCTGTCTTTAGCACCATGGTGTAGCTATATTTAAATCCGTCATTGATTTGTTTTGGTACTTGATGCTAGAATCATCTGTGAGTGAGTAAACATGCCGCTTCCATGCTTAATTTGATTTGATTTATTAAGATGTATCTACGTCCATTAGAACTCATAGTGTATTTGCGTTCACTGTGACACTTTGTGTATTTGTATTCACTTGAACACTGTGTACATTTATGTTCAGGGGGACACAGGACGAATATGTGTTCGTGGGAACCCAGGATGTCTTTCGTATGGAAACTTTGAGGGAGTCATCAAGGGAAAGTTACTATGGTCGGTTTATTTAAATGAAATATACTTTTCTACTTAACTATAGTCAATAATTAAATGCAACCTGATTTACTAACGATAAAATCTCAATTACGTGTATTTATTATTTTATGATAAATAGTGTTATTATTACTAGCTACAAGGTATCCACGACATCGCGGCGCGCCCGTAGCAAAAGTATGCTGTGAACACCGTTACCATTAGTTGAAAACTTCCCAGTGGAAACGTTTAGAACTGACAGGTCATTTTTATCATCTCGTGTGTCCGTTACTGCTTACTCATACCCGCGATTGCCACCACTAAAATTAACGCCAATTGGGACAGTGAGGTTAGCAACTATAGCTTGAGTTGGGAGCTATCTCAGTATTCTCGCTGTAGCGGCTGTATGTCTTCAGTGACGCAGCATTTGCGAGTTAGTTATGAGAGTAAATTGGGAATGAATAGTGAAACTAACCGTAGCTTTATGAAGCAGGTAGGAAGGACGTAACCTCTTAAGACACTGAAACATGTCCTCTCCGTTGACCTTTATGTACGTAGCACAGGAGTCATTAGTACCTACGTTGCGTCTGCAGTACGAGGCGAGCGTTGTACCTGCAGTGCTTTCAAACCTGTTCTCCCTATACTACCGGCTGCTACCTGCTGACTAACCGGGATGTTCGATTTTAAATCTCTCAAATTTTTCTAGCAGAGTTCGCCGGCGTTGGGGCTCCACGAATATGCTAAGCTTTTTTTGTAATCGTTGAAATGTGTTCTAAAATACAGTTAGCCTTTGAACTACCAGTCTATTCGTTTGCTGACAGTATTTCTACCCTAATATTATAAGCGTGCAATGTGTTCATACCTTTTGTATTTTTATTTTATCTTGAAGAGAGAGCTGCTAGAACTTTGCATCCCGATGTATTGTACAATTCTGCAGTTTTTTTTTTATTCCTATTTCCGAGCGTTACTATGAGGGGCACTCGAACTGTATTCTGTTAGAAATGTCTGCCCTGAGAGAACAAAGGATGGACTAATAGGCTTAGGTTAGCTACTTTCAGCCATGGTGAGTCGCTCCCGCTGAGGACACCATCAAGTAGTTTAGCTTGAGGGACCTAGTTCTAGCTATTCCTAGTTTTGATCGACATGTAACATAGGTAGCTACATGTCCTTCCTTTCTTGTTCTTTCTGTGAATGGCGTCGAACACTCTGAGGAGAAGGGGATCACAGTAAGGATACACTCTGTTATTACTTCGTACTTGCAGATACTTCGCAGCCTTGGTGCTCGACTCTTCTAGCTTGAGATTATTGAGTTTGCACGTTGCTTTCATTTGCTCACTTTGTGCTTCATGATATCGGTCCGCATTTCTTCTTGTCCATATATGGACTTCTGACGGGAACTGCCACTACACAGTATATAGCTACCTGTCATAATATTTAACGGTTGGGGTTAGTGGGTGCAGCATCCAAACGTTGGATTTATTCTACTTAGTGCTTGTAGGCTGCTGTTTGAAATTGAAATAGAGTTCCAGATTGTATGACCTTCATTCATAAGTTTATTAGTGAATGGTAGTTTTTTTTTGTATTATACTGAGCTCATTGTTACTCCCTACTCTCTCGAACTTGTGTTGCATGTAGTTTTTTATTCTACATATTTGTATTTGATGACGTTACAGAAATCGCGGGAAAATTTCAAGGTAATTATAATAAGCTATTTGATTACACCTTTACTAGTGTAGTAGACAGAATATATTCAGTGTACTATTTTCCCCCCGAACAAGTGAAAACAAATGTTATATTGTGTAGGAAAAATCTCAGTACCAGCGCTCTCGCTCTCTCTCTCTTACTGTAGTTTACATTCCAGCTGTATATAGATTTTTAAGTTCGTACTTATGACGTAGATAATGTTTGTTATTGGAGTGACCGTGTTCACGTGAGACGAAAGTATTAGGTACTTATGTAGTGTGTGTGTGGATGATGTGAAGAAAACTAGTTACAAATATATTCGATATTAAGGCAGAAGTTGAAAAGCGTGAACGTTGTTTTATTTGCTGTGTTAAACATAACGGCCCTCACTCCCGTGCATCTCCGGGAGGACCCCCTCGGCGTCCCTACCGTTCAACCATGTTCATAGTTAGGTGCACCGACACACACAACACAACGATAAATAATTCGCGATTACATCGTCTGTGGCCGTGAACTGCGTGTCTGTACTGCCAGACCCAATACGAATATTGTTGGTTATGGGACCCTCAGGCTTAATTTGTATCAGGTTTTCTTGGCAGGAATCGGTCCTTGATGGCTACACTTAATGTCTCAGTTACTGCAGTGCCAGAAGGAGCGCTTACGTGTTTGTTATTTCATGCCAATTGGCCAGATTATGACGATGGGGTTTGTGGTCATGATTACTGACAAACGAAGACATTTGTCACCGTCGAGACACTAGACACTACATCTATTAGGGAAAGGGGAAGTAGCGAAAGTTTCCTGCGTGCCTGGCCGCTGTTAATGACTACGACAGGTCCAGTATCTGCTGTAGAGACGCCCCCCTCAGGGATCATGGTTTGTTACACTCACCCTTCCTATGTTATCGAGAGTCCGCCCATCTCCCTCTTTGGCCCCGAGGAACCCATGGCATAGGCCTACCTATGCCTGAGTTTTGCCTTAACCACTCGAGCATGCTGTAACTGTGCTAAGCCTTCCGAACGTCTGCCCTTTGTACCCACTTTGCTTTCTTTTATATTCATACTAATGGTGATGTTGACGCCATCCCCTGTGCTCTGCTCTTTTTCCCGACTTGTTTAATTATCAGGCGCGTTGACTGTGCCGTAACATCCTCGTTCTGGGTTTTACGTTTCTCTTTGCAGTATATATGTGTTGTCCTTTTCCTTTCTAAAAACAATTGTTTTGTTATGGATATCACCGAGAAAGTTACCGTATTTTTCTGCTAGATAATTCACTGTGAAAACCACCGAGCTCCCTTAGTTGCCGGTTAATAATGAAGTGAGACATGTTTACAGATGCAGTGGCGTTTCGGCTCTAGTCGAGTTGGCGAACACGCTTTGAATGTGGGCAACTTCCGCAGAAGTTTGGGTGTGTAGATGAGATTAGATAGGTGGCAGTAAACGAAACAATCAAGCGCCGCTGATATGCGGGGCTTAGAGATGTCAATCAAGCTGTGTAGTTGGAGTGGGAGAGAGAAGAAGACGGATTAAGGTGGCCTAGGAAGCTTTGGCTGTTAAGAGTTTGCAATTCCTGGAGGAGGAGTTCTTAGCTGTGGAGGATATCTCTCCCAATTATGTGAAGACGATTTTTGAACGCGTTGACTGACTCCGCACTCACAACGTCGGAAGGTAGTCTATTCCAAATGCTGACTATAAAATACGGAAAGAACTGCTGACTTAAGGTCGTTCTTCGAGCTTTATGCTTGAGTTTTTGACCGTTGTTTCGTAAGCGATCATTGAGGTTTCTTTCTAACAGTCCCGTTGTAGGTACGCGTTGAAGCCATTCAAATACTTGAATGTTTCTATTAGCTGCCCCCTGAGTCGTCTTTGCTCGAGAGAGATCAGACCCAGTTCTTTTAGGCGATATTCATACGGCTTATTTCGCAGCTGAGGTATCAATTTTGTTGCTCTGCGTTGGACTCTTTCCATTTTATCGATATCTTTACACAGATGTGACGACCAGAATTGAACAGCAAATTCTAAGTGTGGCCGCACTAATGCTTTGTACAAGGGAATGATGATGTCCTTGGACTTGTATTCGAAGTTTCAGGTGATGAATTCTAGTACTCTGCTTGCCATTTTTACACTCTTGTCAACTTGTTGACTGTGTTGTAGTTTGTTTGTACGAGTGATTCCCAAGTCACGTTGTTGGGTGACAGCAGCCAATACCGTCCCGTTCATTTTCAATGGGGTGGAAGGGTTCACCAGCCCTATGTGCATTACTGAGCATTAGTCGATATTAAAACTTATCTGCCACGTTGTGCTCCATTCCATGAGGTGTTCAAGGTCTTGTTGGAGCTCGGCTCTTTTTGTGGCAGGATGACTTAGTTTAGTATCATCCGCAAATTTACTGATTTTACTACGGATGTTAAAATCGAGATCATTGATGTAAATTGAGAACAGAAGTGGGCCAAGCACGCTACCTTGTGGTACCCCTGATGATATCTGCGTCCAGGAGCTCGTTTCTCCTTCAAGCTTGACTCGCTGCTACCGACCCGTAAGCCATGCCCTGATCCATCGTAAATAGTCTCCCTGTATGGCATGGGCTTCCAGTTTTTTCATTAGCCTCTGATGGGGGACTTAATCGAAAGCCTTTTGGAAGTCTAGACACACAAGGTCTACACCCTGTTCTTCATCTTTAATATCCGTAACTTTTGAGAAAAATCCAGTAGGTTTGTTAAGCAGCTTCTACCATTTCGGTAACCATGCTGGGAGTCGGGATATGAGCTGATGCATCCTCAGGTGATCAGTGATGCGTTTTTTCAGGAGGCTTTCGATGGTTTTGCTGACGACCGATGTAAGACTGATTTGTCGATAGTTGTTGGGGCTTTTGTTAGCCCCTTTCTTATGTATTGGGATCACATTAGCTAGTTTCCAATCCTGCGGAACTGCTCCCGTTCTTAAGGACCGATTGAATATTTCAAGTAGTGGCTTCAGGATGACTGGAGCCATTTCCCGTAGTACACGAGGAGTAAGATTATCTTCGCCAGTGGATTTGTACACATTTAGGTGGGCCTGTTCTTGAAGGATCTCGATGTCCGTGTAGGTGTACAAGAGCCGTAGAAGACTTCGACGTCTGGGTTTTACATAGGTATACTTGATGTACAGTATATTGATAGCAGTTCCTTTTGGTAAAGTATCAACATTGTTGCAGTTTGCTTTGAAATTGATGTTTGCAGAATCTATGACCAGTTGTGTTCTTGTAATGTGCGTGCGTGGGTGTTTTTCCTTTGCGGCCGTGTCTGTGCTAATAAATTATATTGAAACGGTTGTTTATTGCTATTGAAAAAGTTTAAAAGATAACACGAGAGTAAATAATTAATATGTATATGTAAAATAATTGAAGGTCCTAGCAGTAAGCCAATATATAAAGAATTGTGTTGTTATAGTTTAGTAAAAAAAAAGATACGTCACGCCAAGCTCTAGGATGCTCTCGCAGTGCGCTTCGTTTCAACTAGACTACGGAGTGGCACTGTGAGGGTACCGACAGTGTGATCGAGGTAGTGTAGTGACAAGTTTCTTCAAATGAGATTATTACTCATTTTTGACGTGGCACTACTGGTTTGTGACATTGAACACGTAACAAGGAATGTTTCAATTTGTGTCTGCGTTGTTCAGATGTCACATGCTTCATTGAGTTCAAATAGATGGTAAAAGTTCTGTAAGTTTTTCACTTCATACCGTGTGTCAATCGTGCTAGGACTTCTAAACATATTTTACCATTCAAGACGACGATTTTCATACGTGACTCGTATCAGATACACTATTATTAATTCTCTAGTTATTATCAAGGGGATTTCACAACACAAATTTTGGATTGGTTGAGCGAAGTTTAGCCCTACGCTCTAGCGCCGGGTCGCATCCCGCAACATAAGGCTCAGAGTACTTTGCGAATGATGTGCGCTGTTCCAAGCAGAGCGCTTTTCTGGAGGATTCCTTGATGGAGATGGACGCACTTCTGCTCTCGCAGGGCTGTCTTGAGATTCTTGGACATTTTCCCCAGAGCGTCGATGACCACTGCAACGACGTCGACCTTCATCTGCCACAGTCATTGAATTTTGATAGCAAAGTCACTCTACTTTTCGTTCTTCTCCGTTTCCTTGTCGATGATTCTGGAGTCGAAGGGGATTGAAAAGTCGATCAGTTTGGCCGACTTCTCCTGCTTGTCTTTGACGACGATGTCCGGTCGATTGGCGTGAATTTCTGTCTGTTTCGAGCCTTTTGTCCCAGTAGATATGCACGGCTTCGTTTCCAACCTCGCGCGCGGGTTCGTGCTGATACCACTCTCACTAACCGGTAAGTTATGGATCCGCAGGAGAGTCCAGTGGAGGTGTCGAGCACTTTTATCGTGCCTGCGCTTGTATTCCGTTTGCGCCAGCACTCCGCATTCGCTTATCACGTGTTGATAGTTTCGTCCGAGCTCTAGCAAACTACAGGTTGTTGGCACGTTCTTCTTGTCGATTCTGTTTTGGATATACTTGGTTTGAGGGCTTGCTCTTGAGCTGCGAGGATGTTGCCTTCTGTTTCCCGTTTCAGCTCACCCTTCAGAAGCCAGTTCCATGAGTCGGAGACTATTTTGCCATGAAGAGCCTCGAGGTGCAGGCCGGACATCTTCATGCTCTTCCATTTGTTAGTTTGATCGAGGCGCCGTCGCTGTTTGAACTGGTCAGCCGTTTTGGTCACGTTCAGCAGCTTCGCCTCGATTAAGCAGCGTGCCCACGGGTCGTCACTCTCCCTGAAGTGTCAGGAGAGAGCACGTTTTTCCCTTTCGACGCAGTCCTCTACGCTGATGAGGCCACGCCCCCCCCCCCTTTCTTCTACTAAGGTAAAGTCTGTTTACGCACAATCTTGGCTGCAGTGCTCGATAGATGTTTATGAGCTTTCGGGTATTGATGTCCATGTCGCTGCAGTCTTTCTTTGTCCAGTTGAAAATGCCAGCAGAATATCGGAGTAGGTGTTGATGGCTTTGATGGTGTTGCCCCCAATGAGGTGTGGTTTCAGGATGAGCCGGAGTCGGGTGCGGTAGTCCTTCCAAATGGAATCTTTCATCGTTCTGTGGAGAATGTTGTTATACTCCATGACACCTAGGTACTTGTTACCTATCTCCTCGATGTCCTTGATGGTACCTTCTCCGATAATGATTCCCTCGGACGCAGTAACCTCTCCTCTTTCTATGTTAAGGACTCCGCATTTGCTAACACCGAACTGCATCTTGATGTCGTGGGAGTATTGATGGACTATAGTAAGGAGCTGCTCTACTTGATCCTTTGATTTAGCGTAGAGCTTCAGGTCGTTCATGTATAGCAGGTGGTTGAGCTTCATGGTACGACTGTAGTTGTAGCCCTGGCCAGCCGTATTCAGGGTCTCACAGAGGAGGATCATGGTCAGGATAAAGAGCAGTGGAGAGGGGGAGTCGCCCTGTAAGATGCCCCGCTTGATGCTCACTTCGCCGAGGTGTTGTATTGGCGCATGTGAGCTGGATCTTTCAGTTGGGTGTGGTCGTTGCGAGTAGGTTACGAATGTTGCCGGCAATGCCGGAGATGTTCAGGCATTCCAGGATCCAGGGGTGGGGATCATGTCGAAGGCTTTCTTGTAGCCAAGCCAAGGCATGCTTAGGTTTTTTTTTTGCTCCTTGCGTCTTTAGTGAGGAGCTTGTCGACGAGCAAGTGGCCCTTCGTGCCCCTGGTATTCTTGCAGCATCCTTTTTGTTCGTTGGTTTGGAGCTTCTTCGAGTCCAGGTGTTGATAGACTCTCACGTAGATTATGCCCATCAGCCCCTTCCACATGAGCGGGAGGTACGTTATAGGGCGGTAGTTGCTGATCTCCGTGCCCTTTGCCTTATCCTTCTGGGTTAAGACCGTCTTCCCTTTGGTCATCCAGGTGAGCACGGATCCGCTTTGCAGGCACTCGTCGAGCTGTGCAGCAATTTTGGAGTGCAGCGATGTGAAAGTTTTGATCCAGTAGCTTTGCACCGTATCTGGTCCGGGTGCTTTCCAGTTCTTGGTTTTGCTCAACTGCTTTTTGAGATGGTGACTGATGATGGTAAGGTCTGAATCTGCTGCGACGTTCTTCTCCTTGACGTCGTTGAGCCATTCTGCGGTATTGTTGTGGCGTACCTCTTTGCTTCAGATGTCACTTCCAGAATCGGATGCTCTCTTCTGCGTTGGGTGAGTCAGAGCTCGTCTTTTCTCCTCTAAGGGTTTGATAGAGGCGTTTTTGGTTGGTGTTGAATAGCTGGTTCTGATTGAATCCAGCTACTCTGGCCTCGAAGCGTCTGACTTTGCTCCTTTTAGCAGATAGCCGCTACTTCAGGGTGTTTTCCAAGTTCGTTAGACCGACTTCTACGCGCCAGTACCTCAATTCGAGCAATGCCTTCTTTTCCTCGTCGTGGAGATTTCCTCTACGCCATTCGGAGATCCAGCTGAGATGTTGCCTGATATCAGCAATGTTCATCTCGAGGCGGTGAAGGATCCTTTTTCCGTTGGGTTCGTTGCGGTCGGGGTTGTACCTCAAGGATCCTCATTGCGAGGGGTGCTGCAGCTTTGATGAGGGCGTCCGTCTCCGTGATGTTGTTGGTGTAGATTGTACCAATCACTGAGTTGACGCGGAAAGCAGCAGCCCGAATCTTCGGTTTCGGTAGGTGTTGTAAGCTGGGGTGACCTTCCGACGTTACTTCTACCCTGGAGTTTCGGAATAAGTCCCGTAGCTACAGGAAGTTACTCCGCTGCTGGTCAGATAGGTCGGGATCAGTTACTTCGCCCCCTGAGTCGTTCAGGCTCATATCTTGGGCCGGTAAGGGCCGAGGTCCACGTGAGAGTGACTGGTTGGGGTCATCCGAGTCGATCTCAGATGGGACGTAGTTCGACAGGAGGGTATCATTAAGCTCCTGGTTAGGGTGACCTGGCGTTGCTTCTACACTGGAGTCCCGAAGTAAGTCCCGTGCCTCCAGCGAGTCACTCCGCTGCTGGTCAGACAAGTCGGGCTCTGTCACTTCGTCCTCTGATTCGCTCAGGCTTATATTGTAGGCCGCCAAATTTCGAGGTTCATATGAGAGCGGCCGGTTGGGGTTTTCAGAGTCGACAGCGCCTTGGTCGGGGTTTCCTCCGATGGGATGGGAGGCCGCCTTACATGTTCCATAGTTGGATGCGCAGCCACTACGACTGATGAAGCTAGAGCATGCCGGCTATTACTGGAGACGTCTACTTTCATCGCCGAGGTGTTCGGCGTGCGCGCAGCGCTACTCTTTATTGAAGACCGCGATGAAGGGAACTTTGCAATATTCTCCGACTCATTGAGTGTAGTACAAGCTATCCGAGCATACGGCAGCATCCACCCCATCATCAACCGAATAGTAAATAGCTGCGATACAACGATCACAAGAGGATGGAAAGTCAGTGTGTATTTGTTGGATGCCGGGCCCTGTTGACGTTGCGGGCAATGAGCTTGCCGACGAAGAATCGAGGCAGGTGTCCCTGTTGGATCTGCCCGGGGCAACCGTGCAGTCCCCTGCCGAGACTATTACCCACTAATCAAGCGAAACCTACGCGAGCTATGGCAATCCCAATGGCTATAGTAGAGAAATAATAAACTACAAACAATCGAAGAAACCGTCCGACAGTGGCACTCGTCAAATAGCGACGATCGCCGAATGGACGTCGTACTGTGCGCCTACGTATTGGGCACACGAGACTCACTCACGACTATCTGCGGATGGGTCGTCCACAACCTTATTGTGATGACTGCGTCGTACCTCTTACTGTCTTGCATTTAATGGCCGAGTG
>LQNS02278099.1:3644163-3655507 GCA_001587735.2 Parhyale hawaiensis | reverse complement strand
ATTTCTAGAACTCGGGAAAAAAAAATTCGAAAAATCAAATAAGCAAAAAAAAAAAAGCCATTGTTTTATGGCTTGAAAAAAAAAAAAAAAAAAAAAAACTGTTTTTTTGCAAAACTAAATTTTTTTCTCAAATATGTGTTTAACTAACCTATTTTTCATAAATTTAACAAAAAAAGTGAAAAAATGTTATCTGAATTTCAGGAGGCAAAGGGTTAATATCTAGGGTAACCTACACGAGGCCCTTGGGGTCGCCGTGCCCCATAACATAGGATGGGTGAACCTAACTAACCTAACCCTAAGGCCTATGGCCACAAAGGGCCCGTTCTAGAATATGTCAACTACCTAGCTAATATTATATAGTGGGTTGGGTTACTAGCGCCACAGGGATCACGCCCGCCTCGCGCCGAAAACACAAGATCGAGATATTCTCGGCTTTTGCACTCTGTCACTGGCCCAGCATAGTGCTGAGAACATGTACTTCCTCATCAATCATAAATCTAAGGTCCATCTTGGGTCTTAGGCCCCGTAAATTTCACATCTCTGCTATTAGTAGATGGTCGCATATCAACCGCCTTACTCTCCCATGCATCTCAATAAACTTCCGAATTTACAATTTTTCGTAGATTTCACATCGCTCCAAGTATCTCTTTATCCTTCCCACATCAAAAAATCTCATCAGGGGGCTCGGAAAGTATTTCTACCATCATCGCATCTATGTCCCTTCCCCGGGGGTATGGGAAGTATCTCCTTCGGATTTCCGAATAGCTCAGGCATTCGGCAAGGAGTTGGCGTATTGTCAGCGGCACCAGACAGTCATGACAATAGGGTTGAGGGCGGCGCTCCATCAAGTATTGATGGGTCAGCCTGGTGTGACCAATGCGCAGACGGCACAGTACCACCTCCAACCAGGACGTTGCCCACTCTTCTACTCCCGGTTTTATCACTCTCAACTTGTCATTATTGACGTCATTCCATAACTACCTGGCTAACTCTAGACACTGAACTACGGTTTTGGGCCACATATAATGCACGCAGCATCTCCCTGGTATTTGCTTCAATACTTTTGAAACTCAAGACATCAAAATTGAAGAGCCATTACGAAGGGTAAAAGCCAGAACTCTTCACAGTATAATTAACAAACACAGTAACGGAGAGATAGAATTTTACCACAATGAGTTTCGAAAAACCAGGTAGGTGAAATGAGGAATAACACATGGCTACTCTAGGTACGTAGGTACATCTCGGGACAGATCCCTAGAGCTCAATGTATAGTAGGAAGCAAGACAGATAGTCAAAGGTATTCTCTTCATGACAGAGCATAGCCAGGCATTAGCCAGTCTGCCGAGGTCAAATACTGTCCCTTAGTCCGAGGATATAGCTACCTTGTGTGGCCAATGAAGGCCTAATGGTCAGGTAGGATAAAAAAATACAAATTTAGCAATATCACATCTGAGTTGACGGCTAGAAGCAATAAAATAGATTGGGCAGCAATGGCAGAAGGTAGTACTCACAGTTTAGATCATATAGAGCTCTTTCTACTGACTCGGGGTCAACACCTTCTCTCCTGAACAGAGCCAGAGATGTCTTATCCACGTTCAAAGCTTCAATAGCTACCACAGGCAAGCCTGTAAAATTGATAGACACAACGGTTCAGCAACTTAGTAAATAAAATTATTAGATTAGATAGGCGGCAGTAGATGCACGTTGTCCGGGTGAGGGTGTCTCTGTGGCCCTGAATGCGAGGTTGGGAGATACTCGATAACGGTTATTCAGAGTCAAAGAGTTAGTACCACAGATCGCTGGTCCTAAAAATTTTAAGGTTGAGTTTTCCCTGATTTTGCTTAAATCTCCATGAGTGTCATTACGTCCGTCAAGGAGGTTATGTTTTCGTTGGGTTTGTCTCTTTGTTATTCTGTCTGTCATCAAGATAACTCAAAAAATTATGGCCCGATTTGGACAAATTTACATGGATTGTTTGCAGGGTTGTGGAGTCGGAGGATTTGAGGGGGGAGTCGGAGTCGGAATCTCACTTGCTCTAGGGGTCGGAATTTTTAGTCCGACTCCGACTCCGGGATCCCATTTATAAACAAATATCATTCAATTCTAAATTTTAAGTCACAAATTTAGAAAAAATGCAAATGTCGATATTTTTTTGCACATTTCTCTTTTACAGCTAGCATGTATTTCTCTATTCCATAGTTATGATTAGGCCATTGAGAAAATGTTGGGTAGAACTTTCGCACCTTGTACATTATGTGAGGGGGCATAGGGGGGAGGCAAAATGATCAATTTTAGACCGATTGTTGTGAAATGTGCATGGTATATGTATTTTTGAAAAAGAAACACATTTTGCTCCAACAAATTTTTTGATTTAGGCCTTCGTTTTTGAGATAATGGAAATTATGAATATATAACTATGCATTTTTTCAAAATTTCAAAGGAATAGAACTCAATGAGTTTTCATGCTACAATAAAAACAATGACAGCTTTAGAATCCTTGAAGCATTCCTAAGAAAACTATACAGTAGGATTTATCATTTTAGCCCTTTTTTCAATGCATCTTAAAACCGATTTTCCCCCTATATTTTAGTTAGGTAGTGATTGGACAGAATAGCAAATGGAGAAGCCACCTCAGTAGTTTTGTTAAGAATGGTTCAAGGATTCCAAAACTGTCATTGTTTTTATTGTAGCATGAAAACTTATCGAGTTCTATTCCTTTGATATTTAGAAAATATGCATAGGTATATCTTTATACTGTTTATACAGTGGAACCCCGTTTTCCCGTACATCTCTTTTATCCTGAATCTTGACTTTTCTGGACTGTTGAGCAAATTGAAACCTAGCTGGAATACCAGAAAACTTTGAAATTTGCCTAACAGTCCAGAAAAGTCAAGATTCAGGGAAAAGGAGACGTCCGGGAAAACTGGGTTCCACTGTACTTCTATTATCTCAAAAACTAAGGCCTAAATGAAAGAAATTGTAGGAGTAAAATGTGTTTCGTTTTCAAAAATACATACACTATGTAAATTTTGTAAATTTCAGAACAATCGGTAGAAAATTTAGTGTTTTGCCCATGTCCCCCTCACATAATGTACCAGGTGCAAAAGTTTCACCAAAATTTCTTTAATGTCCTCATGTGAGTCATGTCCTCACTTTAATGTCCCAAATGATGCAAAATATCATTGTAGGCTATATGTATAATAGACCTAGCATCTTTAACTTGATATATGTTTATACTAGCAAAAATTATTTGGACATGTTTACATCAAATATATACTTGTTGGACCTAGGAGTCGTAGTCGGGAGTCGGAAAATCTTGAGGACCAGGAGACGGAAATTCTGGAGGGCCAGAAGTCGGAGTCGGACCTTGAACCCTCCGACTCCGCAACCCTGATTGTTTGATGTGTTAGGAGAAACAGATGATTAACTTTTGGTAAAGATTAGTTCATCCGCTTGTTTGTTTGTCTGCCTCATTTCTCTCAAGGACAAAACTCAAAAAGTTATGGACGGATTTTTATGAAATTCACACGAGTTGTTAGGTATAAAACGAAGAGTAAATGATCGACCAAATTTTTGTAATAATCCATCTGTTCGTTCGTTTGTCACCATTTTAAATTTTTTGCTTGTTAGCACTTAGCACAATAACTCAAAAAATAATGAATGCATCTTTATGAAATTTATGGGAGTTGATAGTAATGTTAAAAGACATGAATGATTAAATTTTGCTGCAGATCGGTTGGTTCGTTTGTATGTTTGACTCATGTATGTCATAATACTTGCTAGCAGCATAAATCAAAAAGTTATGAACGGATCAACAAAATTGCACAAACTGTTATTACTATCAAAAGGCACAAATGATTAGATTTTGGAGTTGATACAACTCCAACTTGAATTTTTCGTTACCGTTGCCTCACTTGGCGGAGGTATGTGCTCTCAGAGTGCTCTAGTATAGTCCATTTTGTCTCAAACAGCCTAACGTGATTACCAATGAGTTATGGACTGGATGGGACTGAAATCGTTACAAATGAACCTCACAATATTAGGATTTGCTGCAAAACAGCAAAATAGAGCTAGGCAGTCGTCCGCCTTTCTCCAGCACTGCAGAACAAATAATTCTCACATGACTCAGGCTCTGGGGGAAGGCCAAATTCATGACGACAACCCCACAAAATGAACACCATCCACTGCCCTGCGGAATTCCCCGAGTATTCTGATTCTTGGTCCCTTTTTCCCTGACTGAATTTTTTTCGAAGAGTTTTTCCTGTTCTCCACACTGCTAGACACGCTGCTCAATACAAAACAATATTTCAGTTGATTTTCAATCAATATAAAATTAACTAGGCCTATTCATCAAAATTAGCCAAAAAATATGAATTCTTAGCTAGAGCACACTCTGAGGGCACCCATCCAAACAAGAACATATATATATATATATATATATAGCTATGTATAGATACAAAACTCAGGTCACAAGACATTGGATCGTTGACGCTGATGCCTGTTGAGTATTAATAACCCTCGTGATTCATGCACACTTCACTATGTCTCTTCGTATTTCCCGAACCACGGCTCGATGGGGAGGGGATCATAAAGAAGAAAGTATGACTCATCTATTCACGAAAATAATGTCAAGCTATTCATAGCTATGTTAAGAGTATATACCTGTAAGCTGCGAATACAGCGTAGGTGCCGGAAGACGTGATGAATCAACGCTGGTTACAGATGACGTAAATACTTGCTTCTCAGCAGAGGGCTCTTCTCCAGCTTGTGAAGAACTTCGAGTTTTTGCTGCACTGTCGGTTACCAGGGATGAAGATGGATCCATATTGTGCGATTCCGTCTCTACAGAAGACAGGTCTTGCGCTTCGTGTATTTTGTCTGGATGTATAGATATATCTGCATTTAAGCTAGTTGCTTCAGTAACTTGTTGATCTCTATCATCAGATGAAACTAAAGCATCGCCAAGCTGTTGCTGAGGAAGAGAAACATCCTTATTACTAGGAGCACTATCATGGTCCGTGAGCACAGGCTTGCCAACAGCTAAAGCATTCTCGCCAGCAGAAGTAGACGAGCTCCTTGGACTATTAACAGGTTGGGCGCAAGGGCCACTAGGAGTATCACTAGGTGATGTAAACTTATCACCAAAACTGTATCTTGCTTTAATAGTCGAATTATTGTTGTCTGTACTACCAAACAAAGAAGAGCCAAAGCTGAAGCTTACGAGCTTAGTAGAGCAAACGCTAGCAGAACTGGAGGATGGAACAGAAGAAGCCACATCTGAGGAGCACTGCAAGTTGGCTGGTAGTTGATCGGAAGCCGCATTATCAATGTTACTTTCTTGTGTAGTAATTGAAGATGCAGCAGCGACTGCGACGCTGTTTGTGCACGGCACGCCAAAAGGCAATGCTGCACTACCAGAAGATACTTCAGTTTCCGAAGCAGTAGAACCCACGACTGGAGCAGGAACTGATGTATCAATTGGCTGTCGATGAGGAGCAGCGGCTGTTCCAAGGTTCGCTGCAACTTCGCTTGGTGG
Organism: Parhyale hawaiensis; assembly: GCA_001587735.2. Lineage (NCBI taxonomy): Eukaryota > Metazoa > Arthropoda > Malacostraca > Amphipoda > Hyalidae > Parhyale > Parhyale hawaiensis. The sequence goes on along the minus strand of LQNS02278099.1, from coordinate 3,649,971 downwards.
ACTTTGCATTTGAATTTCAAGAAACAGAGCCGGATACATGGAACGACCATGCACATCAGTATCAGAGTCTTCATCTGAATCAGAATCTGAAAGGCTTTCTGCACTCGAGACGCTTGAATCGTCTGTCTCATCAGAATCACTTTCATCGGAATCACTTTCATCAGAATCACTTTCATCATCACTTACAATACGTAAGCCAATAGTCTTAACTTTCGCAGCAGGAACTCTAGGTTTGACCGCCTGTAGTGGTTTTTTGGCATGAGCTTTTTTCCGAAACTTGACTTTGGGTTTCCTTGCACGGGGCACGTCAGATGGAAATCTAGCCTGGAGACCAAGCAGTCGTTTCTTGTTATACTCTATGATGGACCGTTGGAGTTGCCGCTGCTCAGCATAAGTTTTAACGTTCCAGCAGGGATGAGGAACAACCCTGGAATGCTGTTCAATCTGATTCGCATTACTTATACTGCGACCCAAAGAACCTTTAGAGCCGATGGCAGTTCCAGAAGATGTATTTCGATGGTCTTTTTTAATGTCAGGAACAGAGGCATTTGCCGATATTTTAGAAGCAGAAGCTGTTGATGAACCAGCGTGAGGTACTGAAGTATTTCCAAGCGGCTTTGGGCTGAGGGCTTTACGAGCTTTCTTTTGGTCAACAGTATCATCAAAGCCAGGGAAAGAGTCCGAGTCTGTGTCTGCAGACGAACTGTCACTGCCATGGCTAACATCAGGACCTTCTTGACTGCCGGCTGTCATTTCATCACCGCTGCTGTGACTATCATGTTCCTCTTCAGCCAAGGCACGGGCGTCACCTGTCAACACAAAACATAACAGTTTGTTGAAACAGACTGTACGGTACGTGGTCAATTTTCAACCCAGAAGCCTTACTCTCTGTACAATTGAGTCCCCATTATAATTCGAAAAACATAGGTAGCTAATTGCGTAACGGCAATAGCTTGAAGGACCCAAAACATGAAAGTAGACCCCTCTAAACCCTGAACCAGAGACTAGGCCTGGTGGTCCATCTCTAGTCAACTATTCAACTTTTCCATCTACCGATCAATAATAAATCAAAACGTGAACCTCTTTATTATAATTTTGAAAAGAAAAGATCTCAACTATATATTAAGGTAATTTTAAAGCAAACGAAAGAATGGGTGAGCAGTACCTCTTTTCATGCAAACAAGACATGTACACAAAGGAATTCTCACACAGAAAAAATGCACATGGGAAGAGCATTAATATCTCTGCCAAATAGGTAAAGTTTTTGTTGGAGTTTGTCACCAAGATAACTGAAAAAGTTCTAGATGGACCATCATGAAAATGAGAGCGACTGTTAAGTAGTGCTGGAAGGGGGCGCAGATGATAAAATGTTGGTAAAAACCCGTTCTACAGTTTGCGTGTCTGTGTTTCTTGGCAACATTACTTAAAAATTTATGAAAGGATTTTCATGAAATTGCAGGAAATATTGGGATGTAGCGAGGAGCAAACACAAAACTTTTGTCAGAATTTGGTTGGCCGTCTGCTTCTTTGATTGTTTTTCCGCTTGTTAGGAACATAACTCAATAAGTTATTAACTGATCCTCATGAAATTTACAGACACTGTTAGGAATGGGATGAGGAACAAAAGACCAAATTTTGGTTATGATCTGATAGGGTGTTGGCCATTGTTTATTTTGTCAGAATACAACTCCCAAGAAATTTACAGGTACTACTAGGAATGCAACAGTTGATCAAGTTATGCTGATGTATAAAGAAGAATTTTGGCTTCAGGAGCAATTTGCATTCATTAAGCTACATAGCGTTGCTTACCGAAGGTATGCACACTCCAGGCGCTTCTCTAGTTTCTATCATTATACTCCTAAGTTTACTTCCACACCAAAGTGCGATGCAAGTAGTGACTCGGTGAGGCCGCCGCTCTGTGCAGATGCTAGAATGACCGAGTGTTATAATGAATAATTAGTACCAGGATGGGCGAACCTAATAACAGTATCCCTATGGCCCATCCCATGGAACCTGAAGGGCGCTACTCCACATATGCAGGATGGGTGAAGCTAACCCTAAGGCTCATCTCATGCCTCTGAGGGACTCACTGTAAATCCATCTATCATCAAAACACGAGCAATGATGAATAGTTTAAAAGCAAAATGAAAGCAATGAGTAGCATTCACCAACTTGATACGTAGGTAGTGAACCTGTAGAAAACCAGAAACAAAAACATACCTTCAGTTCCATCAGAATAGAAAGCAACTCCACTTCCACCACTATCTTGAGAATCCGACATTCCAGTGATGGTCTTCACATCTGACAATGGTATAGCAAACGCTTCACGAGATACTACCGAAGTAGCAGCTACGGCAACAGGAACCGGCTTCACATCGCTAGGGCCACTTGACGTTGTGCTAGATGTAGACGGAGGAGTATGGGCAGCGATGCTGCATTGATTGCTCAACTGAGATTTAGATTTTTTTCCAGCTTTAATGCATGGCAAGAGTTGTGGTCCACGAATGCTTAGCTTCATCGGTGTGAGTTTCACGAAACATGGCTTCAGTGGAACATTACTCTTATTCCATATATAATTCTGGGGCAGTGAATCTGACTTTAAAGATTTGGAAATACTTGGAAGGACACGCTCGTTCCCTGTTTTTGGAAGAGAAGCGGGTACATCTTGATCCACTTTCTTTGGCAGGAAACTAGAAGCAATCTTATTACCCTTCTTTGAAAGGAAATTAGATGGGTTCTGATCCACCTTCTTTGAACAGAAGACAGTAGCAGTCTTCTGATCCCCCTTCTTCGGTAGTGGAGCGTCATGTCCCACCTTTTCCAGGGAAATGGAAGAGCTCTGGCCCACCTGCTTCAGAAGTGATGTGGAAACGTTACGATCCACCTTCTTGGCCTTCTTGGACGGATTCTGATGAACACTCTTCGAAAGGGTACTAGAATCTTTCTGATCCATCTTCTGAAAAGAACTTGAAACATTCTGTCCCACTTCCTTTATTTGCTTTGTTTCAGCCTTTTGCGACTCAACCTTTTTCAACTTTAATGAGGAAGATTTTTTCAATGGCCCAGGTTTCGAATGTGACTCAACACTGACCGATTTTCCATCGTTAATTTGACCAGAAACCTGGGGCTTTTTGGAACTGGTGGGTACAGTGGCAGACTGAGCAATACAGGAGCCTTGAGGTTTTAGATATCTATTTAGTACTGCAGGGCTGAGCCTCTCAACAACAACCCTAAGTTTTTTTCGAAGTAACCTACTCCGTGGAGTATTAGGTCTTGCTTTAGGTTTGGACTTGGCAGAAAATAAGGCAAGTTTAATGGGAGATATTTGAACGGTGTCCAAGGATTGCAGAGCAACAATTGGCATTTTTGCCTTTAGATGTGGTTGACTATTGGGCTTATTACTTGTGGAGACATTGCACATTTTGCTTGCAAGTTTGGTATTAGGTAGTTGTACTTGCAAACCACGAAGACTAGGTTGAGCTTCCTTCTTAGCAAGTAAAGACTTTTGCTTCTCACGCGCTGACGCAAGATTCATTTGCGAAGTTCCACTATCTTTAACATTAACTGTAGGAACAAAATCTGCCTTAGCGGACGTAAGGGTGGACTTGGAGGAAGATTTTCCAAAGGCAGGAGAAATACTGACTTGCAAGCTCTCATTGGTTAAAGTTACAGAACGCTTGTAATGGTTGACATTTTCAGCAGCAGCGGACGCTGGTGCTTTTCCAGGCTTCCTAGACCCCTGAGGAGAAGATAGGGAGCCAGGCTTCTTGGACAATCTTTTCAGCTTGCTCTGTAATTTTCTTTTAGCAACAGCAGCCTTTTTGTGAGCAGTGGACTTTAATTTCCTATTTTTCCTATGAAGAGGATTTGAAATAGATAATAGCTTTGGACGAGTCTGAAACGAATGCTTTGGCGAAGTATTTTCTTTACCCTTGGCCTTCATACTTTGAGTTGGCCTACCAGGCCCCTTCTTCACAGGCCTACTATCTCCTCTCTTCACAGACGGACTTGCTGCTGGTGGTGATCTCTTCTTAACATCAGCTGCACACAAAAAAAGCATTAACCAGTCAATGAAACAATATGTTCGGGCAAGTAAAGCTAACAGAACATAGGCGTTGACGGGGTAAGGGAACGTTTTCAAGTCACAGGGACAAAACCTGAGCCAATTTATTTAGAGAGATGTACATTCTCTCCTTTGTCTATCTCTCAGATGGAGCAGCAAATAGAAATCATCAAATACACGAACAAGTAGTAAACAGCTATTAACAACATGTACTTAATAGAAGAGGCGGCTTATGCATAGGACCTGTAGACACGCAGCACCTCCTACTGTCACTAGGTACGCTATTATTGATATTTTTCAGTGAAATGTCTCTTTCCTGCTAGCATGAGATATGTTAGCATAATCTAATTAATACACTTAATGTCAGTGGCCATCCTCTAGTCAACCAAAAATAAACGAATTCTTGGATGGAAATGTATGATGCTCATAATTACAGCAACGAGTAGGTACTGCCAAATTAAAAAAAAACCTCCTTACCAGCACGCTTAGGCAAGTTTCTCTTCTTGAGAAACGAGTAACTCCTTCTCTTTCTGCAATCTTTCCAGACAAGGTCGTCGCCCAACCAGGCACTGGCAGGGCTATTATGGGTTGAGGTGCTGCCGGACTCGTCTACACTGCTGCGAGGCGGATCAGCAACAGCAGGCGACACAGTGGACACTGAGGCAATCTTAGGTAAGAAGCCTGTATCCCCATTCTCCAATGACTCTGCGTCAGGCTCTGTTAGTGAAGTAGTCTGACCACTTGTAGAGGGGAGAGTACCAGCACAGCCAGGGCGTGCACGCGACACAGGCCATGTAGATGTCGATGGAAGAGATCCTGAGGCCATTACGTCACTGCCAATGGCTATTTGTACATTTCTAGATACGCCAGCAGTGCTGGAATCTTGAAGAGGGGAAAACACAGGTTGATGAAGAAGTGGAACACTGGCAATCTGCCTATTAGCGTCAAAATTCAGCAATGCCAATTGCATATTACTGCTTCCACTAACTGTGAGCCCCTGTAGAGACGAAACATTGGAGCCATCGGGACAGACGTATCCAACCAACATAGGTGAGTCGGGATCGGGGGGTTCAATCTTCAACACATGGGGGGTGAAGCAAGAGGGCGTTTCATCCAGCTGCGTAGAAACTTCCATTTGGCTGAAGGAAAAAAAACATTAATTCAAACATCTTCCAAATGAAATAAGTAGCTATATGCTATACGTACTTATTAGTGATTCTATCAATTGACCTGTGCACCGATAAAGTGACTTCAGAAAGCGATAAGGTACCTACTAGAACCGGGCCACCGTTTGTAGCTCCTCGTCAGGGTTCCATGTGTGAGAATGTTTCAACACACTATCAACATACAGGGACGCGCACACTCCAAGCCTGCACGATTTCTCCACCGCCTACTCTTTCCTTCCACCTCCGAACGTTGCTTACTCCTCGCCGTACACCTCCGTTACACGCTACAACAAGGATTGCCGTTCCACACAGTCAACACCAGGCAGTGTCACAGTGTGCCTCAGCCCTACGCATCAAATGCATGCTTGCGTCACTAGCGCCTCCTGCTGCCGGCGCCAAATGAATGGACTGCCCACCACTGCAAGGATAATGCAGCCACTGCTGCAAAGATAATGCAGCCACTGCTGCAAGGTTAATGCAGCCACTGCTGCAAGGTTAATGCAGCCACTGCTGCAAGGCTAATGCAGCCACTGCTGCAAGGCTAATGCAGCCACTGCTGCAAGGCTAATGCAGCCACTG
>LQNS02278099.1:3587589-3607229 GCA_001587735.2 Parhyale hawaiensis | reverse complement strand
CTAGGCAAACTCAAAACAGTTGGGCGCGCAGTGGCCGTTTTTGCGGGTCTTGTTTACCCGCCGTGCTGCTCCAGGCAAAAATAAACGCATCTGCAGCACCGAGAGAGAACGCTCCTGTTTTTATGAGCGAGGCGGATTTTGCAGCTGCAATAACAGGCTATTAGTTCCTGAAGAGCGTAAGTCACTAGAGTTTTCCTCAAGAAACTCCAATGATCTCCAAAAGAGAAGAGGAGGAAGATACTCGCAGAAAAGTCCAAGACAGGAAAGTTGGAGTGTCGGTCCTGACCTTCGCATTTCCTAAAGCAGCTCAAGTAACGCGGCATTTAGAAATTCGTTTTGAAAATAATTCTTACTGCTTAATTGTACTATCATTAATATTCACCTATTATAATGTTCATTGTCATGTAGCTGGATTTAATTAGGCACTAGCTGGTGGCAAACGTCTACATGGCATGACGGTCGTACTGACATTACGGTATGGCCGCGTTTACTCTTCTTGACAGCGAGTGAGGAATTTCTCCATGGACATACCATTTCGCTTGTTAGTTTAATGGCATACCTATGATTTATTGCCTCCACCGTGGGGAAGTTATGTTTTGCCCTAATTTGTCTGTCTATTTGTCTCTTTGATTAGCTGTCATCAAAATAACTCAATAGTTGTGGAAGAATTTTGCGAAATTGAAAAGGAATGTTAGCTATGTTAGGAGAAACAGATGATTAATTATTAATGAAGATCCTTTCAACCGTTTGTTTGTTTGTTTGTTTGTTTTTGTTTATGCCATTTTTATTGGCAGCATGACTCAAGAAGTTATGGACACATCTGCTTGAAATTTGCACGAATTGCTAGGGTTATTACTAGGAGCAAATACGCATATTATTGCGATAATCTGTTCGTCATTTTCTCTCTGTGTTTGTTTATATGTTTTCAGTGACATAGCCCAAAAGTTAGTTGGGACTCTTTATGAAATTTACAGCACTTGTTAGAAATGTTATAACTTAATACGGCACAAATGACCAAATTAGGGAGATGATCGCTTAGTTCGTTTGTGTGCTTGACTATGTGTATGTCGTAATCTTTTTTAAAGCATAAGTTGAAAAGCTTCGGAGGATCTTCAAGAAAATGACAGGAACTTTCATTACTTAATGAAAACAAAAAAGTAATGCTATTTTCAGGACCAACTTGAATTTTTCGTAAACGTTGCCTTGCTTGGCGGAGGTATGCGCCTAGTGCTCTAGTTATTCATACGTATTTATTGCTTATTGCAGTTTTATTCATTTGCTAATGAAACTTAAAGAAACGGGCAAAATTATCACAATCTTTGAAACGGCCGTGGAAATGACGTCAGAGTGTGAAAGAAATTGCAGTTATTATCACCAGCGAACGAAGCGAAGAGTAGAAATAATGTTTTCATTTCAGTTGTATGTTTGTTTGTTTGTCCATCTACCCAAAGAGAGGGAGAAGGAGTTGAGCATTTTTCTTAATTTTTGGCAATGAGCCAGGTACGGGTTGACCAAGATTTGAAAATGCCAAAATTCTAGAGTAAGTTGGTAATAAAAAATGGCGGCGTTGAATTTACCCCCACCACGGGCGATTGTCTTACGCTACCAGGCATTTAATTTTTCTTTTATTTACCACAGCCGAAAAAATTATGTTTCTGTCGATGTTTATCTCTTTGTTTCTCTGTCTGTCACCAAGATTACACAGAATTTTATAGACAGACCTTTATGAAATTACGAATGATTGTTAGGTATGCTAGGAAAAACAGATGCTTAACTATTGGATAATATTCATTCGGCTGTTGGTTTGTCTTCCTTTTTTTCGTCGATATAACTCAACATTTGCAAGATAGGTTAGGAATGTTATAAAATGCAAATTTTTGTGATGATCTGTTAGTTTCCATACTGTGTAAATCTCCTTATTGTAGGTCAAAAGTTTGGTAAATTTGAAGTAATAGAAATCTAACATAAGCAAAAGTTGGTGCCCTGAAAAAACACAACCAGGTACGTAAACTAACCAAATTTTGCTTGCATATATACATGCATTATTTTAAAGTTGAGAGGTTCCACACTTTAAACCAATTTTAACTGTCAGTCGCTTTGTTGTAGGTGACGAAGTTGTACCCTTAGGGTAGTAAGACAGTAGTTCAGCATCATAAATGTATTTAAATCAAGCAATAAAACCCTCAGTAACAGCATAAACATACATAATGATTGAATTTAACAGTTATGCGTTCGGCAATCAAGTTATTTGTCACCATGAAAAACCATTCTCGGAAATTACATTAAGCAGTCCTGTGTCTACTGAGGAAGTTAGTCGGTGAACTTGAGATGATGACGTGGTGCCAGCAACATCAGCAATTTTCAGCCAGAGGTAGTCTTTCGAAGTAAGTTGGTCCCCTCCTTCAAAAAACCCCACTATTCAAAATTGACCAGAGCTGTTCAATAGGATTAAGGTCAGGAGAGCAAGGTGGCCAAGTCATAAGACGCTCAGAGTTTCAAGGAATTAAGGGGTAGCTTTCGCTTAATGGGTTGGGAAATCACGTGAATGAAAATCATTTGACGGCGACGTGACAATAGTAGGTCATCGAGCCATGGTGACAAATATTCATTTAGAAACGCTATGCACGCTTGACTTGAAAGTTTGACACCCTCTGGCACTCGGAAAGGTCCGATAATCTCGTCACTTATGATACCTACCTGAAATACCCAATACATAACACCTCCACCTCCTTCTCAGCGTCGCAATCGATGCTCAATTGGGCTCAAAGGGGACTCCCAACATTGGCCCATCCATTCGGGCTATCAAGGGTAGCTCGAGCCTCATCCGTAAAGAGAACATTTTTAAAGATTGTTTTCATGCATTTTCGTGTCAAAGTAAGGTATTTTCCTTGTGGTTTTTGCTCAACGGAGACCTGGCGACAGGCCAGACAATGCATCGAATTTATCTGGACAAAGGGGCAATGCCAGCTTTGTCAACTATGACAGAGCTGGTGCTGTTTAGATGCTTGCTTACTTGTTTGCGTATTTTTCGAAAATCAGGAGCTAAAAGGATTCTTCTCCTGTTCTTATCTTCCTTGGTTTGATGTTGGGGCTCTCCCTGCATGAAGACAAAGTTTTTCGATCTCTCTCGGTCCTTGGCTAAATTTATGAAGGAAAAACCTAGTACAAGACCTGCAACAATGCGCTCATTTGTGGTAGTCATCAAGCGTCCTTTTCTGGGCAGTTTCAGAGACCTGTTATGAAGCGATCTGCAGTTAAGTTTGGTTGACAGCTACAGAAAATTCATAACTTTTAAAATATTACATTAATTCATGTTTGTTACTTTGCGTACCTAGGTGTGTTTTTCTCGAGGCACCAACTTTCACTTATGCAAGATTTATAGTAACTTAAAAGTTAACAAAATCCTGACTTGCAATAAAGCGAATGATTTACACAGTTTATAATTATCACCCGCGAACGAAGTGAAAGAGGTGATAGTGTTTTCGTTTGAGATTTAAGTATATTTGTGTATTTTTCTATTCACCCAATAAGTGATCGAAGGAGTTGAGCAATCTTCGTAATTTTTTGTAGGGAGTTTGGTGGGTTGACCTAGATGTGACCCACGCCAAAATACTTGTCCAAGCTGGCTATAAAAACTGAAGGCGTTGAATTTTCCTCCACCGGGTCGAATATGCCTTCCATTTTTTAATATGTTATTATCAAAAGCGCAGGTGAGCCCAGCGCCAGTCTTGTTTTCCTATGTTATTATTGAAGAGCAAATCTCTGGGAAGGAATGCGGCTGTGCCCTAGCCTCGTTCATCACAAATATCTTCGTTGAATTTGCCTCCTACCGCGGGTGATGGGCTTACGCCACCGAGGCGTTCTAGTTGTTTTTGTGTTGATCAGCAAGAGTACCCAAAATGTTTAAAACCAATATGCGCAAGAAAATACAAGAACTCTTAGGAATGTTGAGAGGCACATATGACCAAATATTGAAATGATTTGTTGGTCTGTTTGGGTGTTTGAATATATATATATTATATGTTTGTCATAATGATTATCAGAACATCGATAAAAAGTTATGGATGGATCGTAAAGAAACTATTAGTAACTGTGTGGAAAGTTGAGAGGAACAATTGGCAAATTTTGGTGAAAACAAACTCTGGTTTTCAGGACAATTTAAATTTTTCGTTAACATAGGGCTGCTTGACGGAAGTATGTGCTCTCAAAGAGCTCATCGAGTGAATAATTGATTCATTATCCTAAAATACCGTCAATCGTGAGGTCGTTAATGATCAAATGTCAGAATGAGTACTGTAAGGGATCTCAAGACTGCATTACATAATTAAACTTTAAAAGTAAAAATTTAAACTTTGAACAAAGAGAGACCAGGGCCAAAAATTAAGATAGAAACGAAAATGATGTATGAATATAGAAACTCACATCTCCTCCATTTTCACCTATTTCTCATAATAATTGCATTTCAGGCATCACTAAATTATCACCCATTCTACAACTGTGATTCACAATAGTTATATTTCAATTCATATCATCACCACATCACTCAATTTACTCACATATAACCTAACGATATCTCACCTTAGTATGCATTACCTTCACACCACTCAATTTAGATATACAACTGAATAAAATTGCAAATTGGTTTCCATCGCCACCATATCGCTATAAATAATAATAAATAAATAAAATAATAAATAAATATATGTTTTACACGCGCAGCTCAATGGAATAATGTTTTACTTGCCGCCACCACACCACCAAATGACTCAAATAACATGCGTAATTCGACATCAAACAATGTGCGGCTATAACTCACAACGGTTATATTTTAATTTCTAACACTACCACGTCTCTCATTCTTCACGTGCACTTTACTTCTAATCTATATTTGATATCTTCAGAAGCACTTGACACATTGTTTACATTCAATTCTTAGTCCAGTTAGATTTTATTTTGATCACCAGTGCTCGCTCTCTGCTTGCCTGCTTGCATATCTCACAAAAGCTTTCATATTTAAGATCAACACGATCTTCTCACTCGTGTTCTACCTCGAGCACAGAGAAAGGAAAACTACTCGTGGCAATCGCCGCAAATAAAAGTTATACCTGCAGGTGAGAAGTGCCCTCGGTGCTTCAGTTCCCCTCGCGCTAAATCGAGCTTAAATTAATAGATTATCACCGAGGTGAGGGTATACGAAGCGCTCGGTCTCTGTGGTGCTGGTCTGGCGACTACACGAGGCGAGGAGCTTTGCGTGCGGGATAATAGGAAAGCTGTGAGGGAAATAAGAAAGGAAACTATTGTCTAGTATTTTGCTTCCAAAGCAAATGCTCTTAGGGCTGCAAAAATCTTAGCAATAGCACTCAGTAAGCATGATCAAAAACAGAGCCTCGCTGAGTCTTCCACGGCCATTCACAGCTATAAATTACTTGCAACCAAGAGAATTTTTTAATTCAAAAATTTATATATTTGCTGCTCTGTCAAGTCCAGTTATATTTTATCTGCACAATAGCGTTATATTTTTAGGACTGCAATATGCTTAATATTAAAGTTGACCTCATGTACATTATGTTTTTTAAGCAAACTCTGGCTTTGATGTACTTGCTGAGTTGTCTTCAACTGCCAGAACATTCAGACTACTTTCTATCTGCTAATTTACCCTCATCGGCCCAATACCTCCAGTCTTTTCTGTCTCTGATGATTTAACCTCATCTGCCAAGTTCCTTTAGGCGTTTTTTATCTGCTGATTTACCCTCATCAGCCCTATACGTTCAGGCATTTCTGTCTCTGCTGATTTACCCTCATCAGCCCTATACGTTCAGGCATTTCTGTCTCTGGTGATTTAGCCTCATCAGCCGAATCCCTTTAAGCACCTTTATGTCTACTGTTTTATCCTCATCTACCCAGTACTCTCGACCGGGGGCCCTTGATCCATGAGAGACACCAGAACCAAACACCCACTAGAAAGAAGAAGCCCCACTGCAAGGTGCAACTCAAAGCTCAGAGGGCTCACCGTAAAAGTGTCTCTCCATCGATCCTGGAGCTCCACTTGCCCTCGTAAAACCGAGGCTTCGAATTGCGATAGAGAATCTATGGGACTGCCAGGCCCGTGCTTTTTGGCACCGCCTCCATTACAGCCGAGAACTGCCACAGGGCTTTCCGTGAGTTGCTGTTGATTGTACGGAGACAGGATGGAAATTTCGTAGTCGGACCTCGTTATTCGAATTGATTGCAAATCGGAGCAAGGTGTCCCATCCAAGTATTGACATATAGCTGGTAAAGATTATGGGCTAAATTGGGGAGTTAATTCCACAAGGGCAATTAATAACCCTAATTTATCGGTTTAAGTTTGTTTGAAATGTACGTGATGCCAAAGGCCCCCTAGCTAGACAATATAGGGGGCAATTATTCCGCTAGTTACAGCATGTATAGCAGCCTTTCTGAGTTGTTGAAATTGAAAATTAGCCCATAGTGTAAGTCATAGCTCCTTCTTCGGTCTCAATGACAAACAAACCAACTCAAAACAGTTGGTTTGTTCCTTTTCTTAATTTTATTCCTCTTTTAACGCTTTGTTTGTTACTTTCTAGAAACCTCAGTAAAAGAACACAGCGTACAATGATGTAAGGAGCACGTAAGCCATAGTAAGGAGGAGATCATCGGCTGTATTGCATGGCAGAGAGCATCGCTGACCAGCAATGCAGGCAGCAAATCCTCCATATGGACGGCCTGACTTCCTAATGAGCCGCTGCACCCCCTCAGTCGCTCTCCATATGTAAAGATGAACTGGAAGGTTCGTGCAAGCTTTATGCCGAGATAAACTGAACAGTCTGTTAGGTCAGTAGAATTACAAGTTGCAGGATTAGTACGATCGATGATGTACATATCATGTGCTATTATAATTATGTATCAGGAGCGAACGCCTATAGTACATCATTACAAGTATCAGTACTACATGATAACACTACCAGTTCACCCACCTGAACCAATACAAAGACGTACCATGAGCATTTTATATATCAGCCCTGAACTGTGCAGACACAAGCACAGACCCAGACACCAGTACCTGTATCATGACGTACCATGAGTTGTTTTTGAACAGGAATAATACTTCATGACCACAGAAGTTTCACTAGGAAGACCATCAATAAAGCGGATAATCTTTGCGAATATTGTAAACTTTGAAAAGTGGGAAATTACGCCTATTTCGATCGTATTCTTACCATGTAGAATTTTGGTCTGTCTATAAATTTATCAGTCTACACCCAAAGTCATTATAGGACTCAGAGCAAGTGGTAGTGGAAACACTGAGACGTTTCTCCTTTTACCCTTTCGATAACTGAGATTTTTAGTCTCAGTTAGTGCAGTGGCTACTGTAGGCCTGCCTTTTATGCTCTGTAAGCGCTGGTCTTGTGGTTGGGCCTGGCTGTGCTGAGTCCCTAGGTTCGATTCCCGTCCAGCTTCTGAAGAACCTTTCGATTACGGTAGAGCGGGCAGGACTCTGACTTGCTTAGCGTTACCATGTCCAAAATATGGCTCAAAATATAAGCCGTTTATGCAGTTTTCTACCTAAGCAACTGCCCACTGCACAGTTTCGAGTATATCTCTTATATCGAGTGTCACGCTCGATTCACAGAGATGAATATTCCAAAGTGATGTTCAGACACGCTTAGCTGTATGTAGTTACGGCCGCAGAAACCTTATTCCAAGACGTGAAATGCTTAGTTGTTTTGTGTTTTGTTTGCGAAAGGATCAACACTTTACCCTGCGGGAATCTGCTTCTTTACAAACAACTTTCCAAACAAGACTATGCATTCAAAAAATCGGCGAATTATTCCGTCTTTTTAGGTTAAAGCAATCGTAGATACACCCAGTAACCTGCAACGCACGTATGACAAACATGTAATTCATCATCTAAAGCCCACTGCACAAACAATTCCAACAACTGGAACGTATCTCCCTAATCTTCCGATTACGGTGCTGCGAGCACGGCTTCAGCTTGTCCGATATTATGCTGTCCCAAAAAATTGCCTCATATCTGAGCCGCGGCTGCAGTTATTCCACTTCGGCACGTGCCAGTTGTTGTTTCGATTATCTCCCTTAACATCAAGTAGCTTGCAATATGGAATGACTGATATTTTATGACGTAGTTCAAACACGCCGAGCCGAAGTCAGAGTCGCCGAAACTTTTATTGCAGGAGTGTGAAACGTTCCAATGAGCAACGGGCCTTACTCTTATTCCTGTTTGGAGCAAACTGAGCTACCACTCTACAAAGACCTGTTCCCCATTGGATTAATATACGAAAATAGCCCTTATAATTGTTGCAAAAAAATACAGCCCGGAAGGAATGACTTTTCAGCACTCTTAGATTTTTGCGAGAGTGCTGGGGCTGCAGGAAACCATTGTTCGGGTGAGGTATACTCGGCGTACTGGTGCTCTTCATGAGTTTGCCTTGGAACCGTTACGATGCCGTAACGATGGTGGAAATAAGAAGAATTGCCAGCTTGGCTCTCAACTCCGGCTATTCACTCCGTTCTTAGCACAGAAAATGTGCACAAATGCTCAAATTAACCCATATGGCTGACCCTAAACACACAACGTTTAAACAGAACCAGATTTTCAGGTTCTGGTAGAAAATATACGATGAAGTTTACATTGTTATTTGTTGGACAACTTTGCGTATCCTAACAGAAAATATAAGTACCATAACAGAAAAATTGTACATTTTTTTATGGCCCTGGTTGATTCAGCGCTTACCAGGAATATATCAATATAATTTAAGACACATACGACGTGTACGCCTGCGGAGTACAATATGTGGTACAACCTAAGTAAAACTAGTACCATGTATCGTACAATCTTAGTAAAACTAGTATCATATAGAGTACAACCTCAGAAAAACTAGCACCATATATGGCACAACCTCAGTAAAATTGGGTTAAGGCAAAACCAAAACATCTCTGCTGAGTCCTTTGAAGCACTAGCTATATAGCTGTAATAGCTACAGCTGTTTAATGTTAGTAGCCGTTTAGTAATGCTACCGATCATTGTTAATATTATTACAGTTCTGTTTATAAACTATGTCCATCTTCCTTAATTTAAATACACACACACTAGTCAGTTTCTTTAAAATAATACGGGAATAAAACTTTGTAATTCCGTAAATTGCTATATTAAAATTCATGTCGACGTTTCGACCAAGTACGCTGGACATCATGAGGGGTAAAAACAATATATATTTATCTGCCAAAATGAGAAAAAAAAAATTAGGTCTACAATTGTCACAATGATCGTAAATTCAGGACTGCCATGCTATTGCACAAATATTATATGAAATCGTAAATATCAGGTACATAGAATGAAGAGGAAGTACATGAAACTAGCTACAAGCACATACAGAGCTATTCAATGGGTCTACAAGAGATATTGCACTAATGGCACTGACTCGAAGACGCAATAGAAAGAACATGAAGCAAGACATTAGATACCGATGGAGATAACGCAAATGACAACCCCGTACAATTGTATGTAAGATTTGATTGCATTTCTTCCTTTGAAACTGACCGTAAAGCTTTGAAAAATATCATTCGACAGCATGTAAGACCCGCCAACAGTAACAGGTCCGTTAAACTAGTTGCATTTTATAAGCCATCCAAACTTAGCACATGCTTTTCCACCCGACCAACTAGGCCAACCGCTAACAAGGCGAGCGTGGTGTATCGCTTCAATTGCTCAGAGCCTCGCTGTAATGCGTCGTATACAGGGTACACTACGAATGCCTTGTCAAAGCGCTGCAAACAACAGAGACACAACCCTTGCAGTATTTATTCACATTATTCTATGGAGCATCACATGATTGTTCCACCAGCGAATAATTTCATCAATCATTTTTCTATATTATTTAGCAATCCTAATACCATAGACTTGAAATTAGCCGAAGCAATTTGTATCAAACAGAATAATCCGTACGTCAACGCAAAATATGGCCGAAGGTACAACTTCCCGAAACTTTACTAGCCTGGAACGTTCTAGAGGGAAGCCGGCTATATATAGAGGCCGCGCTAGAGGGTTGTCCTCATTCCAGTCGTGACAGTGGTGATGTTAGGATGCGTGGGAGCGAATGCCATTAGTGCCATATCTCTTGTAGACCCATTGAATAGCTGTGTATGTGCTTGTAGCTAGTTCCGTGTAGGCCTAATTGCTCTTCACTCTATGTAGCTGCCTGGCATCTGTGATTTGATACAATACTAGTGAAATAGCATGACAGTCCTGATTTCACAATCATCGTGACAATAGTAGACCTAATTTATTTTTTCTTACTTTAACAGACAACTATATATTGTTTTTACCCCTGAAGATGACCAGCGTACTTGGTCGAAACGTCGACAAGAATTTTAGTATAGCAATTTTTTAGATTAGATTAAATAGGCGGCAGTAGACGAACCAAAAAGCCCATTCCCAAAGAGACACCGGGACTTACACCCCGGCCCTCTATGAGCTATTGCCATTATGTTAGTAGGATGTAGAGGAATGGAGAAACGAGAGGAGAAAAAATAGAAGACGAAAGAGAAAAAAGAAAGGAGAAATAGAAAAGAAGGGTGAGAAGAATCTACGCCAAAGCGATGGTCAGGAATGCCCGCAAGCATGATCGATGGCCGCTGATATGCGGAGCTTGAATATATGGATGGAGCGGCAGTGAGAAGAAGTCAGCTTAAAATGGCGTGGGAAGCTTTGGCCGTTAAGTGTTTGCGATCCGTGGAGAAGGAGTTCTTAGCTGTGGAGGATGTCTCTCCCAATGTTGTGAAGTTTTATTCCAGTATTGTTTTAAAGAAACTGACAAGTGGGTGTCTTTTAAATTTTATGAAGATGGAGAAAGTTTTTAAACAGAACTGTAACTGAATGCTGATGTTCAATTCCTGTAAATATTGTTAATAATTACCTCCACCAAGGAGATTATGTTTTTTGTCAGAGTCTGACTGTCTGTTTCGCTGTTTGACTTTTTGTTTGCTTGTTCGTCTGTCTGTCTGTCTGAATGTCCGTCAGCTACATCCTGTAACTGAAAAAGTTATGGGCGAATCTTTATAAAACTTGCAGGTAAAGTTAGATATGTTAGGAGGAACAGATAACTAATTAATTGATGCAGAGCCGTCCAATCGTATGTTTGTATGTCTGCCCATTTTTTTTTTTGTAACATAGCTCAAACAGTTATGAACGGATTTTCATGGAATTTGTAGGAAGTGTTAGATTTGTTAAAAGAAGTAAATGAGCGAATGCTGGCGACGATGAAAAGGAAATACTGGCTTCAGAACAAATTTTAATTTATCGTTAACAATTCCTTACTTGGTGGAGGTATGTATGCACTCTCAGCGTGCTCTGTTAGTTCATACTACTAGTTAATAATAATGGGCATTAATAGAGATCAGTATTACTAGGTAATAAATCCCTAACTGTTAATGCTACCCAAGGTAGCATCAGCTTGGCATGCTGTGCTCACGACACTGGATGTTGCAGGTGCAGTCTGTGGTCGATTGCGGCCGTATTCTCCTCTGTGGCTAGTAGGCCTATATCTGCAGCACAAACCAGTGCGAGTGGGTTTTCCCGGGGAGAAGGTTGCTGTCAGGTTGATTTATGTTTGCAGATTATTAATATTGTCTGCTCTTATTACTAAGCATCTTTCAATAGTACTAGTTCTTACTTCTACAGTATACTACCTAGCTATTACGAATTAAATCAATTAAAATTCCCACCTAATATATATTAATAATAGTTATTAAAGTCAACAGCTGTTAAGAGCACCAGTTATTATTGTTATAAAACGCATTTACTATTACCACTACCTACATGCTGCATATAGCGATGTCGTATACACTGGGTTTATAGACACGAACGACTCCGAACATTAAGATTTCCAAAATAGCAGTCTAAAAATATTTCAAATATAACAAAAACTTGGCAGACCTAAATAAAAATAAAGAAATAAATTAACAGATAATTATGGAATCGCGATTATCCAGCAGACAATCGTTGATCAATGCAACTCTTTTGCTTCTGTTCTCCTCAAAGGCGCCTCGTACCCTCGAATTTGCGATAATTTCTAGGATCGGAGGCAATTCTTTTTAAATCAGACGAGACCGAATTTATCACGCCTGAAAAATGGAGCTCATTTCTGCAGCCATCAGATTTATCTTCTTTATTCAAATGATGTTGAAAATCGAAGTGGAAAAATGGCTGACGTTACTTGCTTGGGGGAGTCGATATGGCGGCGCCTTCGGGGGCCTAAGGCCAATATTGGATGCGTGGACCACAGTGGGGGTCCTCACAAAAGGCGGGTTCGATTGGCCTTGTCAGAGCGGCCAAAATAGACGTGAGGTTTGAAGTGCTATATAGAAACAGTATCTGCTACTACTATTACTATACTCTGACCATTTTATCTAGGCAGTTGGGGCGTGGTCAAATTCCTCTACAGCGTTGCCAGATCTATGGGTGTTTTTGATATTTCTCTACATGCAAATAGTGAGTGGGGCTAAAACTAGGGCAGAACAAAATCTCAGTTATGCCCACAGAATTGGCAATGCCATAGAGAAATTTAACCACACCCAAGCTGCCTTGATGAAATGGAGAGAGCATAGTTGGAGAGAGACAATCTAATCCGATTTACTTTACGTCGTCGGACCCTTCAATCTTGTGAGCTCGAGTCGTCGATTTGGAAGTCTGACGCCAACTCAAGCGTGATTGGTTTGCTATTTAGCATATGAAACTCGATCCAAAATAGTGAATTGAGTTATCTAGATTGGAATTCTTAAAAGTTTAGACTAATTGGCTCAAATTATTTTGCTCAATGTAGCCAAACGGAAGATGCCATAACCCTTAGAGAAACCGTCTTGCCTGCGCTCACTCGTGATCAGCGCTATCAACAAACTCTTAAGCTCCGCAGATAAGCGGCTATAAATTGCACTTGCGTGCATGCATGATCGACTCATGGCTGAGATCTTCCCTTTCTTTTTCTTCTTTTTTTCCTCTGTCATCTCTATGATGCTGACATACTTGCAGTAGATTATAGAGGGCCGGGGCGGAAGTCCCAGAGGCTCTCTGGGAACTGGCCTGTTGGTCCGTCTACTGCCGCTTATCTAATCTAATCTATTGCTCGGGATTAACTCCCGAATGGCTGCCTATTGGCTTTCGATTAACTCCCGAATGGCTGCCTATTGGCTTTCGATTAACTCCCGAATGGCTGCCTATTGGCTTTCGATTAACTCCCGTATGGCTTCCGAATGGCTGCTCATTAGCTTCCGTATGGCTCCCGAGTGACTCCTAAACCGCTGCCGATTGGCACCCAAATGGCTCCTGAGGGCCCCAAATGGCTTCCAACTGGCTCCCGAATGGCTACTGATTGGTTCCCAAATAGCTCTGGATTGCCTCCCGCAAGATTTCCTATTGGAACCCGAATAACTTGCGATCGGCTCCCGAACGGTACCCGACTGGGTCCCGATTGGCTGATGCGGGACCGCAGCGAACGCAATTTTCCCTACCGCAACCGGTTGCTGCGTTCGCGTCTGCGCTTCCAACCATAAAAAAAATCAGGAAAAGCTCGCAAAGCTCTCGGTGAATGAAAACAGCTGCTGTGCGCTGTACTGTGTCGGGATAACAGGCTTTGCGCTGTTATCTTCCGTGGAACACAAGCGCCGCCAAGCTGTGCTCGAGCTATGCTCGATATCCTGAGCAGCTCAACGCTTGTTGCGCTCCATTGGCGCCCACTGCCGTTTGAGCAAAACATGTACTACCTATTGTTATAAGAGACTTATGGGAATTTAGCTGCACATGACCAAAACATGTTGGGAATATGTACAATTTGTACTATAATGATAGACTTATTGAGTTATTGGAATCACGCTACAAATAAAGTGCACTGGTTGGGTAAATGTACAACCTATTCCCGTGTTACATGTATACGGACAAAATGGCCACAAATATGACCCATGAATGAATGTCACAGCGAAATCTCTTCAGCCATCTTATTAAACTGAGATGTAGAAGTTCATAACAAGTGTTATAATTATATTGTATGTATTATATTGTATTGTATGTATGTATATTTGGTTCGTCTACTGCCGCCTATCTAATCTAATCTAATCTATTATCATACAGCAATAAAAATTATAGTAGTAACAGTAGTTGTATGTTACTGTTATCATTAATTAATATTTTTCTTAGAATTGTAGCATTACCATCAACACAGCGATTATTTTATATTTTTGCTGCTGCTGCTGCTATTATAATGTTAAATTTTATTGCAGTTAAAAGGTACTTCGCTCAATCTGTTGGGTCAACAGGCTGCGAAAACGGTGTGAAAATATAAAACCTCAAATGAAATCCTCAGAATCCTTCCAATATATTGCATACCACCCAATGAAATTTTTGGGATACACTGTGCTACCTATCAGAATGCCGAAGCAATTTTAACATAACCAGCAGAGGTCGCAAACATCGTATAAATTCAATTGGCATACGCACAGAGTAGGAAAATCCCAGCAGGTGTTTTACTGTCTACCTTCCATACACAATATAATGTCAAACCAAGAGCAACACTCAAGAATACTCACAGGAAATTGACATACTCAGAGATAACGAAATGAAATTTAAATAATTCTCAGGATAATGTTTCATTGTGAAAGGGCTGCCAACCGCAAAGTTTTCCGCCCAAAGGATTATCTTTTGAAAGTAGCCCACGCGAAAAAGTATTCACCAAAATGCCCCTTACCGATAGGAATCCCACAAAAAAAGTCTTGAACTCACAAGAATACATATCCTCCAAAAAGTTTCGCACCTAGTGTAATGTGCACAAAAATCGTTGTACCTCTCTAATGGCTTATTTTTATCATTTAAAAAAACACACTCAGAGGAATGATTCTAAAAAGATTCGTGCTCAAAGGAACGCCCATTAATTAAAACGCGCTGTACCCACTCCTAAAAATGCTTGCTAAAATATGTCATATCTCAAGGAATACCTGTTAAGAAGTATC
This sequence comes from Parhyale hawaiensis, assembly GCA_001587735.2. Lineage (NCBI taxonomy): Eukaryota > Metazoa > Arthropoda > Malacostraca > Amphipoda > Hyalidae > Parhyale > Parhyale hawaiensis. The sequence continues at coordinate 3,592,214 of LQNS02278099.1, read as the reverse complement.
CTACCCAGAGGAATACCCTTAAAAAGTACCATGCGCAAAAGAAATATATTACGATTAGAAGCAGTTAAAGAAATTTTGATACCCACGACGCGCGTTTCGCTGTTCTCCAGCTCATCAGGTGGGAGGGTCAAAGTTGGTAAATTTAGTTTAAAAATCTTGCGAAATTTAGAGAGTTTACCATAGGAAGGTGTAACTATGATACCGGCTGTTCTAAAAGTATAAATGAAATTTTCAGTCAAGCAAAGGTTTCGTCAATTTTCAACTACAGTCCGCTGCGTAGACTCCAATTACTGCACGTAGCAGACACACAGATGTACCGAGGGCGACAGTTTACAACCTGTCGTAGATAAAAATCTGGCACATCGGCATGGTAGTCTTCGTAGTAAATACAAATTGGCGAAAACACACCACACAATACTTTCACCCTCCCACCTGATGAGCTGGAGAACAGCGAAACGCGCGTCGTGGACATCAAAATTTCTTTAACTGCTTCTAATCAAAATCTACATTTATGCCATCTCAAGATAAGAAAGAAAAATATATGAGGACGGTGACATACCCACACTACAACAATGACCAGCTATTACCTCGCATTACCGCTGCAGCAGCGGCAGCACAGCTGCACCTTGCAGCTTCGCGTGTTGACTATCACCCCTCAGGGACCCGCATCGATCAACATGCCGAGCCAAGCGAAAGATACGTGCAATGGTGTCCTGGTACGTGCCTTGTGACGTGCCCGCTATGGTACTGAACTTACGTACAGCTCTTATTATACTGGTGATATGAATAGCATTATATAATGGATTCATATACAGGTGGTCCATAAGGGTCCTGGCGACAGACTATGTAACATGTAATGGCAATAGCTCATAGAGGGCCGGGGTGTAAGTCCCGGTGTCTCTTTGGGAATGGGCCTTTTGGTTCGTCTACTGCCGCCTATCTAATCTAATCTAATGTACTGCAGATGGTAGCGCATACCGTTACCAAACATAGGCCTGCAGGCGTTTAAGTCAGCTGTTAATAGTTTTTTGCTGGATTTCCTTTAGCAGCGTTTTGGACTTCCCGGTGTTGCAAGATTCTTCATTTAGGTTGTATTACCTGTCCGTGGGAGCTCAAGCGTGAAGTTTTAATAATACTGATAATAATAATAAACAATGGGCCGCAATGCAGTGAAGTTTGTAATGATAGTATTACCTGTTCGTTGTATCCAATGCAACTTTAATATTAAGTTTTACCCTGTGCAAGGGTACCATGTCCCTATGCATGCCTGATAAGGTGCATTTATTTACTGTATACGTGGTGTTTTTTTTTTTATTGCACAGACAAATTTAAACAATAGGTAAATAACTCAAAATATGTAGTTTTTCAGGAGCGAAAAAATGCCCAAAGCTCTTTACTTTTCGAGTTATAATGCTTCAAAGAAATTTAAAGCTAGCAGTGCGCGCCACCGTTAGCACTAATTTTGATAGCTCAGCACGTTTCCGACCTCATCAAAGCAGTTTTGATTATTTTTACTATAAAAACTGCAAGTCATTTATGGTCAGGAAATATATCTGCAGTTTCAAACTTAGCATTCAACGTAATCACACTACTGTATGGCGGACACTACGTTTTCAGAGTGTACATCCGTGTCATTTCCAAAAAAAAAAAATGCAAAGGTTGCTGGCACCAGATTTTGGACCTCGTGTACAATTTTCATAGTGATTCATGCAGCAGCAAATAAGGGATGCCAACTTCTCCACGCTGATTCTGTTCGCAGATGAAGCGCATGTCACTCGTGATTGCGCTTTCAACATTCACCATAATCATCATTGGGCTCAAGCCTGATAATCCTCATGTCATTCACCCAAATAATCATCAACAGCGATTCAGTGGAAATGCGTGGGCAGGAATGTGGTCGGAAAACGAGCTGAACGATCAAATTTAGTTCTAACATTGGCGCGCACGTAGTATTGTACTTGAAGTTTTAAATATCTTCAGGTCATTATAACTCAAAAACTAAGGAGTTTTGGGCATTTCATCATTCGTAAAAATCGATTTATTTTATGTTTTTCTACCTACGGTTGAAATTTGTCCACACAAAAAAGGAACACCTTGCATATTCCAACTGTCGCATGAGCCTTTCGTTCATGGCACTATAGCTCAGACAACAGATGGTCGACTGCAGCCGTACACTCCTCTTGGCCTTCAAATGGAGTTATCTGCAGCACGAAAAAGTGCATATGAAACAATTGATAAGAGACATTTACCCGTGGCTAACTTTCCTGTAAGATAAATAGAAAGCTGGACACGCATGGGCTCAATTGTGATTTGAATGACTATCTCTCAAAGAAACAAACATCAGTATAATAATTAAGCAATGAAGCCTGCTAATACGTTGGTGATTTCGCAATAAAATGGCGATATTGGGAGATGATGCTATCGTGTTTTGTTTTTACAGCCTGAAGAGTATCAGCGAGGATGTATTGTTTTCACTGTGTCTGCATGTCAGTCCGTCCGGACCCTATTTTAACAATTGTCTCTGTGTCAGTTCTTCCGAACTTCATTAACAGCTCACGGAGTATTGATGACCTCAGTAGCGGCGTGACCGCTGTGCAGTGAAGTAGTGGTGTGTCGCTGCTACAATTACCCTCGAGGACTGAGCTGGAATAGCACGAGAGAGCAAGGAAATAAAGTTTCATTGTATACATTTTGTATGTTACATCCATTTCCCTGAGATGGGACTTGGATGTCCCGATATGTTTACAATGTCGTTTCTAGTTATATGTAACATCACATCGTGACGATAGTCCACATTTTTCTCCAATCCCGAAGTAATTGTTGCATTTGTTAGTAATGTAAAAATAAATATCCGTGTTGAGAGTTACTGTTAATGAGGTCACTGTCATATATCGGTGAACACCTGGGCCTAACACGAGCCTATGGCGGTATTTTCTATATTCTGGTAATATTACTCCGTTGGGTTTGAATTTCAAGGTCCAGAAGTTTTTCGTGCCATGATTTATTACCAAGCGCGCAAATTCAGCCGAGTACTATCTATCTCAAATCAAAACTAGCTTTTCCTTTCTTGACAGTCTCAGCATCATACATTTCATGCAGTATAATAACAAGTAATTTGCAGATACAGTGAAAGCCATCCACAGTAGAAAATGACATACATTAGGCGCATCTACAAACCTAACCTCTTGCAATCCCGACAACATAATTTTTAACTATTCCAACGTAACCCTTCAACTACGCCTCAAGTTTTGTTATCATTCGGTCTAGAATTTGGTCTACCTATATTCAAACCTAACTATTATAGACATTTGATAAGTTTTGAGAATCTAACCGCCAGATTGAGATCCCAACCTCTTAGTCCTAAATTTTTGTTCGCAGATCTAAAGGACAAAATCAAAGAAACTTGCAACAATATTTACACTTTATACAGTAGACTGAAACCGTTTTCTCCAATATTTTTAAATTCTGATTTAGCTCTTTTATCAAATTTTAGTAAGGAGAACTCTGTTGTAGTCTGTAGACCGCACAAGGGTAGGGGAGTTGTTATTTTAAATAGGAACGAATACGACCAAAAAATGAATTCCATTTTAAGTGAAACAACAAAGTTTTCCTTATATGAAAAACATACCGATCCTTTCAAACTGACCCTCAAATTCATCAATAAAATCCATAGATTCCTGAAAAAATTGCCGGACCAAAGCATTATCTCAAAATCGACCTACTGCTCCCTTTACAACTCTGGCGCTTCTCCTAAAATCGTGTACGGTCTCCCTAAAGTACACAAAACCAATCTCCCATTACGACCAATATTAGCCGCATATAATACTCCAACTTACCCAATAGCCAAATTCCTTGTCCCACTTCTCGAACCGTTTACAACGAATCAATGTACCTTGCGCAATTCTTACGAATTGAAGGACGGCATCAATAATCTTCAGCTGCCTCCTAACGCATATTTATCTAGTTTCGATTCACTTCCCTGTTTACTAATATACTCCTAGATGAAACCATAGATATTATATGTAGCAAAATCTTTGACAACACTGACTCATTCTACAACATGGATCAACCCACCATTAGAAGTTTTGTTACTTTGGCCATTAAATATATTGTTTTTGTAATATTATACTTGTCGATCGACCGAACGTCACTAACACAATTCTAATATTGATATCATTTAAATATTTACTAAATGAAAACTTCCGGACACAATTTGAATGAACTTCACAACAAACAGTTGCATTTTCACGCACCTCGTTTGGTGCAAAGGAAACTCCATGGACATTATCGCAGCGACATTTTTACTTTACAGTGAACATTTGAATTGTATCATACGACCAATATAAGAGCAAATCAATAGAAACGTAAAACACCAACTACAAACTAATGGATTCATCATAGAAAAATGAAAGCGAGGGGGAGATAGACACGATAAACTAAAGAACGTAGCAGAAATAAATACCTACAATATCTGCCACTGCCTCCCCTGTATGCATACTATATGGTCACAGAAAGAAACTTGATTCCAAAGCACGATACTCGAGACAATTTTTAATTAGAACAAAGCTGTAGTAAATTGGCTAGGGACTGTTTTATGGATTCCAGATGAATGCACACCGAGTGTA
>LQNS02278099.1:3563897-3581719 GCA_001587735.2 Parhyale hawaiensis | reverse complement strand
CTTATGGCTGTCAGCCAGTCATCGGATGCACCAATCGCATATCAGTAAAGAGTCTCTTATGGCTGCAGCCAGTCACGTATGCACCAATCGCATATCAGTTTCTCGGTTTGTCTGCTGCTCCCTCGTGAAACTCACTGCTCCCTGTGACATCCACCAATGAGATCTCACAGCCATAAGAGATCTGGTTGACTCATTGGAGAATCTGTATTTGGGCCGCAGGGCTCCCTCCTTCTCTATAGAAGCTCTTTGGCCCCCCTCCCCATACCTCGAATTTCTTCTCGTGTAAAGGTGAAGAAGATGTGTCAAACAAGACACAAATAAAGAAGACACAAATAAATAAACAAGACACAAACAAGCACGACCGTTTCACAGACATTTATGATAATATAGATAGATTGATTATAAAGCTACATTCTTGTGGAAAAGAAATTCTGCTAGTCCGAACTTGTATTAACTTTTATCAATCGCAACTTCTGTTAAATTAACAGATGCTCAAGCCTGCAGCTTTGATGCACCTTTTGAACCAAAATCCGTCCAACAAGTTTGTTTGAAAAAAAAAAACTGGTTACAAATTCATTGTTATCATTTGTGACATCAACACAGTTTTCATCTCATAGACAGCAATAAATTATTTACGGTTATTTCACTTTCTTTCCTTGATATATTCAACTATTATGTTTACATTATTATATGTTTTTAACAAAATATCGGTTATCTGCAATCGATAAATTAGTATGCTTTTGGCAAACAATTTTAAATAGCTTACGTCAGATTTTTAAGTATTATATCATCCTCTTTGTTCATAAATCATTGCATAATCATTAGTGGGCGTTTGACCAGTAGGCATATTAATGGGTGTCTGTTGCTCCCCCCCCCTCCTTCAGTTTACTCAGAAAAAAAGCAATAACTAATAGTTTACTCAGCTTGATCATGGGTGGTAGTAGTGAAACGACTCACATGGATCACGTTAAAGCTGTTTTAGCCAAGAGACTTTAATTTATCAAATTACACAGATCTAATACCTAATACCAAACGTTCCTTAAAATCGAAGAGCTTGAAACAAGACGAATATAAACTAAATGTCATATACGTTTTAATGAGTTTTCATATAAACATAACTTGACAAAACGCATAGACATTTATAAAGGTAAAGTCAACTTTGAACGCACCCTCAACTGGAAAATCCACATGCACTGGCTTATGCTGTGGATATAGGCCCACTGGCCCCAGAGGAATAAGTGCGGCTGCAGTCGATGACGCGTCATTAAGAACTACAGTATGTCGGCAATTTGACGGAATATTCAAATGACCCGCGACCCCCCCCCCCCCCCCCCCCCCCCCCCCCCCNCCCCCCCCTCATCTCAGAGGAAAGTAAGTGCAAGTTCCACCACGGCGCAGTGCATGCACGCAACTGACGAGTCAACACACCTATAGATCAACAAAGAGCTCGCGTGCCTGGGTTGGCCTCGAACCAGGAATGCAAGGATTGTAGGCTGCGAACGTAAGCATGCTGCTACCGTGGAGCATTATATGTGGACAAGGAAATGGAATACAATAATCTCAATTATACGGACAACGTTTCCTCGCACTTAGGTAATACATGAGATCAATAATACGAGGGCAGCTCTTATTTTGATGAGACAGTTAAAGAGAAAATGTTCTGTAAGTGTTGAGTTTTACCGAAATAAATCAATCGTATACGCTTTTGTAACTCCTAACCGCCTAGACTCACACTCGTGTTTTCATATAAGATCTTGCATCAAACATTAATATTATTGGAGTATAAATAACTAAGCTCTGAAGATTACAAATGAGATTTTATATTAGAATAATCACACGTGAAGCAATGACTTTATTAGGAGTTACCAAACACGGCGTAACCCAATACTGATGAAGTAATTATGGAGTAACTTCTCGACCATCATTTCTACATCGACTTAATGACACTATAACACGAGGGGGGTTTATAATAATGTGTGACATAGATGTAAATTATCGATACGACTGTGGTCTCGTCGGATTATATCGTATATTATTATTATTATTATTATTAAAACTTCACGCTTGAGCTCCCACGGACAGGTAATACAACCCAAATGAAGCATTTGCACCACCGGGAAGCCCAAAACGCTGCTAAAGGAAATCCAGCAAAAAACCATTAACAGCCGACTTAAAAGCCTGCAGGCCAACACGACCAAAAGCCGATGCAGGCAACANACCAGGGCACGAAGCACCGACAGAACTGATTAGTTCGACATCTGACAGCCTCCAAAGTGAAAGAGTGCGCTCCGCGCGCAGCACGAGTCTCTCTCCCAAACACCTTGAGGGCAGGGAGAGAAGAATACAACCAATGCTAGTGTAATCGCTCAGCCAAAAAAAAAATAATACATTAGATTAGATAGGCGGCAGTAGACGAAGCAACAGGCCCATTTTCAAAGAGACACCAAAACTTACACCCCGGCCCTCTATGAGCTATTGCCATTATGTTAGTAGGATATAAAAGACTGGGGAAAAGAGAAGAAAAAAAGAGGAGGGAGAAAAATCTCAGCAAAACAGACGATCGTGAATGCACGCTATCACGATCAATAGCCGCTGATATGCAGAGCTAAAGATATCATACAGTGTAGTTGGAGCGCAAGAGAGAAGAAGACGGATCAAGGAAGCCTCGGAGGCTTTGGCCATTAAGAGTGTGCGACTCCTGAGGAGGAATCCTTAGCTGTGGGGGATGTCTCTCCCAATGTATGTCAAGACGATTTTTGAAAGCGCTGACTGATTCCGCACTAACAACGTCGGAAGGGAGTCTATTCCAAATGCTCACTATGAAATACGGAAAGAACTGCTGACTTAAGGTCGTTCTTCGAGCTTTATGCTTGAGTTTTTAACCGTTGTTTCGCAAGCGATCATTGAGGTCTCTTTCAAAGAGTCCAGTTGTAGGTACGTTGTTGAAGCCATTCAAATACTTGGTTGTTTGTGTTAGTTGCCCCCTGAGTCGTCTTTGCTCGAGAAAGATCAGACCCAATTCCTTTAGGTGACATTCATACGGCTTGTTTCGCAGCTGAGGTATCAATTTCGTTGCTCTGCGTTGGACTCATTCCATATTATCGATATCTTTGCATAGAATTTACAGAGGCATAGCTTCGCAGTTCATGTTTGTGGGGCATAGCTGTGGTCTTGATTTCGTTATGGAGGTACATTCCGTCTGTCTACCTGCAAGTCGGAAAATTTTCAAGCGAAGTGAGTGTCACCATTCAGGTTGTTTTTCGGTAAGGCAGTATGAGCCTCTTTCTCGAACTGCTTGTGCTATGCGGCGAGCTGTGGGTCTCCCTAGTATATAAAATATTTTACCGAGAGGCACTTTCTTGGCGATTTTGTTGTAATAGATAGGTTATAAAATGAATATGTGAACCAAAACAATATATATAAACCACATAAACTAATGCACATTGCTCTCTATCATAAATTATGAGCATGGTTTAAATTTTTAATTTAAAACTAGCAATACACAAGATTATTGTTCCGTGATAAATTGAAGGCATAACTGCAATCAACAGTTTTTGATGAACACTTAATTAATATTTCACAGAACCAGGTTTTCATATAAACTGAGGTTTCTATGTAAACTTTAAAAGAATGGTGCTAAATTAAATGTGCAGCCGGAGTTAAAACACGTTATAATCATACGGAAAACATCGATGTACATTTAATTCAGAAACATCCCGTGATGTCTGACGATGCCTATTTTTCTTGCAATATAATATTTAACAGGTATAATTTTTTCCAATTATACTAAGAGTTTCTCAGAGTAAGTATTTGAAAATCATTCACGTCCATACCCTCACGGAATTTTGGCCTGTCGCAACAAATTACGATATTGGAAATTCTAAACGCTACAGCTTACTAGACAAAAGACGCCAGCAGTGACCTAACAAATAACTAACTATAACAACTAACTAGCTAACGTCTGAGCCCTGTCTTACTTAGGTTCGGTTGCCTTGGCACAAGGGCTTATCTCCTGTAGCAACACGATAAGGGAAAAAATTAACCCTTGCAGTAAAAGGGTGCTGTGTATTATTAGTAATTGGATGCTTGTACCTAAAAAATCAATTTGCTTGTACAAGAACTCGAGCATGGGTATGTTCTTGACTTTTGTTCATTAATTAATTAGACAAATTCTACGTAATGTCTGGGTTTTGTGGCAGTTCTTTTCAAAAAAAGTGAATCTGAATCTATTATTAGGGTTCCACAAAAAAAAAACTTTTGGCAGTTCCAGAAATTAACTTACGGTTTTATAGTCTGGGGTGGTCCAGAATTTGGTTGTGGCTAAGGTCGACACCATCTTCCATATCTGGCTCTTTCTTTACCGCATAGACATATCCGGGAACGCAATTCCAACCTGGAGGCTGCGCGCAGCGAAGAGAAGACATTCCTGTCAGCCCGAGCATGTTGCGAAAGACCGCGGAATGAGCGACGGTCTGCATTACTCAATAGATTTTATCCGCATGGGTTCTTCCGGAGATACATAGGGACGCGTCCGCCATTGAGGGTGATGGAGATGATGCCATTATCCGTGTTGCAGTGCTGAGGTGTGCTGTAGTGCTGAGGTATGCCGATATGCACTGTGGCGCTGAGGTATGCCGTTGTGCGCTGTCGCGCTGAGGTATGCCGATGTGCGCTATAGCGCTGAGGTATGCCGAGGTGCGCTGCAGTGCTGAGGTATGCTGAGGTGCGCTGCAGTACTGAGGTATGCCGAGCTGAGCTGCAGTGTGCTGAGGTATGCTGAGGTGCGCTGCAGTACTGAAGTATGCCGAGCTGAGCTGCAGTGCTGAGGTATGCTGAGGTGCGCTGCAGCACTGAGGTATGCCGAGCTGGGCTGCAGTGTTGAGGTATGCCGAGGTGCACTGCAGTGCTGAGGTATGCCGAGGTTCACTGCAGTGCTGAGGTATACCGAGGTGCACTGCAGTGCTGAGGTATGCCGAGCTGAGCTGCAGTGCTGAGGTATGACGAACTGACTTGCAGTGTTGAGGTATGCCGAGGTGTGCTGCAATGCTGAGGTATGCCGTGGTGCGCTGCAGTGCTGAGGTATGCCGTGGTGCGCTGCTGTGCTGAGGTATGCCGTGGTGCGCTGCAGTGCTGAGGTATGCCGTGGTGCGCTGCTGTGCTGAGCCTGAGGTAGGCCGAGGTAAGCTGCAGCACTCAGCATTTTACATTACCACTCCAAACGCTAATGCTGCAATGGCCTCCAAATGAACACAAATGGCGACCGGAACACTAAAAGCAACACAGCACTTGCCGCTGATCTGCTCTAATGATATCTCCATACCACCCGGCAAGGAATGAGGGTGCGGAGGAGGTTTGCCTATGGGTAGGTCTAATTTCCTAACTCAGGCACTTCCCCAGTTCCATCAGTTTGGCTTTTATTATATTGTGTGTCATGAAATTGAATAATTTGCTGATGGGACATGTTTGCAAGTTCGCGACTGCCAATGGAGTTTCATGTATATAATTAGGCTATTATGGAGACATAAGTCCAGTTTTCCCTATTGCAAGATGAACAAGAACGCCTATGTGGCGTAGGACCATCACCTGCAGTGAGAGCAAATTTCATCGCCGTCATTTTTTTAAGGCCTGCTAATCCTAATTTTCTGGCCTGGGTCACATCGAGGACAGCCCACCAGACTCCCTGCAAAAATCATGAAGATAGCTCAACTCCTTCTACCTGTTTTTGGGTAGGGAACAAATTTCATTGCCGTCATTTTTTATAGCCAGCTAATCCTATTTCTAGTTCTTTTTTGCATGGGTGACATTGAAGACACTCCACCAGACTCTCTGCAAAAAATCATGAACCTAGCTGAACTCCTTCTACCTGTTTTTGGGTGGAGTACAAATTTCATCGCCGTCATTTTTATGGCCAGCTATTCTCAGTTTTTTTGCATGGGTCACATCAAGGGCAACCCACTAAACTGCTTGCAAAAAATTATGAACATTGCTCAACTCCTTCGACCACTTATTGGGTGGCAGACAAATATATATATATATATGTATATGGCAGTTTAACACAACACAAACTCCCGTAAGGACGACATATTCCTGTTAGAACAACAAGATTGTTGTCAGGTTATCAGACTGCCCCCTGTACTTAGCGTCAATCTTTGACTGGCGTTACATATCGTCAATCATTTATTCGCCTTATTTAGCGTCAATCTTTGATTGACGCTAAGTATGGCCAATCAAAGATAGACGCTAAGTAAGGCCAATGAAAAATTGACGGTAAGTAACGAACAGCTAACGAACAATGAGCTCTAACGACGAGAACCTTGTAGGTTAGGAGGCCAGGACTGGTTCTTCTAATATTTTAAAATAGGTTTTGAAACACCTTATAACACTTAAAGTACAGTGCACTAGACAAACCAGTCCTTGCTTCCTAGCCTACTAGGTTCTCGGAGTAAGAGCTCGTTGGAAAGCGGTTCTGTACTAGAGTGGTGGTCGGTTGCAGCATCTAAGCGCGCGTTTCATTTACTATCGAGAAGACGGCAGAATGACCCGTGGATTTTTTTAACATGTTGTAATGGGTAGATTCTGCATCAGGCCGTGTTAACGGGACTTATAAGTATATATATACAAATATATAAACTTATATCTTCAACGAAAACATTATCACCTCTCTCACTTTGCTCGCGGGTGATAAACATTTTGGCCTCTATTTTTGTACTTTTCCTGTGGCTGCGTAATTTGTTTCAAGTGTTGCATCACCAATAAACTTTTCAGTTGTTGGTAATTCGTACGGACAATTCGTTCTCGAAAGAAAAATATAGGTGACTATATAGGGAAGTTGAGCTGTTTGGTTTGCTACAGAAAGTGGAGAGGACTCCTCCGTTTGGGAATTTAAGGTTCCCTTTCAAAATCGAACCGCTGCTGTACACCTGCAAAATTTAGGTTTTTATTTGGGGTAAGTTTCCTAGGTTATTATTATACTGCAGAAGTGGTTGATAACATCCGGTATTAAAGCTCTAGGGGTAGCAGTGCGTGCATGCCTTACAATTTTAGAGGCCTTCTGACATTACAGAAATTTTCTACTATGTTTCGGGTATACTACCTGAAATGTATTTATTTACTCTAAACTGTGCTGAAACGTTGCAGGCTTTAAATGTGTAGAGTTAGAGTCGTCACCGATACAGGGAAGATATAAACATAGGTATGTCGTTCGACTGGTTTCGCCTAAGGCGTAGGTAGCTAGGTTAATGACATATTTGTAATGACAAACAATCTCCTGAGAGCTCGCTTACTTTGGTTGAAGCGGTGCTCAAACGTTCAATTTGATAGGGTAGTTCACAAATACAAATACCGTTAGCAGTTGAGCTAAAATTTACTTGATACTAAGCAAGTTATTCATGCGCGAGGTCTATAATTTTCCGAAATTCCCTGTACCTATATAGACAACAAAAAATAATTCACTTCTATACCAGCTTATGCATAGTACGTTTTCAAATCAAAATATTAATTAGTAAATGCTAGTATGGAATGAATCTGCTGAGGGTTTACGCCACTAGGCAGCTAAATTGATCTTTGAAAAGAGTTTTCATACCTCAAAAAGAGAGGTCGCAAGCTTCGGCTTTGGCGACTTACAAATACAAAACACGGAGCAGTTTAGGTTGGCTGTAAGCGCGACTCGTAAAGCTCCTCCGTAAACAGCTAGATTGGCTATTAAGATTGGTCATAAAGTCGCCAATTTCAAGGCACAGGCAGAGTCAGAAGCTGCGAAAGTAGAATATAAATGCTTTGCGACAGCGCAGCGTGAACGCTCCGTCCAGAGTCGAGATTACGCGCGTTGGGCAGCGGACGCTGTAAAGTATAACCACACAAACAGTATTTTTGTCAATTCTTCGGCCACGGCCCTGTAGCTAGCAAATTGCACACAGCACTAAAATCAGTATTATTGGCATTAACAGAAATAATAGCACGATATATTGACCAGAAATAATTGTTTATTATATTTTAATGTAACGACCGAGCATAATATTATAGGAGAGGTAGCTTTTTAACAAAGTTCATTCTATGAATATTGCACAGATAAATTTATATTGACGCGAGGAGGGCTCCACTGCAAACTGTTGTAGTGTTTTATTATACGATTACGGTCATGTGGAAGTGCTGACTTCTTCTCAAGCTCTATAATAAAAATTAAATTACAAACAGTGTGACGGTATACATAAAAGTCAGCAAAGAGTTAGCTTGTAAAATGATATGAATTATATCAATTAGCATCGAGTTTAAGGCATAAAGTAACGCGACGTATACCGATTTTAAAGTCATGTTTCTCTGAATTTAGACGCCGCTACCGTGTAGAATTTGGTTGATGTAACTGTTTATACTTTACCCTTAACTATAGGTTTTTGCTTAATGTTGATTGTGCTTATATGGTCAAAAGGCCTAATATTCCATGGACCTGTTTTTTGCATCGATCGTCTTAACCTTGAGTCAGAAAATATTTAATTTGTGAGTCAGAGAATATTTAATTTGAGCAGCAGCACACGGGTCTGGCAGCTTCCGTTTATATAGTGTCATAGACACGTTTTTGTCTCTAATATGACCTATATAGAGCCAATGTAACATCGTTTTCAGAGACGCACAGTAATCTAATGTGTATGCCCATAATTTCTTGTAGCCAAATTTTCTTTGTATTTTACAGTTTTGTACATAATCCGGCAAACGATATAACGCAACGTGTGTCGCCCATGTCGGGGCCAGGCACTGGATTTTCACTGGAACTAGGTGATGTGAGGATGCGCAGTTCGCACGTTGTTCATGCAACCGTATCTATGCTACCGAGTTTAAATATATTTCAAAACGACAACAGAGTTACTCATGCATCCATCTCGCTTCAAGTTGTGCTTGCGAAAGCATATGTAGCCTTGTCATTAAACACATTTGCGACAATGCTGTCATTGTTCAGGCTATATGTGCACGGTATTTCTCATAGCCGAAAATGCTTCGTTAATTGACATTCAGCAATTATCTACAAATTCTGAAGTTGTACAATCAGCGCAGGACCTCAGCCGGCATCTCTGACTACATTAAGGCTATAAATCCCCCAGAGGAGATCATTTTTGCGATAGGGTGGCGGCACGCAGGATCCTAATGGCGTTCGGATTGCTCTCCATTGCGTTCCTGGAGATGGTCTTACTTCCCAGTATTGCGTTATTCTCAGTACGGCAAATATAGCTTTAATAAATAACATATTAGGCCATGGGTGACATATGAGGAAGCTGGCGTTATTTGTCAGAATCACCTCCACGTCATCTCTCATGTTTTTGTCAAGCAGTGTATGTAGTGGATAGCCTAATTCTTTCTGCAGTAAATATTGCGTTGTAGTATATACTCATGAAACCCCTTAATTGTGTGCTATCATACAGAAAGTGAGATAGCTCCCCATACACTAGGATAGTGAGCTAGAAGGTTGTCCCATATTTCTCAACTATACAAATATGGATCCGGTTGCTAGCTCTATGTAAACCCCTGATAATCTACTGGTAAGACTTTATAATACGTGCAAGCTATATCATATATATAAACTCGCTCTCCCAATGTTGCGGATGTACTAGATGTTCCGGAATATATCTGGGTATTTCTCCTAAAGATTTTAAGGCCTCTTCGAATATTACGAATTTTCTTGAATCTCTTTGAGGAAAATTTTGTGATATTTATTTTACAAAAATTTTGCAGTGGGACTTGGGGTAAACGCACTGATACAGGCGCAAGAATCCCTCAATTCACGACAGAGTTCAGTTCTTAAGAGGATGCGTTATCAGCATTTATAGGTATTGTGCATGGTGCACCGCATACTATAATGCAGTATGGCAAAGAGAGTAGTTAAAAGAGATAAAGCCACTATCCTGAACGAATATTTCACCTCGGTATTTACTATTGAAAATGGTATGAAATTCCAAAAGTACCATCGATACCAGTCGCTCCCTTAGGCGCATGTGTTATCACGAAGCTTGAAGTCTTTAAAGAAATGTTTGAATGTGTTCGAATCAACAGGTCCAGATAATCTTTCCCCTCGTATTCTGAAGGAAATTGCATCAGTCATCGCAGCTCCGCTGCTCGAAACATTCAAGTGGTCTCTGAGCACAGATGAGGGGGGGGGGAAGGTCTCCTGGATTGGAAACTCGCTAGCGGGATCCCTATACCTAAGAAGGGGGATAAGAATAGCTCCAGTAACTATCGACCAGTCAGTCTTACCTCAGAGGTCTGCAAAGCTATCGAATGCCTCCTGAAGAAGCGCATCACTGACCACCTGAAGATGCATCAACTCATTTCCGACACCCAGGACGGATGCCGAGATAAAAATAGCTGCCTGCCTAACAAACTTGCGGATATCAGAGATAATGAAATGTGTGTGGAACTCGTTTACCTACACTTTCAAAAGGCATTTGACAAAGTCCCCATCAACGGGTAATAAAAAATTAAAAGCCCATGGCATCAAGGGAGACTATATTCACGCTGTATCCGAGCATGGCTCACTGGTCGGCAGCAGCGAGTGAATCTGCAAGGAAGGTGGGACGAGCGACTAGGCGCCGGTCTCATCTGGTGTTGTACAAGGTAGCGTACGTTACCCGCTTCTGTTCATAATTTTCATCAGTGATCTAGATGTTGACATTAGTTGCAAAATCAGTAAATTTACAGACGACGCTAAACTATTCCATCCTACTAGGAACAAGTTTGAGCTTCAACAAGACCTCGACCACCTTATAGGCGCGGTCCGCAACTTGGCAGATGTGTTTTAATTGTCTGCAACGCAGTTAGCAAGTTGACAAGATTGGGAAAATGGCAAACAGAGTACTGGGATTCATTACAAAAGATTTTAAGCAGAAATCCAAGGACATAATCATTCCTTTGTACAAAGCACTAGTACGCCCGCAGTTAGAAGAATATGCTGTTCAATTCTGGTCGCCACACAAATACAAAGCGATTAATGAAACTGAAAGAATCCTACGCAGAGCAAGAAGATTACTACTTCAGCTGCTAAACAAGCGGTACAATTGCAGCTAATGGGGACTCATCTCTCTCGAGCAAGGACGACTCAGGAGGCAACTAATGGAAACATACAACTACTGGAATTGGCTCTGAAGCTCCAGCACAAAGATAGAAGAACACTCAGCCAGCAGTTCTTCCCGTACTTCATGGTGAGCATTTAGAATAGACTCCCTGCCCCTCTCCCCGCGAAGTTGTCGGTGCAGAGCCAGTCAATGCACTTAAAAATCGTCTTGATAAACTTTGGGAGCAACTTCCTCCGCATTTACGGACTCCTCTCTAGGAGTCTCAAATTCGTAACGGCCAACGATCATACGCCACCATAACTGACTTTCTTTCGTGTCCCAACTGACTTGACGTCTCCTAACTCGGTGAAACTGCAAAAAAAGGTTGTGCTTGCGTGATCAACTCTTTGGCTGAGCGGTTTCTCTTCATTTTTTTCTTTTCTTCAGATATCTCTAGGATTAAGTGTCGCATCCTCTATGGGAATAGGCCTGTTGGCGCGTCTACTGCTAGCTATCTAATTTAAAAATCTAAAATTGCCATCCGAATTACCCACACTGTGCACACACCACATGAATACAGTATATAGAAGTGTAGCATTACTGAAATATATATGAAATAATAATACAAAAAAATCAAAAGGAGATTAAAGCGGTTGTGACTTTCATTTGCTGCCACGGTAGCTGCATGCTTCCGTTCTCATCTCTAACACCTTGTATCGCTCGCTGGTTCGATACTCCGCCAGACACTCGAGCTCATTGCAGATCTTGGTGTGCTGACTCGGCAGTTGTGTGTGCATGCACGGCGCTGTGGCAGAACTGCTTTCCTCAGAGATGAAGGGGGGTGGGGGGTCTCGGGTCATTTGTTCCTTCCGTCAAATTGGCGCCATAGTTCTTGGTGACCCGAGGCGACTGACTGCGAGTACACTTACTCATCTGGGGCCAGTGGGCCTATACCCGCAGTACAAACCAGTGCATGTGGGTTTCCCAGGTGAGGGTGTGGTCTAAGTTGACTTTACCTTTACCTTTTGTGAGATCGTCCAAAATCGAAACGTCGTAAACCGAATATATGGCAACCTGAGAGCTAAGAATATTGTGAAAATGCTTCACTGTTTGTTTAGGTAAGTTCTGTGATATACAAATGCAGGAAATCTCCCAATTTCACGAAAATACTGCAGTGTTGCTCTAAGTTAGCTATAAAATACACACATTTACGACAAATCCCATTTCCACGATAATGCTACGACGTTCCTCTAGGAAGGTCTCCCAATTTCGCGAAAAATCTGCAACGTCTTTCTAGGTAAAACACATGCTTACGAGAACTCCCAATTCCTCGAAAATGCACTCAATGCTTGAGGTTGTAGGTCCATTCTTGCATCTCCCACTACAAGACACCCAAACCGGTCACATAATGAGCTCCAGCATCCGAGATGTGCCAGGGGTTCCCAGACTTGGTTGATCTCAAATTTTTGGCTGCAGATGGGCCGATTCTGCCCATTAGCGTCGCATGCCGGCCTTCCGCTCGCTGTTTTACGGGGCAAAATACCTTATGGTTTTCTTTCGTGCATAGAAAATGGAATGATTGCAGGCCCTTGGCTCGGGTCTCGGCGGAGACTGTATGGCAGAAAGATCGGGTTCGGGAAATGAACTTCATGCAACTGGGCAATGCAGCTAACGCTGCTCACGAGACCGTTGCAGTGAGGAGAGTGATTTTTTCACTCCACATACATAATAAAACAGTAGAGATAAAATTACAGAGACAAAAATGGGAAAACTGCAAACACCAAAACAAGGGAGGGAATTAATGTAGCAAGAGTGGTTCACTCGAAATACGTAAAATATTTCTGCTGATGAAAATAATATAGGAAAAATTGCAAATACCAAACATACCGGAGTTCCAGAAGATGAATAGTAGTACCCTCTGCATGCATATTAAAGAGCGATTATACACTTAGCAGCTAATAGTAGTCATTTACGTTGTACTCTATACGAATAATGGATAGACAATTACCTAAAAATTCAGTACGCTTTCACACAATCAGCAATCAATAAAAAAATTAGCCAAACTGTCGTTTTTTTTTTTATTCGATGCTCTTTTCTACATACAGACATTGACTTTTACTGGAATTTACCGATTAGAAAAAAATGTTCAAGACTTCTGCAAACGCTAATAGACATTAGCCTACCCCTTCGCGTTCAATGAAACATGAAACAATAAACTTTTATATCCTAACGAAATGCGCACTAATAAAAAATAATCGCGAAAGAGAATCTAATGGTAAAAAACTATTTAACTGTTGCATATAACAGTCGTAAGAACGGTTATGAAAAGTTTTCGACTCACATACTTTGATGGTGATAACTTATTCCTATTCGCTTGATTCTGTCCCGAACTTAAATCGTGAGAACTCGACTCACCACTGTGGATCAAATTTCATACAGTAGTCGCAAACCGGTTGCGCTTAGTATTGCAACAAAACGCTCATTCTTATTGATTGAGACGGGAGTTTTCGTTCAACTGAAGCGTAATCTGTTTGTGATTACTGCCTGAAACTCAATCCACAGTTGTAAACCGAACAATTAAGATAAATGTCCGGACCGAGTCATTGCTAATCAGGTGAGGTTATCTCCGTCATAGTAAGCGAATCGAAGATACCGTCAATTCTATATGGGCATCCCATATAGGGAGTATTACTTTACAAAGAATGTTATCATACAAGGAATGGTGTCATATAAAGAGCGTTGCTATATAAGAAGCATTGCCGTATTAAGAGTGTTGCGATGCAGTTAGTGTTGTTATATAAAGAGTGTTGCCATATAAGAAGTGTTGCCATATAAGGAGTGTTGTCGTGTAAGGAATGTTGTCTAATAAAGAGCTTTACTATGCAAAGAGTGCAAAAAATATAAGGAATGTTGCCATATAAGGAGTTTCGCCATATAAGGACTGTTGCCAAATACGGAGTGTTACCAATTAAAGAGTGTTGCCATATTCCCACGTATCAAAGCCTCCTGAGCAAGTCCCTGACGTGTTATAGCTCTTACATTGAAAACTTGCCGATGGCATCATTTGGCAGGCCTCGCTGCTCCCCCGTAACTCCCATAGGCAAAGTTCTATTAACTTTTGATGCCGACAAAGCGCGCACAGATTACCTGCTTCCGCAACATGCCGCGCCGACTTCTTGGTTGCGCCCTTGTTTTTTATTTTTCCTTCCGCCAAGGAAGTTATGCTTGTTATGCTGTGATTGACCAACTTGATTCTCCCCCGCAAATCCTACAACTAAATATTCGCTCTTAAATCATATTTGGTTAATATTTACCCCAGGGCTAAATGTATATCTGGGGTCTTTAATGTTGATGTTTCTGATCATTTACCAATTTTCCATACGTTTACCTGTAACTCACCAACCTACTGCTCTGGTATGTTTTCAAGGCCTACCAATGTTGTTGAGTTCCAAGAACGTTAGTCAGCAGAATGCAGGAAGCGAGCTTTGTTGTAGTATACAGTAACTTGAATGCTGATCTTGCAATGAGTGAATTGTACGATTCCAATTGCTCTATATATTTCGAATGCTTTCTGTTAATGAAGATTAAGAATAAAGTGAAAAAACAAGCCAAAAAGGTTTTCCCGTGATTTAAAATTTATCATGAAAAAGAAATATCGATTGTACAACTTATTTAAGCCTGATGTAAAAACAAAAACGTCGTATACAGTGTAAAGAAATGTACTGAATCGACATATACGTAAATCCAAAGAATATTATTACAAAGATAAGATTTATGAATCTAGTAAGTCGTCTCGAAAAATGTGGCAAGTTCTGGATGAGATTTCAAGCGGAAGACTAGCTCTAAAAATCTCTCACCCAGTTTGAATGGAAACGCGTTTGCAGAAACTGAATCAGCTAACCTCTTCAACAATTATTCATTTCCATTGCAACGATTCTTGTACAAGACCTTCCCCAACAGTCTACGAATTTTTCCATTAATACTAATTTTGTAAATGTTTTTGTGCCTTGAGGCTTACTAATGTCTATGAAATACTACGAATATTAAAATCATTCAGCAGGAAAAGTTGTAATCGGGATGAAATCCATCCCTTTCTTCTCATGAAAGTCATAAATTATATAGTTGATCCACTTTGTTATATTTTCAACTTGTGCTTTGAGACTGGTATTTACACCAATGTTCTAAAGCATGCTTGTGTTATATCAATATTAAAGGCAGAAGGTAATCCTAATGATGTAGCATATTTCAGACCAATATCAACGCAGTCAACGTTAAATAAGATACTTGAAAATAATTCACTCCAGATTAATTGAGTCCCTGGCGACTCATAACGTAACTTCCAGCGAAAAATTTGGCTTTCGTGCAATATCTAACGCAACATTAGCTATATTTCATCTAGTGACTGCCTTATTAAAGTGTTTCACGAAAAATAATATGGAGTGTGTCTTTTTCTGGACTCGAGGACAGCATTTGATACGGTTAATAAATATCTGTTGTTAAAAAACTTTATCATTACGGGTTTCGGGGGAAAGCGAAGGCATTATTGGTAAGCTACCTATCTAGCCGAGACCAATATGTACTATGTAATACTGTAAAATCTCAAGTCTTGCCTATTAAAAATGGAGTCCCTCAAGGAAGTGTGCTAAGACCCTTGTTCTTCAACATTTTTATTAATGATACTCTTAGCATGAAACAGATGATGCAGCGTTTTATGCTAACAGATGCAAGTTTCACTAGCCATAACCGATACTCAATATATTTAAGTAAATTGTCGGAATGGTACTCAAAATAGATTGATTGCCCATGAGGATAAAACTAAACTAATGTTATTCACTCCATGTTCTCGTCCTGAATTACCAACTGCTTTTTCAATGGTAAAAATTGGAATGGGTGTCTGAGTTTCGATATCTTGGGATAATTCTTGATGACAAACTGAGCTTCAAAGCCCACATTGAAGAAGTGGGTTGAAAGCTCAGTCGAATTCTTGATATAGTATATGCAGTGTCTAATTGTTTCAATCGTGATTCGTTTAAAAAATTCATAATTAATTAGCTTATTTTTTATTAATTCAAAATACAGTATTATCATCTGGGGTGCAGTCCCTCACTGTTACATTCGTAAATTAGAAGTGATACAAAAAAAATTCTAAGGCGAATACTTCATGTTAAACAAGGCAGAAATAACATACAGTTGATAAATCGTAGTGATATGTACCGCGAATCACATACGTTTCAATTTCAAGATGAGTATAACGATTCGCTGCTTGCATTTTTCCGTTCACTCCTACATAACCATCCTTGTATATTTCAATAACATTTCGGTTCACTCTTTCCCAACAAAATTATGAAATGAGACGCTTCAGTCTCAATCTTCCAAATGTGCGTGTTGATGTAGAAAAATGGTAAGCTATTTTTCACACGGCGTCTCTTGTTATTAGAATGTCAACACCCTTATTAGATCCGATACCGAATAACGCTTGTAGAATGTGGTATAAAAGTTTTGTCATGCAATTATTCTAGTTTATTATTACTTGTAGCCCAAAAAGTTTCACGACTTTCTCCACGGGTTATACAGGTATATTATTGTATGTGTACTGTAAGTAACATGTCATCAAAAATTGTATTGTAATGTATATGTGTGTTATAAACCTATCAATCAAACCTTCTGTCTGTCCCTGTGTCTGTCCCCATAGTAACTCAAGAAGTTATGGACGAATCATTACGAAATTTACAAGGATTGTTAGGTATATTCGCAGTAACAGATGATTAACTTTTAATGAATGTTCGTTCAATAGTTTGTTTTATGAAATTTAGATGAGCTGTTAGGTATATCACAAAGAGTAAATGACCAAATTTTTGTGATCTATTGTTCATTCGTTTGTATCTGTGTTTTATTTTATGCTTTTTAGCAAAATAGCTCAAAAACTTATGAAAGGATATTTATGAAATTTACAGGAATTGTTAAATAATTTTAAGAGACATAAATGATTAAATTTTGGTGATGATCGGCTTGTCCGTTTGTGTATTTGACTGATGTTTGTCAGAATGTTTATCAGCTACTTAACTCAAAAAGTCATCAACAGATCTTCAAGAAAATTACAGAACCTATTATTACTATCAAAAGGCACAAATGACCAGACTTTGGTGCTGACAAAGTGCAAATCATAAATCATAGTTTCAGAACGAAATTAAATTTTTCGTTGACGTTGCCTTGCTTGGCAGATGTATGCGCTCTCAGAGTGCTCGAATTATTTTATTTTTTGTGTATTCTGTCACGATAAGGCTGTTTTAATTATTGTGCATTTCGTCTGTCAAGATAAGGAGGGGCACTAGAGCTGACAGAACGGGATCTTATTCAGATATTTTAGGGTGAAATATCTAACCGATGACATTAAAAAAACTGGAACGTTTGAAGATCGAAGTATTTTAACTGTACGAGACATAACTTCCAGGCATTTGGAACGAAGCGATTGCCGGTTCCAGAAGCCATTAGAGCATCCGTATTATTATTATTTTATTAATGCAAGCACTAACTTAAGAATGGTTTTACATAAATATTTCATTATATTTGCGCGTACTTTCATTTGTTTATATATCTATAAGAGTTTATAGTTTGCGACTCGTCGTGCCTCCAAAATACTGTAGGTAATTTCGACCCTGGTGCAAGAGAGCCGGCGGCGCTGCTGCAGAGCATCCGTTACTCAGTTATAAGACTCACCTCATCAAGCTAACTGGAACAGAGCTTCCACAACCGACTCTAATCCGTAGAATCCCTGGGAATCAGAGT